>CM070819.1:39108813-39508813 GCA_036326025.1 Chrosomus eos | reverse complement strand
GTGTCATTTTGATCAGCAAGATTTTGATATATATAACATCCACGTTAACTTGTGATTTCATTTTACATGTTATACAAACATGAAATATCTTGACTGAGCAGATGGGATGGGTTGGAACATTGCTTTATATTGTACTTATAATAGATCCATAAAGATTATAGGCTACATTTGCCACATGTTGCATTTTAGAGTTAGATTATTTTTTTATACATTCAAAAGTTTAGGGTTAGTTAAAGAAGTATCTTACACTCATACCAAGGCTGCATTTATTTGATCAAAAATACAGTAACAGCAATATTGTGAAATATTATTAAAATTTAAAATAAATGTTTTCTATTTTAACAGATTTTAAAATGCCATTTATTCCTGTGATAAAAAAGCTGAATTTTCAGCATCATTACTCCAGTCTTCAGAGTCGATCCTTCAGAAATCATTCGAATATGCTGATTTGTTGCTCAAGAGTTACAACACTCACCATCTCCCCTATTTCCCTGTAGTGTGACCGAGAACCCTACAGTGTTATTTTGGAAACGCATGTGCCTCTCCCTTTCTATTACTTAAAAAGGATAATTTCCTTCCTTAAACACACATACAGTCACCTCACTCTCACAGACAGCCAGATTGAGAGGCAGCCAGCTCATCGAATGTCATCAAAGCTCATGAATCACAACCGTAAGGGGGGATAGGAAGTGAAAAGCATCAAACAGAAAGCAATAAGAGATGAGAAAAACACAAAACACTTGCCAGTCAGTAATTGTGGTTTTTCAGACCGCACGTGACTGTGTCTGTCTTGAAATGACCTAATGCTTCCTAAGAAAACTTCCACCTGCACTGGCTCAGTAAATGTATATCCCGCAATCCCGCATTCTACAGCAGCTATTTTTAATCCTAGTGCATGGCTTTCAAAAGACACTTAGCAAAAGAAAAGGCCACTTTGTAGAGGGCAGCCCAAGGTGTCACTTGAGAAGGTTGCCGTAGGAAGAGAAGGGGAGGGGAAATTGTTTTTAGGTCATTGTGTTTTAATGTTAGCATTGTACTGCCTTTTTAACAGAGGGTGTCAGGGAACGCAGAGAATTTAGTGAAATGACGCATATTTTTTTTCCGCAAATCGTATTATCGTGACTTACATGCATGTGTACTGTTTAGCATAGATATTTAGGCTTTTAAGCGATTAAAAGCTTATTTGCTTTCATTTCACCCAACAGGATCGATGAAAATCAGACAGACACCTGCTGTGCTTACGTTTCCTTACAAGTCAAGCTTTTTTTTTCCTTTCTCCAAATAGAAATTCAATAACCTTTCACCTCTGACAGGTGACCTTACGTTTCTACTGAAAAGACAGACACAACAAAATGCAATCATTTTAACTGTTTTAATTCCCCAGTGAATTCTGGAACATTCTCAGGCTCTTAAGGATCTGGTTTAATGACATGAGAGATACACAAAAAAACGGGGGACACCATGGTGGACCACATACAACCGAAAATGAACTCATAAGAAAATACTTTCTTCAGTAGTTCTATCTCTAGAAGTCGTGTCTCTATAGCGGTAGAAAATAAAGCTCTCGTGACCTCCTGTTACATCTTGCATATATTCTTGTAAAAATATACTTTCAAAATAAATAAATATATAAAATAAATATCTTGAAAAAAACATAAATTAAAGGACCTAAAGAGAAATGTTTGGAGGAGATTGTCTCCTGCTTGTCCATGCCAGTGTATGCAATCTCTATGAAAAACATTTCGCAGAATTCCTTCAGAAGCCTTGTAGAATCTTCAGTAGTAGTAAATGTCCATTATTCTCTGGCACGAGGTCCACCAGTGATAATTTGTCCTCTTTTAATCCAAAATCCCTACATATAGCAGGTGAATGGATCCAAAGCAGTGTTCTGTTCTTCAGGAACTATCCAGAGTCCAGACATTTGGTTCCTGCCACTGCAATCGAGGGCTTTCCATCTCCTGCTATTGCTCCAACCTTGGCCTCAGAAGAGGGCCTCTTCCCCCCCCCTCCCCGTCTGCACTGCTTTCTCCTAAGACAGGTCTGTCTGGGGGGATAAAGAGCATGCAGGTGCTTTTTTTGGGGTTTGAGTTTGAGGTTCAGTGGTTTCAACTGTGACCTAGTATCTCCTTGTAGAGTTCAGGGACGCGCTCTGGATCCACAGGCCGCGGCAAGAAATGCGTGAATCGCTGGTGCCTCCGAGAGCGTGCTCCATCCCGAGACGTTCCGTCTTTGTTGAGGGCTACGTAATAATGGGATCCCCGTTCGCCGTGCCGATACAGGTTAGAAGAGTAAGTGTTGTACCAGTTCTCCTCAAACTGCTCCCTGAACACACACTCTGCTGTCAGCTTTTCCTGAGAGAAAGAGAGGGGAAACCAAGGGTTAACCACACTGCATAATAAGTTCAAACAGAAGGATAAACTGTGTCCAAAGGCTATTTGAAATTGCACCATAAATCACACTCTCAATTTAGCACGGGCAGGCTATGAATGAAATGAATTGTTGCATTACTCAACACAGTAGCAGTAACAGAAACACATGCTATACTTACAGATCCGTACAGTTCACCCTTGCTGTTCATTCCCAGATACAATCCGCTATCCACACCACGGATGCTCACCATCCCCACAGCGAGGCTAATGAATTCCAATATACCTGTGAGAAAAGCACAGCTGTTAGTTCTCAGTTGAGACAGCAGGACAAGCACCTGCAATAGTGGCATCAATCTGCCCTATACTTAATTCATGACGTCTTTTGCGCTTAATCACTGTGTTTTGCTATATTATAATGAACATTATTCCAAAACAGTATGACCATGAAAATAATAATAACCACCCTTGTCATAATAATATCATCACATTTTGCATTACAGTAGAGTGCAGTTACATAGGTAGAGATTGACCAACAGTCAGCAATAATCATGATGCAATTTTTTTTTAAATAACAGTTATCAGAATTTGAACCATTAAAATAAGCATTATCAGTCCTGGTCAATTTCTATACTCAAATACGTATGCACAGTCTAAAAATACAGTGTTGCATGATTGTTGCTAGTAATTTATTACAGTGACATGCAATATTTGTAGCATTGAATATATTAATGAAACAACACTAAATAACACTTACCAAATCTGCTGTGGTCTTTTCTCGTGCCTTGCACCGAACCGTCCGGTAATATCTCGAGGTGGAAGCCGGTCCTGCAGTAAAGCTGCCGCCGACGGAGGATCCCTTTCAGATGCGTCAGGTCCGGTAAAGTGCTGCGTGACAGGCGCTCGGCGGAGACGATGTGCTCGTTCACCAGAGCACCGGAGTCCCGGGGGGCGTGAGGACGAAATGAGACCCGTGCGCAAAGCTCTCCAAGCCGTGAGAGAAGCTGCCCACCAGCTCACCGACTGCACCCATCACCGACAGTCGAAGAAAAGTTGCTGTGAGGAGAGCCCCTGTGGTTTCTCTTTCCCTAGTGTTTTGCGCAGTCACTGCTTGCGGCTTTGACAGTCAATGCGTGTTTACATCCGATTCTCTCTCTCTCTCTCTCTCTCTCCTCTCTCTCTCTCTCTCTCTCTCTCTCTCTCTCTCTCTCTCTCTCTCTCTCTCTCTCTCTCTCTCTCTCTCTCTCCTCTCTCTCTCTCTCTTGCTCTCTCCCTCTCGGTTTAGCACATGCTCTCTCGACCTTCCAGGCTACTCCCCTTTGCTCCGGTCCCCTGCGTATCCAATACTCTCTCTTACGCACTCCAGCACACAAGCTTATGCGGCTTCTCTCCTCTTGTGCTCTCTGGATGTGACTGGCTCTGTACTGAAACACCAGCCAGCCTAAATATGCCCCTTATGTAAATGCCCTCTTGACATATGCTAATGGATCCCTTTATAGATGACTGTTTGAAACATAACTCCTTGATCGTTTGATCCTCTTCTTCTGTCTTCTTTGATGATCGGTGTCATCTGCATCCACGCGTTTAATCCATTGATGGATTATGATAAAAGTGCAGAAAGCAACATTGTGGAGATCAGTGCGCAAATCTTTGCAACGAGGAAAAGAAAAGTGCAGCTGGATGGTGAAGAGTGATGCGCACTGTGTACCGATCCGTTCAGTTCCCCGGGGTTTACGCGCACTGACGCGCTCTGGCGAATCTCTAGTGTGAAGCAGGTGGAAGCCAAAGAGGAAAAAGGAAAAGAAAGGGGGCGGTGCTCGAGAGAGAACGAGAGGGAGAGGGAGAGAGAGACAAGACTTCAAGGTGTGTAGTTATATGTGTGTGCGTTCTGCGTTAGTAGTTGATGGCAAAAAACTATCTTGTTCTTGATTTGCGACTTGGTTTTTGCCAATATACTTGGGTTTAAACTTACGCTTAATCGATTGCCAGGTGTAAATTTATATGTGCATGTAACTGTCTTTCAAAGAATAAAGAAGGAAAAGTCAAAACAACCTGCACATCTGTGCGAACGCCATCACTGCACTGTCAACTCTGACTGATGTCAACGTGCCTTTGAACAGTTCCAGCATAACATGAGTTGAGATGAAGTATCAAAGATATCAAAGATCAAAGATTCATTACGCACAAAAGAAGGGTCATTAACACAAAGGAAACGAACTGTTTGATGGCAAATCGTTGATACTAGAGTGATTGATATAGAAATTTTCCAGCCCAACAGCTAAGAACATGCCTCAAAGTAGATATTACATGAAAGATTACTTAGGTATGGACCTGGTGTTGCCTTGTTCATTTAGAACAAGATGCGCGCGCAATCAACTGATCTTACAAGTTATTCGGAGAATAACTTAAAAGTAGCCTATAGCCTACTATTAGTAGGCTCCTATCTGCTATAGCGTATAGGCCTAGTCGGCTATAGGTATAGGCACTGTATTTACTATATATATATATTTAAATGAATCATTGAAACATTTAAGTGCCAAGCCCCTTCTTTGCTATCTCTCAGGAGAATTATATCACGTTCAGTAGGTGATTTATCAACGGTTCTCTCGAGGGACACGTTCTCCCACGTCGTTTCCCTTAGCTCATTAGTATTTATGATCTCCAAAAATACCTTAAACCAAAATCAATGTGGTCAGCAGGATCAATCCACAGCCGCAGTTGATCGATCACTTGCAATAGAGATGTCAGTTATGTGCCAGATTTCGTGGTGACATTGACAGTTTGCTGCATGGGTAAACCAAAAACGCGTCATATGAGTTTGGCGTTTTTTTTTCTAATCTCTGATAAGACCTTTGAGTGCGCGGAATGGGTTTTTTAATGCCGCTCCCGCCAAAAATATGTTTAAAAATATGTTTCACCCGAAACTTTCGCTTTTTGTCCCTTTCATGGCCGCAGAAGCCCGTATTGGTGCAGACTACGGATTCAGTCCCGGTCTGACTCTTAGCTCGTTATGATGTAGGGCCTAGGCTTCTTTTTTCTTTTTTTTCAATTTCCACACACGACGGTTCATAAGTTATCGAGTGACAGACTTCTGCGTGCTGTACTATTAGATAATTATTTTGCGGGAGCCACAAGTCATTCATTTATCTCGCTTTCCGCGCTCAGCAATTCAACACTTGTCCCGTTAATCTCTCTGTTGCGTCGGGTACCGATTGCAGACCTCTGCTTGAGTCGACCTATAGCCTACAGATGTGCAAAGCAGATGTGCGCACATTTGACTTTAATTACTGTACAGTGAAGTGTCAAAACTTTGATTTGCATAAGTAGTAACTATGTGCGAACAGATCTTAAAGTTGTCTAAATATGAGAAGGTTGAAAAAAAGTCTAAATAAGGGATTTTCTAGATGTTGGTAGGCTACTGTACAATGTATGAATTATTCAGTAGACTTCTTAAATTAATTTCTGTCACCGAGGTGCCCCTATTGCCACTAAACTAAAGTTTAAACAAAACACTAATTTTTATGTTATTCGTTTATACATATGTTTATTTTATGTGAATTTGTTATATGTTAATGTATAATAAAATTAAATTAAAATTGCTTGTAGGCTACTTATGTTTTGTCGACCTACCAAAAACGAAAAGCGCGGCAGTTGCTATGGTTACCTCATCAGGTAAAGGCGACGTGTTTAGCGCACTCTGACTAACTTATAGCTATAACTTTATTTGAAACGTTTAATTTCCTATGTAAAAAGAACACCCCTACCTTTTGTTTAGACTTCTTGTGGGGGGTTCAAGCCTGAATTTGAGACGTCCAATCAGACTTATGCTACATAAACATCGGCAACCCTTTTATTATATACATAACATTTTTATTTTATAACTTTATATTAGCCTACGTTTACGACCAGAGCATAAATGTATTGGATGCTGCTGCTCTGTTCTAGATTATCCGGTGAGGGAGCAGCGCATGTTCTCGCGATGAATGAATGAGAATTCGAGAATCTTGCACAAATTCTGCCATACCAACAATAATGGCCGCTGTGCGCAGACTAGGAGGCTTATTTAGGAGTTTGCCGTCATCTCCACGGAATTCTCCTTTTCGTTCTCCGGTGAAGGATAGCCGATGCATACGTAGGGGATTAGCAGTTGCTGTGGGTGTTGCGGCCGGTGGAGCGGTGTTGTATTATTATCATTCAGATATGTGGGGATTCAGAGGGAGAAAAGCCCCGAAAAACGGAACGGGCTGTCGGGCTCTGCTGCCTTCACTACCCGCTGTAGCCGCAAAGGAGAAGGTATGACTGTTCCCACTGTTCTCAGTGCCACGTAACTGCTTCCTATTAGTGTTTTTTCCTGGCAAGGGTTTTTTCATTTTCAAGTCTATGCTATGCAACTGCTTGTGGGACGTGGAATGGGATTTTCATGCTGTATAGTTTTGTGAATTGTTTCGCTTGCGCAAACAAACATTCATAATGCTTCGAATCGAGACTATGACAATGCGCATTTGTGTGATGCTGCAGCAGGAAGAAGGGCGCTTTCCCCAGTCATGGTGCTGAAATCACTGCGCACAACGGTGACTGTTTCAGATCACATATCCGAGCGTTACGGTTGGTTAAAACAGCTATGAACCTGTGCTGTATCATAGAGGCCTGTCAAACAGTACCCTATCAGAATTGAGCTGTCATATCTAAGCACAGAATTCTTTGGCACGTGCATATAAACATATTTTTGGGGTTTTTGTACCTTTGGCAGACGGTCAGATTTGGTTTCCATGGGCTGCCAGATGTTTTGTTCTGACTGTTCCTCTTAGTAACTAAATGTTTTCTTGATTGGGCTGGAAATGTTGCATATCAAGTTCTTTCATCCCTTGTGTGAGTGTTACCACATTAAAGAAAACTTTTCTTTGACTTAGTTTAGTGTGTGTGTGTGTGTGTGTGTGTGTGTGTGTGTGTGTGTGTGTGTGTGTGATATATATATATATATATATATATATATATATATATATATATATATATATATATATATATATATATGTGTGTGTGTGTGATATACATTTCAGCATCATTACTCCAGTCTTCAATGTCACATGATCCTTCAGAAATCATTATAATAATATGCTGATTTGGTAATCAATTATAACATTATTTTTATGATCAATGTTCAAAACAGTTGAAACTTGTTTTGCCGCTTCATACTTTTTTTTTCAAATGTTGATAATTTCCTCAGGAATCTTTGATGACTAGAAAGGGTAATGAACAGCATTTATTGCATTTATTAACTGTTATTAAATGTATTAAAGAATGTATTAAATAGAAAGCTTTTGTAACATTATAAATGTCTTCACTGTCATATATATATAAAGATGTTAACAAATTTGTGTTTTGCTTGTCATTGGTTCTTTCAGGCTCCGATGTTTGATTTTGACGAAGGTGACGTGTACATGTCGTCTCATGAGCATCGTTTCCGTCTCTTCAGCTCAGTGGAGTATGAGGGACAGCTGTACATGACTCCTCAGAACTTCATAGAGTCAGTCACCATGAGTGAACCCCGCAGTGAGTAACACACATGCTCCATCTAAACTCAAGAGTTATCCTTAATTTAAACTCCTGTAATTTAAAATCTGCTTAATTTGCCTTGCTTTAAAAAGCATGCAAAATGTTTGCCTTCAAAAAAATTAAACATATAGACCTGGTTTCACAGAAAGGGCTTAGATTAAACCAGGATTAGGCCTTAGTTAAATTTGGACATTTAAGTAACTTTTTTAATGTGCCTAGATAAAACATTACTGTGTGCATCTTGAGAAAAAAATAAGATTTGTCAGTGCAAGTTTCAGTTAAGACAGCTCAAGCATGCATTTTAGCCTTGTCTGTGAAACCGGGTAACAGTAGGCTATTTATTTGCCTCAAAGTAGAATTGTATCCTTTTTTTATGAAGTACTTAATGGTCTTTGACTCACCTAATGTGGTCTTCTCAAACCACTTAAGTTAACTAGTCTCAAGTAGACTTAACTCAGGTCTGCACTTTGCATCCAATTTAGCACTTTGATCCAAAGTGACTTAGAGATGTTTATATGTCCCTGATTTACTTATTTAAATATATATATATTTTTAAATAACAATCATATTGTTATTTGAGGAAAATACGACTAGCTTCTTTTCCCCAGTACTTCATAGTTCACATGATATAATTAGGACAGCAGTGTGAATTAAATGTTTTGTTGTCGTGCCTTAATCTAATAGTATGCTAATTAATAGACATTAGTAATGCAAGTTAGTGGGTCTTAATGGGCCGGATCAAAGCTATTGAAGAGACCCACAGCAGTGCTTACTTAGCTGGATTAGATCTCTACTGTCGTTTTGTCTTTGAACTGCACATGTCTTAATAGAATAAATACAATGAATGTCACAATGTTCCAGTAGACACACCAGGCGTTAATCTTATATAAAAGGAGGATGACATCCGCTAAAGTTTATTGTTTGTCCTTGCTCCATGTCGTAACAAAGGTTAAACATAAAGATGTACGACTATTAAAATATCATGATTTTGATTCAAACACTCATGCGATCTTATTCCTAAATGACATCGATTTGCCTCTCTCTATTAAACCTTTGGACAAGTTCGATCACATCACAGCAGAACATTCAAATCTGCCTAGATTTGAAATCAAATCAAATGTTTAGATATGAAACAGCTTCTCAAACAGTCTTTTCAACCACACAGCATCATTATTTCTATTACAATAATTCATATGTACCCTTTTTACATTTCCAGAGTTTCCAGTGTTATTTTTTTGTCATTAACTTCCAAGGTAATATAACACAACAACAAATAACATAAAACATGTGTATTACATTTTTTTTTAAAGCTGCTGTCCGTAACATTTTTAAGTTTAAAATAATCCAAATTAATTATTTTTAAAAAAAACATCTTCAGCCAGTGTTCAAAACTATCTGCTTGCCATAGCTAGATTCAAAACGGTTAGCTTGTAATAATGTTTTAATTCCAGTGGTACTGGTGGGTTTTCGTGGGAAATTCGAGCATGTCTTTGCGTCATTACGTCACATCCGTACACATAAAGAAGGAGTTTTGCTTAGCCAGCTAAACTGCGCGTGAGGAGATGTAGAGATGGGCTTTTCTCGCAGCACTTTACATGATTAAACTCATGGCGGATCCAGAAAGATCCAAACAACAATCATCAGTGTCAACTGGAGATTAACCAGTTATAAAACCCAAAAGACTTTGTACTTCGGAATGGATTTGGTGGAAAGAGAAAGGAACCGTCTCATGCGAACACAAGGATACACATCGGTGGGGCTTTTGAGGTGCGTGAACTCCGTGTTTTGAAGGGGTTCGAAACAGAAGAAGAGACGGCTTTTTCTGCTGAACAAGTAGCTAAGATTGTTTCAATTGTTCAATTGTGTAACAGTAGCTACGTTTTCTTAATTCACACAGTTATGGAGTTTCCTTTGTTGTGCCTTTCTCGTTTAGCTATTATGGAGAATATGAATTCTGAACTACACAGGTAATCATAAAACACATTAAATAATGTTAGTCACGCAATGCTGATGTTGTTAACATGAACAATTTGAGAACAAAGTAGGCTATGATTTGCACGGTTGCTGTAAATCGCGCTGATTAAATCTAACGATCGCTTGTCATGTCAAATGCTTTTCCCCCTTAGTTGATCAGAACAAAAATGGATGTTACTTACTTGTTTAGACGAAATTTTCCGGTGGAAAATTCTTATGTTAGTCAAACTTTCAAAAAGTGAATCTGTGATTCTGAATGACAGTATCCACACAGCGCGGTGATTGACAGCAGCACTCGCCTCAAAACACTGTGTTCATCCGCGCTGTTTCATGCCGATTTACAACCCACGTAAAGATGATAATTCCGCGAATCACTGCAGTTACAGATTTCAAACAGAGATGGTGACAAAAAGGGAAAATGCTACGGACTGCAGCTTTAAATTAAAACATTAAAAACTTTACTAGATTTGTGATGTAATAACTGTGGAAATGCGTCCTCAAATAGAGTATGTAGAATCACCTTTTGAAAGTAACTTGACGCTTCAAAAAAGGTTTGTATCAATGACAGCGTTTCAGCAGTAGGTTGAAAATGTACTTGTCTTTGAATCATTGATTCAAAACAGCTGATTTATCCAGTAATGAAACAAATCGTGATTCTCAATTTATCCCAAATCGTGCAGCTCTGTAGTTGTGCATGAATAGCAGAAAGGAGGTGTGATTCTGATGTGATATGTATCATTTGTTGTTTTGTTTCTATGTTTGCAACAATAACGTATGTTCATAATACATAAATAAAGACACAATCAGGATAGTAGTTGCATTATGTCAGATTACTCTTGGCACATGAAGCAAAGCCTGTGGGACAAACTGACCTTGAGCCTCCAGCAGAGCTCCATAGGGCTGCTTGGCTGCTTGCTATGAGAGAGAACAGCTCTGTTCCTGTACACTAACTGTAAATTGCCCCTCTCTCTGCTAAAAAAAAAACACACAGATATTTTAGTTGGAATATTAAAAACCGTTTATTGCAGGATTTTGTTGAGCAGAAAAATTCTACTCCTTACTGAAAATCTTCTTGTTGTTTTGTCTGATTGTTAAATGGCATGAGACCCCTATCCTGATCTTATCTAACAGGCCACCCTCTTTCTGTTTCTTTTTGTTGCTCTCTGTCTCTGGTCGTCCATTTTTCTTAGTCAAAAAACCTTGGAGGTCCCTCAACAAACAGGTATGTTTTAAAACTATTGCTAGTGCATGCTATGATAGCTCAGTTAAATTAGACCCATTATTTATCGATAATATTTAGGTTTGCATTGCATAGTGTATTTATGCATGCAAAGAATGTACAGTCCAGAGATGTTTTTTTTTTACACTGTATGTTTTGTAATGTTTTATAGGAGCTGGAGAAGATCTTGTCTGACACTCCACCAGTTTGGAAAGGAACATCCAAGCTTTTCCGGAACTTTCGGGAACGAGGTGGGTTTGTGTGTGTGTGTGTGGGGGGGGTTGGTTTATGTGATTTATGAGGACACAAATTTGTATAATGACATGTGTATTACACTGGTATTACAACTTATGGGTGGTTTATGAGGACATTTCAAAAGTCCTCATAAATCAAATGGCTTTAAAAACATAAAAAACATTGTTTTATTAAAAAATTAAAAATACAGCACGTCTCCTGTGATGGGTAGGTTTAGGGATAGGGGCAGTGTAGGGGGATAGAATATATAGTTTGTACAGTATAAAAACCATTACGCCTATGGAGAGTCCTCATAATGCTGTTGCACCAACATGTGTGTGTGTGTTTTGTGTGTGTGTGTGTGTGTGTGTGTGTGTGTGTGTGTGTGTGTGTGTGTGTGTGTGTGTGTGTGTGTGTGTGTGTGTGTGTGTGTGTGTGTGTGTGTGTGTGTGTGTGTGTGTGTGTGTGTGTGTGTGTGTGTGTGTGTGTGTGTGTGTGTGTGTGTGTGTGTGTGTGTGTGTGTGTGTAAAAAATCTGGAAATAATTCATCAATCATCATTCTATCTCTCATAATATATACTGCCGCTCTAAAGTGTGGGGTCAATAATTCCATTCAGTGTCACATGATCCTTCAGAAATCATTCTAATATGCTGCTTTTCTGCTCAAGAAACATTTCTTCTTATTATCCATTTTGAAAACAGTTGTGCTGCTTAATTGTTTTTTTTTTTGGAAACCATTATACAAATTTCTTTAATGGTTTTTTGGTTATTAGTTCAACCTAATTTTATTTGAAATATAAATATTTTGTAACACTGTCACAGTCATTACTGTCACTTTTGATTAATGTAATGCATCCTTGCTGAATATAAGTATTAATCTCTTTAAAAATATCTTCCTGATCCCAAACCTTTGAATGGTAGTGCATAATTATATTATGTAAATCTTGAAAAAAGAAGAAATCACATTTGATTTTCTAAGTAGTTATGTTCTTAAAAGTACCATGCTTTTTTGCATGTTTGTTTTTGACCATGATGTCATGACCTTCTTCGAACTATCTATTCATATACCCTATAAAAAACATGGTATATGAATACAGTTCTCAGTATCCATGTACCTTGAAATTACCACCTAATAGACAGAAATGGGGCAAAAAAGGTTGTTTCTCTCAGTTTTGTGGCTGTTGTACAGAATAATATAAAGTTGAATCCAGTCTTTCAGAGTTTTTCTAAGTGATGCTGAATTGTCCTCGCCATTCCCGCCTCTCGTTCTCTTTCTTTCTTCCTCTCTCTCAATGGGTACCAGTCAAGCACCAGTTAAGCCTAGGCCTGAGGCTTTAACTTCCCGTGAGCACTCCTAAAAATAGCTCAGTTCACTCTCTACGTCTCCCTCTCTCTTACTGTTTCCATTTCCTCCCTCCCATTCTCTCACTGGCACCAGTGCAACGTACAATCTCCAGGCAAAATACATGCTTTCTGACCAAAACGTAAATAAAACATAAAAACAGAGTGCAGAATGGCATTAATACATAAATAAATATTGTAATAACTGCACGAGCGAGCATTTCTTCAGCAGCACAGCCACAATTAAAGTATTTGCTCGTGGCGTACGCAACAGCGCTTGCTCACACCACCAGCTAATTCCCAGTGGTGATAATTATACACACACACACACACACACACAACCACTCCACCCTCTTACACTCCAGCAGGACTCTAAAAATAAACCTTCTGAATTCTGTTCTTCCTTGTAGTAATTGCAGTTTTTGAAATCATCACCTTAAATTGGCGGTGGTACATTTATCTTGGTTTCACTGATGATGAGCCATGCATCCAGAAGATGCCTGTGTGCCAGAAGCTTCAGCTTGACTCGGCATCTGATCTCAAGCTGTGGTAATGATAGCATGCAGAAGTTAATTGAGGAAGCTGCGCTAACGAGATCCGTGAATGTGCTCTGGTCTCCAAGGAGCAGTTTCTAAGAGAAAGCGAACACAGCGGATGTCATAGTGAAGAACTTGAAGGAAGCATGGGAAGTTCAAAAGTTGCAATCTTCAGTGACTTTGAGAAATCCTTATAGCAAGGAAGTGAACACCAAGAGCACTATTGATTGATTTATGAGTATGATTGTTTACTTATTTTGGAACCCAAACAGTCTTTGCTAATATTTTAAGGAAACAATCATACTCATAAATGAATAAACAAATAAACCAATAATAAAAACAAACAAACACATATTTGCTGTTTTATTTTAAGGGGAAAAAAGGCAAATTAAACAATTAAACTCAAAATTAAACAAACTACAGTAACTAACAAATAAATAAACCAATAAATAAATAAATACATTTTGGAACCCAAACAGTATTTGCTAATACATCATTTTATTTATTTATTATTGGTTTATTTATTGGTTTGTTCTTTTATATTTTTGTTAGTTACTGTATTTTGTTAGTTTGTTTAATTTTGAGTAATACATGTGTTTAAGTTTATTTATTTATGAATATGCCTTTGTTTCCCCTTAAAATAAAACAGCAAATATGTGTTTGTTTGTTTGCTTTTAGTTTTTATTATTGGTTTATTAATCTATTTATGCGTATGATTGTTTCCTTAAAATAATGTTTTTTTTCTATAAAAATAGTACAATGGCCTGCATGTTAATTTTGCATGAATTTACTTTACAACTGCAAATAGTAAAAAATGCTAACTCTAAAAATAAATGTATTTAGTGTTTAAAATAAACTAACCATGCTGTTTTGATGACAAATAAATAGAAATAGAAAATCTTCCTTTTAGAAATGAGAAAACGCATCCCATACCTTTAGTTTTTCATGCCATTTTCCCAAATTAAACAGTACGTTTGCACAAATTCTGTCACTTGCCTGCCAAATTAGACATGTACCAACATGAACAGGTTATGTGACACATGCTCATCTTAGGAAGAACCTGTGATTAATATTTGATTTCAAGTTTTTTTGTTGTTGTTGGGTCCATGGAAAATCTGGTTGAGAACCACTAATACAGACTGCATGAATAGCACTTTTGGGCATGTTTTTTTTTTTATAACAAAAATGCTGCAAATATTTTCCATTACTGTTGATATGCATCCAGATCAGGAACCAGACCTTTCTTGAGAACGATCGGTATGCAAACCCTTAAAAGTATGTATCATCTCGTACAAACACATCAAATTTGGCATTTAAAGTCAATACACCTCACTAGGAGACAATCCATCCTTACATTTGGGACTGTATTGAACAGGAATGAATGGAATGTAAAACAGCGCCTCTTCATTTAAGGAGCCCTGCGCCAAAACAAAGATTTACTGCATATGTAAGCAGCATATAAACAGTAACAAAATGTCTGCAGCTAAAAGCCTTGTTTTACTAGTTTAAAGCAGCTTTTAGACATCGATTAATCGGTTTTAGATCCCCAATGATAACCTTTGACTTCAGTCTTCAGTAAAGGAGTAGTTCACCTAAAATGAAAAATCTTTTTTGTGCCAATATAAACCCTGTATTATTTTCCATAAAACATCTATTCCAGATGTTACAACGTCAAAGTTTCAATTGAACATGAGTGCAAATGAGATTTGAGAGCTCTGGCAGAGTGAACGCTTATCAGGGAATACGTTCAGTTCCTTCTAAGGCAAATAAGTAAATATACCCGAATCTTGTCTCTTTTGGCCCAAGTTGTCTTGCTCAGTGGACTTTGAAAGCCTCTGTATTGCTTGAGTGAGTGTGTGAGACTGCTGGTGTTGGGTTGAATTTTCAGTGTCAGGTTTTCCTCCCGAAGGCGCACAGGCAGTGTCCCGTAACACTCAGTCCACTCACCCTGAACTATCTGTATGCCTGCTACTGTCTCCATGTCCCCCTTCACACAGAAGCTGTGGAGAGGAACACTTTCAGTGGATGTGTAGGAAAACGTATCCCTTCTCTCTGCCCTCCCCCAGTGCCTTTACAGGACTTCCATCTTTCCATCAGCCCACCTTCGCTTTGTCTCTTTTTTGCCTTTCTTTTGACTCTCACTCTCTCTGTCCTCCGTACTCTACTTTGCCACTTTTCTCACGAGTCTAACAAAAGCAGGGACAGTTCCCTGTCTAAATGGGGCACATCTCCTTGTCCTGACGGATGCCTCTAGAACACCCTTATCCAAACAGAAGCCTTTGAACGCCACAGCCGGTCACTCACTGTGTCAAAGTCTTCAGCTTCAGTGTGTGGGCCAAACGCGGGGCAAATGTTGCCTAAATGTAGATGGACACTTTAGCTGAGAGGCACCTTTTTAGATGTTATCATCATGAAAGAGGGGATTACTTGTCCTGCCTTTTTTTTTTTTTTGGAGCAGGAGAAGAAGGGAAAAGGGTACGCGACCCAATCTATCTCTAGAGGCCCCAAGCTTTGAAAATTCAGTAAACATTTTAATCCAAGCTTCAGATGAGCCGCCTCCTGAGTTTTCAGTTTAGACAAAGAGTAAAAAGAAAAAGGAGAGATTATAAAAAGGGAAGACGTGGCCATTTGAAGGTTGTTAGTGTGTTACTGTACATTAGCAGAATGGATGTGACCCTTTGATATCCTTTTTCAGGCATCATCGCTTACACGGAGTATCTCTTTCTGCTCTGCATTCTGACAAGTGAGTATGACCTCTATCTCTCCATCTTTTCTCCCTCTTAACATTTCATTCTTATCCCATGCTTTAGTTTTCTGTGCCTCTCTCTTTTGAAATCAGCACACTATGCATGTGTCCTATTTTAAACATGAATCAAGGATCGTTCTGGTCCATGGATGTTTTATGTCTATAGTGTGCCTCAGACTCAGACAAGGCCCACCCAGACTCTCACCCGCACCCAAAAAAGTTTATCAATTTATCAATGTTTTAGACTTTGTGCCAGAGTACAGAGGTTGAGAGAGATTGCTATTTCTAAGCTCACAAGACTATATTCTCAGTTTTGTCACCAGTTGTCGAATTTTGTCTGACTAACAAAATTCTTTTGAGTTCCCTAAACATGTTTGTAATCAGAACCCCAGTTGGAACACTTCAAAATTCTAGCGAAATCAAAAAAAAAAAAAAAAAAAGTGACGATGTTTGCTTATGCAAATATAAAAAAATTCCACATACATTTGTCGTCTATCTAGAAACAAATTAGACAAATGTTGCATTACAATTATTGTAGCAGTAACTGTACATAACATATATTAATGAATAGCATAGCCCATAGTTTTCTGATGGGTTCTAAATATTTCAGTTTAAATTAATATCTCAGACTTTAGAATCTTGGCAAATCTGAGCACAGTTTGTTACATTGTTGAGATGAAACATTCATGTGTGTGAATAGGGTCTTTTCCTCAAGATACAGATTTGACTTCAACAAAAGTCTTCATTTGTTCTCCATGTACCGTTTAGAATAAATAACTGAGATCTAATTTATGATTGTCCATTCGTACAGAGTTGTTTGACTACGCTAGCGTCTAAAAGTAGCTGTAACACACAGTATAAACAGAAATGAACTGCCTAACATGTGTTCCCTCCTCTGCGGTTGCTTGGGGAACATAACAAAGTGGAGGAGGCATGTGGCTCTTGATGGATTGAAAAACACCTGAAGAGAGTGATGAAAGGAAAAGTGGTGAAAGCAAAAGTGTATTGGAAGTTCTTGGGGTGATAACAGGTTCTTACAAATGTGAGCCTCACCTCTGATCTGATCTGGGATTTAGCCACCTAGTGGTTAAATGTTTAATAATGGTTTACCAGATATTCTGCAAAATGTGCAGTGCTGAATGAGTAAATACATTTATACATAGTATTGTTTAATTATATACATGGTATAGCATATTGTAATAAGTTAACGTTCTTTTCACATCTCTTCAGAGCCTCATGCAGGCTTTAAGATTGCCTTTAACATGTTTGACGCTGACGGTAACCAGATGGTGGATAAACGGGAATTTCTTGTGGTGAGTGGATAGAGTGAAGATTCTGGCCTTTAGAAGTTTGTTTTTAAACAATCGTCTTGGTTATTTATGTGCTTTATTCCTACTCTATGTCTTTTAATAGTTGCAAGAAATCTTCCGAAAGAAAAATGAGAAAAAAGGAAGAAAAGGAGATGCAGAAAAATCTGCTCAACTGGTAAGTTGATATCAAGTTTTTTGTTTGTAATAATATTGTTTATAATCGATTTCTATTTCTAAATCTATTTTTAAGTTCAGTTATACAAAATTGTAAATTTAAAGTTGTATTCCTGTATGAAAAAGCTTTACACATTTGCATATTTCATTTGGAAAAATAATGAAGTTGTACAAATCAAAAACTACTTTGATAAAGTTCTATATACATTTGTCATAGAAACAAATGCTTGATAATAATTGTATAGAAGTAAGCAGTAAAAAGGTAATCACGACTTTTTATCTCACAATTCGGACTTTTTTCCACATTATTGCAACATCTCGCAATTCTGGCTTTTTTTTCTCAGAATTGCGTTATATAAACATGCAATTGTGAGTTATAATGTCAGAATTGTGTGATATAAAGTTTAAATTGCATGTTAAAAAGTCAGAATTGTGAGTTTGTATCACAATTCTTATTTTTACACGCAATTGCAATTCCTCAGAATTGGTCTTTACAGTTTACAGTTATAAAGTCTGAATTGTGAGATATAATCTCAAAATTGTGAGGGGAAAAGTTGCAATTACCTTTTTAAATTGTGAGTTTATATCGCAGAATTCTGAGGAAAAAATCTGACTTAATTAGGAGAAAAATAGTCTGAATTGCGAACAATTGGGCAATAAAAAGTCACAATTTCCCTGTTTGTTTAGTTTTATTTATCTCATGGCGTAAACATGCTTCCATATATTGCATATTTCTTTGTCTTTTCTCGCAAAGGGATTTTTAGAAGTAGAGTTATATGGCTTTATAAAGTTTATTGTAGCAAATCAGTAGTGGTCAGTATTGTCTAAATGGCCTCCCTTCTTTAAAACTGATGAGTGAGACAAAATTATTGGAGAAGAGTGTAATGCAAAATCAAATCAATTTTAGATATTACAAGTATCTCTAAGGTATTTCTGTAGAGCATGAAAACAAGAGGATTTCATGAGATCAACAGAAGTTCAAAGACTTGGGAGACCGTCTCTGTCTTTCTCTATTTAGCCACATTGTCTTTTGTTCCACATTACTGAGGATTCTTATTTAAAATGATGCCTCTTTTGTTATTCTTCTATAAAGGGAAATAGATATTTTGCCATGACACATAAAACGTTTTATGTTTTGTGCCTTGGCAACCAGTATCAAGAGCAAACAAGTCATTTTAAATGCTGCAAATGGAGGCAATGAGTAATGTCATATAAATCAAACCTAACATTGGAAAATAAGTTTTGATTAAGGCCACAAATGTTGATTTTACTGAGAATATTAAGAAGTTTGGCTTATTTTGACTAGTGTGCGTGTCCTGATGTCATTTTCTTTAGGCTCTTACTAGTTTCCAAGAAGAGAACATTACTGTGAAAAATGTACTTGTGATATAATTGTGTTGTAATTTGTTTCAAATGTCAGTTTCAGTGTTGGAGGTATAAGTAAAAAATAACCATAAGTAGAATTTCTGTTTGGCAACAACTTTGAACTTATAAGCATTGTGCTTTGTTATAATCTAAATAAGACGCTTGTTTGTCAAATTACTATGGGATAAAAATATTGCCAGGTTGTGAAAACTTAATCAGATATATTGTTACATGTGAAGGATCATATACTTTGTGTAAAAATCTTTCAACATATCATTACTAAATTATATACTGCTCTGCATAAGATATAAACGGAGGAGTGACATCCATTCACACTCACTGAATGCAACGCTCTTTGAAAGCACTTGGTGTGAAATACTGGTACTGTAACATGTAATTAGTGGTTTTTGCATCAGTATTTGTTTTGCTCGTACTTGGGGTTAGTAATATGAGCAACCCCCTAACCCTAAAGCCTCGTTCACACCGCCAGCAACCGTGTCGCTGTATGACGCTAGTCTCTGTGAAGATTCTTGTGGGCGTTGCTAATGCTGTTGCTCTAATGTTATTGGTAGACTGCACATCTGGCCATATCTTTAGAAAATGCAAGCACAAATGATATACAAAACTAAGATATCATTCAAATTTGATTAGACTTAAACAAATTAAAAGTAGCATTTTCTGTTGGAGAGTGTTGTGATATTAAACATTGGTCAGTACATTAAATCATTAACCAGGTTCACGATCAATCGACGGATTAAACTCAATCATACTATCAAAAATTATTAAAACGTCATTTGAATTTGACAAATAATGAATTTTTTTGGCCCTACTAATCAACATAATTCAGGGGAAACTAATATGAACTGCAGCAGTTTAAAACTGCTCACTGCATCATATAATAACAGTTGGTACGCTTGCGGTTTCATTTTCCACTGTGGGGCTGATAACGGCCACTCTTTGAAATATAATACAAAAGCGTTGGGCGTTGCCTTGGTAACGCACAAGTTTGCAGACGAGATGTAAATTGTGACCGCTTTATGAAGGATGATCAGATTTTCTTTTAATTGTATTATTAATTTGTTTTGTTTACATCTCTCAAATAGCACACTAGAGAGAAATTGGTAGCCAGGCAACAGACAAGTGACCAATCCTGAGTTGCGACGTCACTTTAGGGATTCTACCGGTTAGAGAACTGAGAATTCCGGGCAGAGAACGGTTTGTAATCGTGCCGTGCCGTACCAGGCTGCCGACAGTTTCTTTTTCACGCATCAATTTTGTTATGTGGTTACAGTCAAATCATAGCCTAGAAATCTAGACACACCCTAGCGGCAGCAAAAATTATTTTGCAGCCATTGTAGTCTATCAACTAGGGCTGTCAATCTTCCTCTATAATACTATTCGAATTCCATTCCTTGTTTTATTTAATATTTGAATAATATTTGAATATTAAATGCTCAAATTCATCCTATTATTAATATTTACGACATTACACAGGCTTATGGATCGCCAATGCCACTATAGCATGTGGTTGTTGTTACACGTTCTGTCCACTAGAGAGACATCTAACATTACAATAAACATTTAGAAACATGTGATCGCTTTCTTATTAACAATAAAACAGCGGAACAAACGCACGTGCATCGATATTAACTTCCAGCTATACAGCGTGCTAACCTCGAAAATCCGGCTGTATTCTAACAATAACTTAGCTCTCCTTCCTTATTAGCTAGGCTCCTTGCATGCTGGCTAATAACTTTTTTTAAAGCAGTTCTCCAACATTGACAGCGCTGTGTTGGACAGATTTGTGCAGCGGTGTTCCATGAGGGAGAGAGAGCGCGAGAGGTACGGGTGAGTGAGAGAGAGAGCGCGAGATGTACGGATGAGTGAGTGAGAGAGCGCAAGAGGTACGGATGAGTGAGAGAGAGACTGTCGCTTGTGTCGCCAAAAGTCGCCAACTCTCCATTGAAAATGAATGGAATCATGTCCCTTTGTAGCTACGTGTCGCTGGCGGGTGTGAACGAGGCTTAAGTGTTAAACTTTAGCACATAAAGCATAAACATTTGATACCTCAAATCGTGCAGGTTGACAAAGAAAAGTTATGTTACAGGATGCACCGATATTAAAATTCAGGCCGATAACGAAAACCCAATAATAAATGCATTAATAAATGCACATTCTGATTTTACTGCCAAAAAATGAAAAATTGGGTTAAAAATCTGATTGGTGTGCATTGAACTAAGGACCTGAGCCATATCTTGGGGTCTATTGACTTGGGTCATAAAGCCACCTCTTAGCAACTCAGAACTTAGCAACCGCAAAACAACGCCCTGACAACCAACCACAACAACATAGCATCATGATGGCGAGTTTTGCAGAGGCAAGCACTACTCACATTTTCTTCAGAAAATGTACAAGTCTTGTTATATATATATATGAGATGCTCAAAATCCCATATATATCTTAAAGAGTACAATTGGCCACCCTCAGTTAACTTCCACTAGACTGTATTTGTTTTGCCTGCATTGGGTGTATAACCCTTCTTATCTCATTCCCATGTCCCGTTTATCAAGGGCTGTCTGAAAGAGAGCCAATCGTATTTCATCCCCTCCTGGAAGCTTGCGAAAGTGTGCCAACTGTCCTGTAGTTAAACCACTTTCTATTTTTTGCATGTTTAACCTGTGTCTTTGTCCATCTCTTCTTATGTGGTTCTCTCCTTCCTCTCCTCTTCCGCATGCTGTGACCTCTCCTCTCGTCTCTGTGTAGAGTATGCAGCTCTATGGATATCAGGTTGCCCCCGTAAACAGCGTATGTATCACCCCCGGCCCTCTGACCTGTGAACTATAACCTCTGTGTGAATCTTGAAATCAGGGAAGGAATGATGGGAGAATGAGAGAATGAAAATGAGGAGGGAGGTGGAGTGGACCTCAGAGGTCAGAGAGCATGTGGGTGTTTTGCCACAATCAGTCTAATTTCATTCTTATTGATTTTTTTTTTCTTTAACCACAACGTGTCAGTTACAAACTTCATCAGTGGGCTATAAAGAACAGGTCTGGGTAGAAGTGGGTGGAGTTGTTGGTGTAAAATGTGTTTTCTATTGAGCCAGCTCTGGAGTCTTTCACATTCACTTACATTAAATCATTTAATTACAATTTTCTCCCTCACTGACAACCGAAAGAAAGGAAAGATCACAAATGAGATGTTGAGATTGTTTCTCCTGGACAGCAATGAGATAAAATGGACATAAAAAAAACATGTTTCTTTTCAACTCTTTCAAGACCACATTTTAAACACTACCATTCAACCATTCAGATTGGGGTCAGTAAGATAAAAAAAATAAAAGATAAAAGCTGTTCTAAAATATTTCTATTCATTAAATAAAATGAAAAAAAAAAACATATTATTAAGTACAAAACATAAATATTAAGCAACACAGCTGTTTTGTTTTCAACATTGATAATTAGGTCATATTATGTGTCTAGGTAACACTTTATTTTACAGTGTGACGTTACATTAAGTTACTATATTAATTACTATAAACTGTGCTTAATTATATGGAACTAACTTTAAACCTAACCTAATCCTAACCCTACATGTTACACAGACACCTTAAAATAAAGTGTAAACGGTTGTCTTTAACTGCTATGTACTTACATTAAAAATAATTGAGTAAATGTATTACAAAACACTTATGCTGCTATTGAGGTGGAATAAGGTTAGGGACAGGTTTAGTATGGTTAGGTTTAAGGGTTAATTAAGAGGTGTTGGAAGGGTCGACAGTGTAATTATCGATGCCATTACTGAAATGAATTACAGTACTTTTAGGCATTTCATAAATACAAGTACAATGCAAAAACATGTATGTACAAAATACCTACATTGTGTCAAATGATTAATTTAAATGTTAGTAAATAATAGTTAAAGACACTATAGTGGGACCGATAAGAAATATTACTCAACCACCAATTCAGCATATTACAATTTCTAAAGGATCATGTGACACTGAAGACTGGAGTAATGGCTGCTGAAAGTTCAGCTTCACAGACTTTTTTTAAAGGTAGCTGTCTATTACAGTTTAATAAAAATTTATTTAAAAATCTTATTTCTACCTAATTTTTACTTTTCCTGAAACGATTTTGGAAATATCGGAGACAAATTTGATGACGCTGAAAAAAATGAAAATATAAATGTGGACATGGCAAAAAGTTTTTTTTTAACAAAAAATTACAACAAGTATTTGAAATATATTTTCTAATTTAATACATCCCTGAATGTCCCCGACTCACTTTAGTGGACAATTTTGTCCGCATACAAACAGATACGTCCACTTTCAAGTACAAACACAAACATCTTTATAAGAGTTTCCATGAAAGCTTCCTGATCTGGTGGTCCTTTTTTCTGCTTATGTGATGTTTTGGATAAAGCCACTCTGTATATCTGTGAATCACATACATAATACATAAAGAGAGTGACAGTGAAAGACCAGCATTGTCCATTAAAGTGGCTCCATAGGACTGAGAAGAGAGAAAGATATTTCCTGTTTTCCTTAACCTGATGTGTCACTTTTAGTCTCTCAGCCTCTGTATTCAACAAATCTGATAATTCATTGAATTATTGGAAATGCACAAACTGCCATGCTGTGAAGTGTGCATGCAGTCATTTTCAATTATTCAGCTGTTCAAAATCAATATTTTTGCTTATAACATGGTTAGTCCATGCATTTATCTAAAAAAAAAAACATTGGTAACACTTTAAAATAAGGTTCATTAGTTAACTACCTTAGTTAACATGAACTAAGAATGAACCAACAATGAACAGTTGTATTTTTTATTAACTAATATTAAAAATGATGAATAAATACTGTAACAAATGTATTACTCATTGTTAGTTCATATTAGTTAATGCATTAACTAATGTTAACTAATGAACCTTATTGTAAAGTGTTACTTTGTTAAGTGTACTTAAAACAGGTTTAGCACTGATATATTTTTTATATACAGTTATGTTTCAAAAGTATCTGGAAAAGAAAAAAACATGAATTGATATGCATCTGTAAACAAAACTGAAACTGAAACTATATTCAATAGCTGTGCAGTTACAGAAAATAGACTCAACCAATCATAATCAAGAGTCGTGGTATAAACTGAATTATGTTAGTGATTGATGACCTTTCTTAACCATTTCACAGAATATTCTGCACCTGGTATATTTGCACACTATATCTGATATTTAAAACCTTCCAATTTGAGTTAATCTCCCAGATTATTGATCACTCACATTATATAACCTCATTATACAATTAGCTTTTGGCTAACATCAACTAATCCCCCCTCCCAATCTTCATATTTCTTTCATACTATATATTTGATTGGTTTTAGTTGAAAGGACTGAGAGAGCACCCGACACATCCTCTATTAAACCCTGTCTATAAGCTAACATGATGACAGCTTTCCATCTCATGCTAACCCCTCTGCAGGTGCTAAAAAAAGAGAATCAGGAGTTTGTGCCCAGGAGCTACTGGGACATGCTGAGACGTGGCGCGAGCCAAGCCCTGTTTTCTGACCTGGCAGAGGTACAGCCATAGTCCTCTGTCCTCCTGTCTCATCCCATGTTTTTATTCGTCCCTAGCCATCCCTAACACAGTGCTCTCACCTGAAAAAGGTACATCATAACTCTCATTCCTCCTTCCTGTTTCAGCATCACAACCCACTTTATCCACCTTAACCCTATAACATTGGTCATTGTCATTGAATGACCTGCGATTATCCTTCTGTTTATTTTTATTATTTTCATCCTTCTTTTTTATGTATTTTATCAACTGTTGATCTACTAGTTAATCTGTTCCTGATGCTTCTTTCAAAAAAATCTTTGTCTTGTTTTCCACAAAAAAACATCTGAACATCCTTTATTCAAGATAAATTTGTTATAAAGTCACCAAAAAATTGTGAGATATATTGTTTTCAGAGAATATGTCTTATAAGAATAAAAGAATATAAGTAAAATTCATAATTAAATATTTTATATTTATATTTTATCAAATAACATCATAATTACTGTTTTATGTTTTACTCTAAAACACAGTGTGTGTGTATATTATATATATATATATATGTATATATATATATATTATATATATTATATTATATATATATATTATATATATATATATATAACTCGAAGAATTTGAATCGTGCAACACTACATGTATTTCAGTAATTCAAATTAAATGGTGAAACTAACATATTTAGTATATATAACTACATACATATGCATGATTATAATTTTCAGAGGGCCGACATTTCTGTATTTAAAATCCTTTTTTTTATTGATTTCCTGTAATATTCTAATTTTCTGAGATTTCGAATTTGGGGTTTTCATAAGCTGAAAGCCATAATCATCAAAATTATAACTTTTGCACGATATTCTAATTTTTCAAGTTTCACCTGTATATAAGTGTTATTAATAAGTACTATATAGTATATAAATAACACTAAAATATCTTGAATTACCTTTAAATTTTATACTTTAAGTTTGAATTTTTATCTAAACTTTTTGTAATTATGTCATGTCCTTTTGTAGTTTTAATTATGATCTATTATTACTAGGTTTAATTTATTTTAACTATAGTTCAGTTTTATGTCATTTTAGGTGTGTGTGTGTGTGTGTGTGTGTGTGTGTGTGTGTGTGTGTGTGTGTGTTGTGTGTGTGTGTGTGTGTGTGTGTGTGTGTGTGTGTGTGTGTGTGTGTGTGTGTGTGGGGTTGTGTGTGTGTGTGTGTGTGTGTGTGTGTGTGTGTTGTGTGTGTGTGTGTGTGTGTGTACCAAAAGGATGTTATGATGTTTTATGGAAAACAAGAAAAGAAAGATTTAAAAATTAAGAATATGATTTTAGTGTTGCAAAGAATTGCTGTATTCTTTTAATCAATTAATCATTTTTGTAATTTCAGCTTATCGATGTCTATATGTTCAGTTGTTGTTCTGCGTGTCGAATTGACTGCGACTAATACAAAATAATATTGCTCACAGCTGCGAGGCACATTAAAGGCCTTTGTTTGTACACCGATTCGGAATATGTCTGCTCATCCCGACGGTGTGTTTGTGTTCTGATGGCTAATAGAGGGCGTCTGTAGGAAGCAGTAGTTTAATGATTGTGGAGAGCTGTGTGCAGATGCCCTGTATTTACTTCGTCTGTTATTCACAATGAAAGGGTAATTTCAGCTTGGCTTCCTCAGATGACACAGCAGTTAGACAGGTCTGTTTGTCTGAGCTGACAACTGCAGGGTACCAGACATTGTGTATCTGTGGGCTAAAGGGGGCATGCTAGCATGTGTGGAAGTGTGATTGGGGTTACTCATCTTAGAAGTCGACAGCAGTAATCACTGTTTTTACCGCTGTTTTTAGATCAAAGAGTAAAAGGCCTCGGGCCTTGTCTAAGTCACACTGTGGGCCTGGCTGTGGTGTTACATGTAATGATGACCTCACATTAATGGTTTCCTGTAACCACAGTGTTGTGATGTCACACTTCCAGCAGATTGATGACGAAATTGTCTAATGAGGAAAACAGCTATGTTTTAGATAAAGGAAAGGGATTCATTTATCAATCAATCAGTTTTAATCACATGCCTTTTTATGACCATATTTATGACCATCAGCAAAAATAATGGTGGTGAATTCAAAAACTCATGAGCAGAGATACCAAGAAAAAAAGTATTTTGTTTTTGTTTTGTTTTGGAAAAAAAAAGAATGGATGTCCACACACTTAAGCTCCAGAAGAATAACTTTAAAACAAACAAACAAGTGCAACATTTCAATTTTTGGAATTGATCCATTCCAAGTTCCGGAAAACATTTTACAGATCTAAAGTTGGTGCAGATTCCAACAAATCTAACATTTGCGGACATTTATATATTTAACACACAATCCATCTCCATATATTGTCAGTATGGATTTGCACCATGTTGGTCATAAAATATATAACTCTCCTCCGTCCAACACGCACAGCTGTTTCCAGCATAGTTGCAACATTACAGTATATACAAAAATGGAGCACATACAAATGTTGGATGAAATAGTGTTTTAATTAGGTGGAACCTAATGGCTTTTTTCCACATATTTCAGTATTTAATGAAATATATGAGTATATAAGCTCCAGTGATGTATATGATGCTGCCTTTGAATTTAGCTAAAACGAGGTATTTTTAGTAGACACCATTTTTACTGTCTATATATTTTTTGGAACATCCTTTGTGAATCTGGTTATTTTGTAACTGAAATTAATATGCTTTATTGATCATAACTGTGACATATTTTATTTGATTATTTGAAATGGTATTTTACATTTGTTTTGTTTTGAAACAGGCTTCCATACCGTTGGAATCAAACAGTAACCTTTCCACCCTATATTAATCAGGCCCACCTGAACAGTTTTCCAACTTTGATTTATTTATTTGTTTGTTTGTTTGATTGCTATCTTTTAACATTGAGTTTATACAACACCAAGTATGTGCAATATGTCTCTGAGACAATCTGGCTAGTGAAACAGAATCATTCTTTCTCTCTTTGTAACCTTCCTCTGATTGTATCTTCATGGATAGGATTTTAAGCTAGAGGTACAGCAGTGGCATGGACTTGCATTCTGGCTCGCTTCATTGCACAGAGCCCCGTGACCAGGGACAAAGAGCTGTTTGGAGTTTATGCCTGGTTTTACCTAGTTTCAGCATGATAGGCTCCTCTTGCAGATGAGGGTGAAGCATGGGTAGAGAAAAAAAATACAACCTAATCTGGCCTTGCACCTTTCAGCCACAATTTTGGATGCCATGCCACCTTTTTTGTTTGTTTAACTGGTGAATGAACTCCTTTTCCTGAGCTCCACTGAAAAATCAATTTTAACAGTCTTGTAAGATCACTCAAATTGATCTTCAGCATTAGTGTTGAGTTTAAAAAACAGAAGATTTTGTCCAGAGAAGGAAAGGTGGAATCTGCTCATGTGTGCATTTCTTTCACAAATCTCCGCAGATAGTTGCCGCAGAAATGCATGGGATCTGGATGCTTTGTATGGTTTTGCTGTCATGTCTTTGTTTATGTCCTATACCAGCTCAACCCCATTTACACCTGGTATTCATTTCCGATCACTATAAACAAATGGACACAAATATTTTGTGAATGGCCCGTTTAAACACCATTCAGGGGTAATTGAATATACCAGGTGTATACAGGGTTTATGTTTGTACAAAACTGGCATGTTTGTGTGTATTGTACCATATACATTTGTTTGTGTTTCTGTTTCAGTCTAATATACAGTCTTTATGCCATTCTCACCCACTAATGGCATAAAGATCTGCATGTCAACCCAGAACATGTCCTCTGTGGGCTAGGGGAGACAATATAAATGGATGCACACTTTCAGGCACTGGATGGCTGGTACTTTGAATGGCCCGGCAAGCCTATGAAGGACTGCTTTCTTATTTCAAAAACAGCTGGATTTTTTTGTCATAGTTTCTTCTTTCTCGTTTTGCTCTCTTTACCACCACTCCTCAATCGCAGCGTGCCGATGAGAACATGATGATTGACACCACTCTGCTCGTGCACTTCTTTGGCAAGAAGGGGAAGGCGGAGCTGACTTTTGATGACTTCTACAGGTATGACGACTTGTGTGTAAAAAGCTCTAAAAACATGCCACTTATTCATCCTCATTCATCCACAATACATGGAAAGATATATAGGAAATTATATCCATCGAGCATGTAGAATATTAACAGCTTGTGATGTTAGTTAACAGGATGTGATGTGATTAAATGACAAAAATGTACTAAAGTTTGTGGTTGGTAAGATGTTGATAAGTCTGTAATGCGCACCAGGGCTGCGTTGATTTTTTCCAACACAGTGGAACAGTAATAATGAGAAATATTACAGTTTAAAATAACTGTGTTCTGTTTTTAAGAAATGTATTTATCCCTGTGATGGTAAAGCTGAATTTTCAGAATCATTACTCCAGTCTTCACTGTCACATGATCCTTCAGAAATCTTTTTTAATATGCTGATTTGCTGCTCAAGAAACATCTCTCATTAAGTTGTGAAAACAGTGATACATTATTTTCAGCATTCTTGGATTAATATAAAGTTTAAAAGAACAGCATTTATTTGAAATAGAAACCTTTACATTATCAGTTTAACATTATCAATGTTGTGCTGTCACTTTTGTTCATTTTAATCCATTCTTGCTGAATGAAACTAATAATTTCTTACAAAAAAATGTTACTGATCCAAAACTTATGAATGTTAACCAATGTAACCTGTTATAAACAGTCACTATAAGTGACAGGACATTTTGTTTGAAATTCTGGGGTGTATACACTTTATTTCAGACCCAGGGGGATCCATAACACAATAAAACACACAGAGTAAAACATAAAAATACAAAACCACAAAGTCAATATACAAATACAAAAAGTCCACATTGTTCAGTGTCTAACATACATACATGTTTGCCAATGGTTCCACAGTCTGGAAGAAAATCTGACAGAACTTCGTACAGGGTTAGGCAAAACAGAGCGTTTTTTCTCATAGATATTGAGGCAAATCCCATTGAAGAATTACATACAAAGCCATATTTAGGGTAACTCGGATATCATAAAGACACGTGGCCATCATAGAAACCACCTGCAATACACCCTAGTAACAACATAGCAACATCCTGGCACACAGGCCCGACTCCAGCTGAGATGCAAGGTGTTCTGTTTACAGTATTAAGATTTATTTATTTATTTGCAAAAAAAATGTAATGCCATTTTCATTTTCCTCATAACAGATTTTGTAACAATTTTGTAATTTTAGATTTTATAACAAAAGGGGCTTTTGTTTTAATTATTGTTTTTATAAAACAATTATTGTTTTATAATATTATTGTTTTCTTTAGAAAATTTTGTCACACATTCAATAATACAAATTTGTTTAATGCATAAAAATGTATATCATATGTCATATATTACCATTAAAAATAGATGTTTGAGGCAGAGAATAAAATGCTTAAAAAAAGAATTAATCATTTATTTAATTTTTGCAGAATGTCGAAAAAAAACCCTCAGATTTATAAGAAAGGAACCATTTATGATGAGCCATTGAATTATAAGAATAATAATTCATTATGTTTCTAATAATTCAACAACACAGAGTAAGTTATTCCACTTAGAGGCTATGGTTACCAATCCTAAAGACACTCTTCATATGTTTTATTTCAAGACACTTTTTGTTTTTGTCCATCGCTCTTGTGTGTAGGTCTATTTTCATCTCATCCCAAGCCTCCGTTGCTAATTCCAAAAGAGCTAGTAATGTAGGCTTGAACTATTTATATGCAAACTAATGCAGTTATTACAATTTCCTGTCTCTCAAAAGTGTTCGGCAGCTCTATCTCTACTAATAGCAAAGCTGTAAGTTTAACTGCTTCAAAAACAGCGGTGGTACCACCTCACTACTGAGAAATGTCATGTTTTGCAGGTGTAAAACTATTTTATTGATAGATAGTGCTTACAACAAGGATCCTGTGCATGTGAAATTTCCATCTGTGTGTCTGTGTTTATGGGAGAGAGAGATCATTTTGTGATAGGTTGTTATTTGGTGTGGGGCCATGGTGGGCCAAGCTCCTGATTGGATGGGCCAGGCCCACCCTGGCTCCCTTATGGAGGAAAAAAAAACAAAATTGGGCAAAAAGCAAAGTTGTTTAAATTCCTGAGCGGTTTTAATTCTTTAACTCTTATTGCGGTCATTGTTCTTTCAGATTTATGGATAACCTGCAAACTGAGATGTTGGAGATTGAGTTCCTGACCTATTCCAACGGCATGACCACCATCAGTGAGGAGGATTTTGCGCGAATCTTGCTGCGCTACACTAACGTAGAGGATATCCGCAGCTATCTGGAGAATGTGCGGCAGTGCATACCAGATGAGAAGGTAACGAGTACCGTCACCTAGCCGCTAACTTCATATGAAAAGAAGGTGTAGGACAACTGTGACACCCACCTCCCCCACACTCACACTTTCACCCCTTTAACTGACCTGTGTTACTCCTCCTCTCAACAGCTTTACATGTACAAGAAGGTTACTGGTTCAAATCTCAATCTCAAATTCCACAAGGAAATTTATCATCTTAAAAATACTACAACAAATGCATTTCGTCCACTCACATACATTTTGTTCCATGTCTATAATTCTGTGATCCAGCCCCAAAATGCACACATTCCCACACTTTGAGTAGTCATTCACCCTTGAGTGTGACACTTGCATGTAAACTGCCGTTTAGTCTTATAGTCCCTCTATTCTCACCTCTCCACAACACATGCGACTAAACCCTTTTATACTGCAGACATCCATCTTTCTTTATATTACCATGTTTATTTAAGAACCAAGTGTCAAACCCACACTTTGCAGTAAAGTGGAACTGGACTTTCCCAGACTTGGTTGTTTCAATATCTTGTTTCTAAACATAATATCTCATGTTAAAATATCTTGACACAAATGTTATATTATGTGTCTCTTTGTTGCATGGTGTTATTATGTCAATTATATTAGATCTTGAAAAAAAATGGCTTTGTTCAAACTGCACATTAATCCGATATTTAGGATTGACTGTCATTTTGTAAGTGATGAAATCTGATCCGTTTGTTCAGATACTGTCATCAATGTCCAGTATATCTACACCGATTAATGATTACTGTAGTAATGATGCATTTGCTACAGTAAGTAATACGGGTAAATTAGTAATATAAGCACTGGAGGTATAATTGTATTCTACAGATTAATAAATAAGATGTCCAAAATCACTCACCTGTAGTCTCATATCAGCTATATATCTAAATGGCAATCGTTTTATAAAAGAAAGAGTGAGTGAAAATGTGTGAATTCGATCAGTTATAGACAAATGATCATGAGATATAATAATACATTTTCCAACCACCTTTGAATGTGATTTGGATCAGGTTGGTAAAAAAAAGAAATCATTTATTGTTGTTTGCAGATTACAAAAATTCTAAATCTATCTGAGATGGATACACCCCCCCCCCCCCACCCCCCGAAAAAGGATTTTTGCTACCTGTCTGAACAAGGCCAAAGACATTTGAAAAAGCATGCTAAACTTAATGAACATAATCAGATTTTTGAATTGCTGTTTGCAATTTGAATTGTAATGCTGTATTATGGCATGATTGCTGTTAAAATAAATTAATATCTTTACTAACACAGAAATAATGATGATGGAGTCGAAGAAGGTCTTGTTAAGTGCACAAGTTGCAGAGCAAGTTCCAGCTCTATTACAGTGTACAAAAACCTCCTGTATTCTCTCTGTTATCTCTGTTTATCACACACTGGAAGAAACCAAAGGTTTGTCCCTGCCGGAGTGATCCGTTGCCCCGCAGTCCTTGATCAGATTGTGTTTTGATTTGTTATGCCGTTCATTTTGTGTTTCAATTGTTTTCCCTCTCTTTGATCTTGTGGTACATGTTCAAGAAAGTAAATTCACATTTACTTTCAACCAGCTAAAATGATCTTGTTCTGAGAGACCTTCCAACATTTTTACAAATTTATACTAAGATATACAGTGGCCCCCAAAAATTATTTGGTCACTTCATCCACTTCATACTTAAAATGTGGGAAACTACCGCAATATGTTTCTACCTACCTATCCTACCTACCTGTCCTGCCTACCTATCTATCCCTACCTGTCTACCTACCTACCTACCTATCCAACGTGCCTGTCCTGCCTACCTGTCTACCTACCAACCTACCTACAGTACTAGTTTACCATACCTGCCCTACCTACCTACCTGTCTGCCTACGTACATATCTACCTTACCTACTTAACATACCCTGTCTGCCTACCTACATATCTACCTTACCTACTTACCATACCCTGTCTGCCTACCTACATGTCTACTTGTCTACCTAACCACAAGTCTACCTACCTGCCATACCTATCCACCTGTCTGCCTACGTACATGTCTACCTACTTACCTTTTTGTGTACCCACCTGTCTACCTACCTACATGTCTGCTTGTCTACCTACCTATCTACCTGTCTGCCTATCTACATGTCAACCTATCTGCCCTACCTACCTACCTACCTACCTACCTACCTACATGTCTACTTGTCTACCTACCTATCTACCTGTCTGCCTACCCTACATGTCTACCTATCTGCCCTACCTACCTACCTACATGTCTACTTGTCTACATACCTATCTACCTGTCTGCCTACCCTACCTGTTTACCTATCTGCCCTACCTACCTACCTACCTGTCTACCTACCTGCATGTCTACTTGTCTACCTACCTTTCTACTTGTCTACCTACCTATCTACCTCTCTACCTACCCTACCTGTCTACCTATCTGCCCTACCTACCTACCTACCTACCTGTCTACCTCCCTACATGTCTACCTACCTACATGTCTTACTTGTCTACCTACCTACCTACCTACCTGTCTACCTATGTATGTCTACCAACCTACCTACCCTACCATACCTACCTACCTGTCTACATTCCTACCTACATGTAAACTTGTCTACCTACCTACCAGTCTACCTGTATATAGTATGTATATAAAAATAAAATAAAATAATAATATAGATCTGCTTGCATACCTACCTGTTTACCTACCTTCCCTACATACCTACTTGTCTGCCTACCTACCTGTCTACCTATTTGTCCTATACCTACCTGTCTGCCTATATGTCCTCAGAGCCGGCGGCAGAAACAAATCAATGGACGGGCATTTAATATTCTTGGGGGGGCCTAAATTATTGGGGGGGGGGGTGCTTGACTGTAAAAAATAGGTGCTTACATGCGCTTCATGAGACACACTAGCACACGCACGCAAGGTCTCGCGCTGATGTCATGTTGTCTCTGCCGTGCGCGCTGTTTGAACATACAACCGGGACGGGTGGCAAGACCAGCTACAACAGTTTCACAGCGATTTCAATATCCTAACTACAATTAGCCTATTGCCCAATCTTATTTCGGCTACTGAAAATATCATGTTACATTTATAGCCTTGGTCTGCATTGTTCCATGAACACAGCATGCTAAGCCAACTTCCTATAATAACAGCCTAATAGTCACAAATCTCAAGTTAAGTACTGTAAATCAACCAAGCATAATATGACACACTAACACACATATAGCATATCAGTGTCAAATGCATAATTTACACCACGGATGGTGCAACTTAAGAGTAATAAAAACAACTGGCCTACTCACGTTCTTAATACAGCTGAAGTCGATGTTTTTGGGAGTGGATTCTCCTCATGAGTTTCTCTTTCCATTCGTTTCTGAATAGGCAAAACCGAGCGCGTCGCATCGCTATAACTTTACCGAGATGCTGCGGTCAGAGCGGCTCAACGGGAAACCCCTTTTTTGTAAACAATCAGTCAAACTTCCGGGTGTTTTTTTTAATAAGATTATGAGTCAAACACTTAAATACACATCAATAAATATATAAATACTGTACGTAAATTATTATTATTCTAAAAATAATTTATTAAATCCAAATTGGATGGAGGGGGGGCACAGGAGCTCTGTAGGCGGGCCCGGCCCCCTAAGGCCCGCCCATAGCGCCGGCCCTGTATGTCCTATACCTACCTGTCTGCCTATATGTCCTATACCTACCTGTCTGCCTATATGTCCTATACCTACCTGTCTACCTACCTACCTGTCTGCCTATATGTCCTCTACCTACCTGTCTAGCTACCTATCCTACCTGCCTACCTACCTCCATACCTGTCTACCTACCCATCTACCTATCTGTCAGTCAGTCTGTAATGCATATAAAGAATTCCCATTACCTTAAAAGTGAAGTGTCCAAATACTTTTTCGCCCACTGTATGTGTGTGGGTTTGGTGTGCGTTTGTGCTTGGGGCAAAGTTTGTGTTTTAAATCAGATTGTCATGTTACCCCTCTATAGAGGGTCACCTGATGTAGGTTTCTCCATGCCTGACTGCTTTCTTTTAGCTCTTTCCCAGTCCCATCTGAGGGATCTGTTTGTGTTGAGGGTATCAGGTTTTGGGGCCCCTTTGAGCAGTTTGTACATTTGGCTAGAATGACTTCACCCCCTCTTGAATTCCCACAGAACAGACCCTAAACTCACTTGTATGGCATTTGATGGTTTTCCACCATGAGTACCAATTCCTCAACACAATCAAACAAAAAATCCAGCTTTAAACATCACATAAATCCTGACCTCAAACCTAACCTAATGTGTAACTAGAACTATGTTAAAAACTCACAGAGGTTTACGTGGATTACCATAGCTGTGACAACCCTTTCCTGTGTTTGTTTAGGGTATTTTCTACCTCATTACCCTTTATCTTCTTCTATAACCAAAAAGCAGGTCTGTGTTTATACCTCTTGACACCCTCAGGTGAAAGATTTAATCATAGATTTGGTTTGACAGACAGGAGAATATACTGCAGGATTCTTCGCATTAAATTAAAAAAATAATAATAATTGCTCACCCTCATATCATACGTGTATGACTTTCTTTCTTCTGTGGAACACAAAAGAATATATTTTGGATTTTTATCTAAAACATCTTCAAAATATGTTTTACAGAAGAGAGAGATGAATAAATGATTGCACAGATTTAGTTTTTGGTGGAACGATCCTTTTAAGTTTTAAATGTACACTATTGTTCAAAAGTTTGGGGTCAGGAAGGTTTTGTTTTTTTTCCTGAAAGAAATTAATACTTTTTTAATACTTTTAAAATTGTCTAAAGACTTTTACATTGTTACACACATTTGAATTTCAAATATTGAGCTGTTTTCCACATTAATAATAATTGTTTTCCTTAGCACCAAATCAGCATATTAGAATGATTTCTGAAGGATCATGTGACACTGAAGACTGTGTTAATGATGCTGAAAATTCAGCTTTAACATCACAGGAATAAATTACACTTTAAATTATATTTAAAAAGAAAAAAAAAATGTTATAAATTGTAATAATATTTCACAATATTTCTATTTTTCCTGCATTTTTGATCAAATAAATGCATCCTTGGTAAGCATAAGAGAAAATCGAACCGACCCCAAACTTTTGAGCTGTGTATTTAGTGTTCTGATGTCAGTCAAATTGTAAGTTATCTCTTTGATTCCAGTCTATGATGTCATGCAGTTTGTTTTCGCTTCTGCGCATTCAGACAGGCTGATAATTTTATGACATTGTGCTGTAAAATGACTCATGCCTTTAATCGTTGCATGTATCATTGTATGCAGTGTGGCAGAGCACAAAGAACTGAACATGCATCAGCAAACAAGCATGAGTGGCACAGAGTCTGATTTCTTTTGCATTTATAAACATGTTGATTTCCTTCTGTCCATCATTGCATTACCCGATTTGCCCGAGAATGGAATGACAACGCCGCTTGTGTATTCTGCGTGACGTCTCTTACAGATCCTCTTTGAAATGGAATGTAACGTCAGTTGATGGCAGCTCTGTCTGTTAGATTGGATGTCTCAGATTCAAATATTTCTGTTTCTTTTTGCTCATTTCTTTCTTTTCATGATCAGGGCATCACCTTCGAAGAGTTCAGATCTTTCTTTCAGTTTCTCAATAACCTTGAAGACTTTGCCATCGCCATGCAGATGTACAACTTTGCTTGCCGTTCCATTGGACAAGGTGAATGCATCGGGATTCACATATACATATATAAAATACAGTGGGCTCCAAAAAGTTACGAGACCACATACAAAATCTGAAATTTAAACCTTGAAAAAATATTGTTTTGAAGACCCGCTTTTTTAATTCAACTTTTTATTTAGATTATTATGCTGGATATTTTTTCTAATAAAAGCATTTTGATTGAAACATGGTCTCATGCTTTTGGCCCCACTGTAAGCCTATATCATTTTTCAAAACAAAATTTAATATTGGTTTGATATGTTATTAATGCAGCTTTACTTAAGTGTTGCTTAAGGGTGCAAATACTCAAAATCTGTAGAGATTAAGAAAACTAAAAATGAGCTGATCACGTTTAATTAGAAACGCATTTGCACATTTACCAGCACATTGAGTGTTTGTTTTGTAGAGCAGATTCATTATATGTTCTGAATGTGTGTCACTCTCCGTCTTCCAGATGAGTTTGCTCGGGCGGTGTATGTCGCAACAGGCCTTAAACTGACCCGGCACCTGGTTAACACCATTTTCTAAGATATTTGATGTGGATCACGATGATCAGCTCAGTTACAAAGAGTTCATCGGTATAATGAAGGACCGTCTGCACCGTGGAGGCAGGGTAAGAAAGAGGTGTAGGGGAAAAAGAGGTACATCATTCTTTACCTTACTGAGTTAATTACATCAGTTAGATACATTCTGATGTTTTGAGTGTAATTCAGAGAGGTATGGATGGGCAGAATCACTGCAACTATAGTGCCATCTAGTGTTCAGTAGCTATGTCTGTACAATAAAACCTCCCTGTAGGTTTTTTTTAGCAACATTTAGGCCTAGTTCCTAAATTTTCTTCTGATATTGAACAATGCTTGCAGTGAATTTGTTTCTGCAGCATGATTTATTAATGAAAATTTGTGATTTTTTTTAAGTATTTTTTTTTTGTAATCCAATTATTGTTTATAGTTAATAAAAATGAAAAAAAAATGCAGTTTTATCAACTACTGTAGTAATGAATCATTCTCTCATTTTGTTTTTTTCCATCCTGCAGGGCTATAAGGCTTTAGAGCGTTTCACTTCATTTAGATCATGTATGAAGAAGGAACTGGCAGGCAGATAAGTAACCACACTCACACACACACACACACATTTTATATATATAAGACACACACACACACACACACACACACACACACACACACACACACACACACACACACACACACACACACACACACACACACACACACACACACACACACACACGCTACCACTACTTTCAAAAGTTCAAGTACCATTCAAGCAAGTTTATTTTTTTAATCTAAGATTATTAAAATGTTTTTTTAAAAATCTCTTGTGCTCACTAAGACTGTTTGTTTGAGCAAAATACAGTAAAAACATCAATATTATCAAATATTATTAAAATAATTGTAAAAACTATTTCTATTTTATTTTTTTTTTTTTTGATGGTAAATCTGAATTTTCAGCATCATTACTCCACAACCTATATGGTTGTGCCACTTAATATTATCCTATAAAAGAATAGCATTTATTTTGAATATCATTTTTTGTAACAATGTAAAGGTCTTTACCATCACTTTTAATCAATTTAATGCAACTTTGCTGAATAAAAGTATTCATTTATTTTAAATATAAATAAATAAATTAAATCACACTGGCCCCAAACTTTCGAGACATAGTGTGTGTGTATATATTTTACTGCATGTTTTACTGTAAAATCTGATGATTTAATAAGTGAAAGTTTTTAATTGGCTCCTTTCCATTTCCCCTTTGCACCAGGTGAACGAGGAACGTGGCTTTTATTTCTCAGAAGGAAACTGCTCTGGAAATGTTTGAGAGAGAAGGCATAGTGCTAGAGATTCCATCATGAGATCTACCTCATCCTCTGTTGATCTTGAAACCTTGGGAAACTCGGATTGGGATAGTGTCCCTGCAATCCTCGCTCTGCTCTGCATGTTCTAGTATCTGCACATCTGCAAGATCAAACTTTGTTCTGCAATCTGCTATTAATCTTGTTTGCATGGAACCTGGAGGACGGCCTTGTAACTGAGTTTCTGTTGGTACAAGTTCAATTTTTGTCAATGTTTTGAAGTTACTCAAATGTGTCCAGGCAGGGGAAAGAGATCATTTTCTTGCATTTTTAATGGAGATGTTTTAAGCAGGATGAGCTACTAATTATGGCCTTTTATTATAAGATACCCTTAACAATTTATTATTATTAATTATATTTATACTATATTGTACCTTGCATTTTATCATGGCCATTACAAACAAATCTATTAATCATATTTATTTATCGTTGTTATCTGTCAGGATTATTTAAATGCACCGAATTATACTGTGTGAAAAGGGTAATACTTTGTTATTTGTTTTTGAAAGAGATTAGTTCATGTAGCAATAATGATCATTGCCTTGAAATTAAAAAAAAACTCATTTCAATTTTCTCATACAATTTATTTATTTTTGAACAGGTATGGCTGTACAAAGATTGTATAAGGTTGTCTTGCCATCTAAGGCAATCACAGTAAGACTGTAATTCAAGTACTTGACAAATAGACTTGAAATTCCATAACAATGTTATTCAAGTCAATAAAGTGGCCCATATACCTATAAATGAAAACACTGTGTTCAAGATTGTCTCCAATGAAACTGCATGACTATAGGCCTATATTAAATTTTCATGTAGTCTGTAGGCTACATAGCCTAGGTCCCTATTATAATATTATAATTTATTATGATTAAACGTTTCAGAAATAGGCTGTTTTCCTTTTTGAGACAAATATAAAGGTGAATAATTTAGGACAGTAAAAAGGAATCACTTGCGCCTCAGCCTAGCCAGTGCTCTAGGAACAGGACACAACAATTGAGAAAAAGGGCCCAAGGTCGATGGGACCAAGGAGCAGGACCGGAGCACAGGACGTTTTAATAAATTTCTTAATATAAAATGACCAACGTTTCGACGCACATGCGTCTTCTTCAGAGTCAAGCAGTCAATGGCAACAATATACAGAATTTAAAGAGTCACAATTCAAGGTATTGGCCACAGGCATAGGTGGGTGTGGTGCAACAATTATCTAATTAAGTACAAGCACTCAAATCTAAACCAAAAAAAAAAAAAAACCCCATATCTAAAGATAAATACAGGTACATAAACATACATACGATAGCTAACTACATATAGACACACACAGGTATTAAAAAAAAAAAAACAGACATATATAGAGATAAATACATATAGATAAACATACACATAGCTAACTACATATAGTAGGCTACATATACATAAACATACAAACATAGCTAACTACATATAGACACACACAGGTAAAGAAGAAAAAAAAAAAAAACTATAAAAAGCACGAAAGGCAGTTCCTCATTCAGGCCATTTGGTTCTACTGTGTTAAGAGTAAAAATCCAGAACGCCTAATAATGAATAATTTAGGATTTAGATCATCAAAATAATTTTTGACAAAGACACAAAAACAAAACAACAACTGAACATTTATGTTTTCATTAAAGGTTGGATGACTTTCGTATGTTCCAATTATTTGCCCCGTTTGTGATTTATGAAACGTGCTGCTGACTGTATTTAGCTTAAAGACATATGTCTTAAGAATACAGCAAGTGTAGTTTTCCACATTATAAAACATAGCCCTATAATATGTGACAAACAGTATGTGATATGTGTCATATTCAAAACAACTTTCATTTTTGACGGAACCTTTATACAGAGTGGGCGATTTCTTTCCGGACATTTGATAGTGATGTACCAATTCACGATTTAAACATTTAAACCTTAAACGAATTGCCCCGAAGAATAAAAATCAAATATGTTTATATTTATAATAACTGGTATTTGTATGTGTGTGTGTATTACATTGTGTCTAGTCTAAAATGCTTATATGTTACGTTTTTATTGAGGAACCCATATGCTCTCTCTTGATTGGCTGCTTTGTCACATGTTGTTTCCAGAGTTCGACGTGCATTATGGGTAACTGTTTAGGTGACAATAATATAAGTTTATTTATATTGTCTGTACAGTAAAATATAAATAGTGTTTGGTGTTATTTAGGTTAAATCTACAACCGAAACAATGAACAATATAAAAAAATCTACTCGAATGTGGTTGTGAATGTTGTTGTTTTTCTCATCGGTGATAATGATGAGCACATCATTATGTGGTATGTGGAAATATATGTCTCATTTCAACAGAGAAATTATGTCTACTAGTTGTACACCAATATTAGTCAATATTTGTATTATATACGAATATTTGAAGTGTTGGTGATTATGGACATACCAATGTTTTTGTTGTTACTTTCCTAATCGCTGGTTCATGTACTGTGCGATTGACCAACTAACAAACACCGTCTGTGAGACACCTAGTGTCAGAAGAGACTTGAGCTGGGTTGTGCAAATTCAGGTTAAGACTATACTTTCAGGGATCATTTCTATAGTTTTTAACTTGGAAGTGCATTTCTAAAGTGACGAGTCTCCCAACCCACGATGAAGAGCTTTGATACTCTTTTCTGAGCGTGAATCGGGTGTAGAGTAATGATTTACTTCATAAGCTCTGCATCATTGATGAACGTTCCTCACTGTATAATATGGTGAGGAGGAAAGGGGTATGATCAGAGTGGTTGTTTAATTTTGTAAAAGATAGAAAAATTATCATAATTCGCTTTTATAGATGTGATTACTGATTGTCAATATTGTAGTTGATCAGTTTAATGTGCTTTGATTGTAATATCTTGAAATGAGTGACACATTTTTTGTCACAAATTAAAATTAGTGTGCTGTAAGTACAGTTAATGATTAGATTCAACATAATCTGAAACATTGGTTTTATGTCCAAGCAATTTTTTCAAAGCTGACCATCTTAAAAAAAATTCTCATAGTAATAAAAAAAGTTTGCTAAATATTCACCTGACATTAAAGTCAATCTGCCTAATTTGGAACAGATTTAAGACTACAAACCACGATGTTGCAGAATTCAAAATGAATTTTCTCTGTGTCGTCCACCGTCTGAGAGACACCTAGTGTCAGAAGAGACTTGAGCTGGGTTGTGCTAATACAGGTTAAGACTATACTTTCAGGGATCATTTCTATAGTTTTCAACTTGGAAGTGCATTTCTAAAGTGACGAGTCTCCCAACCCACGATGATGAGCTTTGATACTCTTTTCTGAGCGTGAATCGGGTGTAGCGTAATGATTAACTTCATAAGCTCTGCATCATTGATGAACGTTCTTTGCTGTATTTTACAGTGAGGAGGAAAGGAGTATGATCAGAGTGGTAATAAAATTGTCAAAATGATAAATTCAACATTTTTTTTTAAGTTCGTGTTTTTAAAGATGGTTTATCTGGAAATATCTAATGATGGGATGTCTGGCTTTAATCAAAGAATCAGCTCCTTTGACTCTTTAAGGCTCTGATGTCTCGGTTCATTTTCTCTTGAAACTTTCTAGATTATATCGAATCAGTGTTATCATTAAAGCCTTATTTTTTAATGCAGTTCTCGTTACAAAAATAATATACAGTTACTAATATCTAACATTTTAATAAAACTTTAATTTAACAATTGAACACAGAAACACAGCAAACAATTAAAATAAAATAAAGGCAAAAGCCTTTAACATTGAAGATTTAAATCTGGCTCCCACGTACGGTCTGTGTACCTGGCCTGTACCACTACACTCGCAATCTTTGGAGCGTATCCCCCTTCCTTTCACATAATAGGATGTTACCAAAGCCCGTCTACGTAAAGCCTGGGCACTCCCTATAAGTCCTATTGTACTTTGGTTTGTATTTTGGTTTGTATTTCGTTGTTTTTGTTTGTAGTTCCACCAGAGTTCCACTGGGGGCGATCGCCGGAGTGCAGAATGAATGGGAGTCAATGGTAGCCTGGCATGCCAGACCTACATCAAGATGTTAGGTCTGGGAACTCTCCATTACTCGTAGTACCCCAGTGCAGTCTGGACGATGGGGCGGGGCGGCACTTTTAGGCGGGGCGACACGTGTCGCTCCGCCCACCCCCAATTTAATTGATTTATAATACCGCAATCTTATTGGTGTAGACGATTCAAGTCTGAGCATGCGCATTCTTTTATGTACGATTTTGTGAATGATTTGGCCGTAAAGAAATATAAAATGCTAACTTTAATCGTATCTTATTATCGGTTTGCCATGGTATTTTTTGTTATGATCTATTGGCTAATACTTTATTATACTTAAGGCACAGAATAGATGAAGTTATTGTTTAAAAACGAACGCTTGGTGACGGCACCTGTACTTCAGGGAGATGTTTTACAGTACATTAGCACGTCATTCACTGGCTTCTTCATATTTCTATCAGGATCGGTGGATCAGCACAAACTCTGGATTTTACGCAAATTATGATTATTCACTGTAAGAAGAATGTAAGCAGCTGATTTTAAATTCTAAAGCACAACCATTTTTTGTTGTCATTTTAAACGACATTTGTTGTCCGATGCTTGCATTATTTGGTACAAAGTGTAAATAAATTTTTTAATGGCAAACATGTTTCCTGGTTGTTTACCTGTTCATAAAATATGAGGGCCTATTGGTTCTGTATGTTATAGTTTTCATGTTTCAGAAAACAAGATTCATGTTTTCTAATAAGTGTCAACCGGTTAACGTAAAGGGATACGACTGTCTATCTGGCTGACATCAGATATTAAAAATCGAATTGTTTATGTATCCACCATAGCATTGCGTGTTCATGTTTTAATCATCGTATAGGCTACGGGATAAAAATGGTTTTAAATATTACTCTCACATAGCTACAATAACCATAAAAACCCCACTGCTGTAAATCTGTGCAATTATAATATAATAAAATAAATAAAATACCCAGCAGAGAAGTGATATGAACATGTACTAGGCCTATTGCTTATAGTTATACGCTCTTGAGCACATTATAATATTTGCTATAGATCGACCTAATAACATCTGTTTTAGTAAAAAAAAAAAAAAAAAAACATTGCAGTGCTGCACGGATTTTATTTCCATTGTACGCACAAAACCCAATGGCCAGGGCTTGTGCTATTTGGTAGCCTATTCTCTTATTTGTCACCGTGGTTTTGCTTAAAAATAAAATAAATGTATCCGATGTTACTGAAATACAGGGAATTATCATCATTTGTGTAAAATCCCGAGTTTGTGTTTATTCACGGATCCTAATGAAAAAACGAAGAAGCAAACGAATGATGTAAAACTACGGAGCCCTGCATGACATGCGGAAAATTATTGTCTAAATCAGCCTATAAATAAACTATCTCTCCTTTGATATGCCAGTCATTTCAGTCATGCTGATTATCCACCAAAAGTGGCACTGACTTGTCTGCAGGGTAAATTAATACAGTATAGCTTGGCTAAATCTCAAACAGTGTATCATTTATCAGCAACATATTTTGTGATATCGCCGACGCCATCCATACAACTGCTCGCTTACAATAAGACTTTTTGTAAAGCTGCTTTGAAAAGAAGTGAATTGAGCGCTATACAAATACATTTTGACAGTAACTTCATTTAACTTGATTCGTAAGTTCATCAAAACATTATCCAATTGATCGTTACTGAAATCGCAATGGTTATTTATCACTTAATATACTATATGGCCAAACAGCATCGTAGATCATTCATATACTCGTACCATTCGTACATAAAAGAATGCGCATGCTCAGACTTGAATCGTCTACACACCAATAAGATTGCGGTATTATAAACCAATCAAATTGAGGGTGGGCGGAGCGACACGTGTCGCCCCACCTAAAAGTGTCGCCCCGCCCCATCGTCCAGACTGCACTCTGGGGCTACTCGAGTACATTGACATGCCTCAATCCGAGGGGCGGGATCAGTGGCGTAACTATCGGTAAGCAGGGTACGCGGTTGCTTACGGGCCCGGACCAATCAGGGGCCCGCGTGACTGGAAGATATTGATTGACAGCCGGGCCCCCCTATCGCATATTACTACTTTTATTTTGATCGCATTTTACTTTATCACGATTTTATTTTAAATAAATAATGACAACAACATATTTTACTAATCATGTGTGAAACGAACAATCATGGATTTTCGTGTAATTTGTTTTGAGCTGGGACTAGGGAATCCCCGGGTTGGCTGTTTCTGTGCGCCACTTCATGCCGGATAGCTACTGATTTATCAAAACGATTCCATTTACAGCTGGTCACATAAATGTGTTTTTGCAAAACAGATATAAATCCGATCTTCGATTCCCGCGCTATATGCAGATTTAATAGAATTCACACCGAAAGCAGCATTTTATTGATCATCAGCTAAAATTTCAAAATCAAAAAACGCAATTAGAGAGATTGGCAACAGCACTGGTAAGATCATTCCGTTTTAATGAAGATTATTGTGTGTTAAGCGTCTGCGACTTACTTTCACTTTGATTTGCGATAGTTTGCACGTTGGCTTGATGATTTTGCTCATCTGCTGTGATGCGTGTTGCAGTTGCGCGCGCCGTCATATCTGACTATAACATGACATATAGCCTATAACACGCTCTCACACGCTTATTTTTTTAGCATTTTTAGAGGAGTTAAATTTACACATGTGGTTTCAACAACCAGAAGCATTTATACTTGTCCAGTTTCGTCTGGAATGCGGCCCAGACCTCCTCCTGAAGTGGTTTGAGCGATCGGATTCAAATCCATCTCGAATGCATTTCGACGGGCATGCATTTACACCTGGTCTTTTCACGATCGGATAGCTATACAATCACAGAAAAAGCATGAAGTGGCCAGGTGTAAACAGTTCCTTGCGTATTGCATGCAAAAGCCTACTCGTGGACATTGCGTCATCACGTGTAGTAGGGGGGCCCGCCTTGATAATCCTGCATACGGGCCCGGTGTTGGCTCGTTACGCCACTGGGCGGGATAAACGGTTACCTTTCAAAATCCCTCTGCATGCAATAGGATAACGCTACAACCAACCAGAGCAACGAACGGCTGTGGCTGAGTGAGTCCCATGCGTTTTTCCACCAGCAGAGCTAATTGATATATTAAACTTTTGTCGTATCAGGTCGGCAAAACTCCGAACACATCTTCCTTTTTTAAGAATGACTTAAGTGACGTTCTCTTAACTCCAAGTCCTCCAGAGTCGCGGCCAAAGCCGATTCTAAAGACCGCTGCATCTTCATTGTTTTCAAGTAGCAGGGAAATTACCTATGGAAATGGTCCGTGTACGTTGCGTTCATTCGTTTTTCGATTTAATATTGAAAGTAGAAAAATGAGAAAACGGCTCATTTATTCATTTTTCGTTTTCCCAAAAAAATTAAAAAATGAGAATTCGACTTGATTTTATATTTTTATGTTCAGGGATAGAAAATGGAAAAATGGCTTGAATATCCGATTTCCACGTGTGGGCGCGCATGAAACGCCCCTTTCCGCTGATTGGTCAATCAAAGATCAACGCTTTCGGTTCTTCCACAGTCCTCCGCTGCTGGACGGATTCTTAAAGTGTTTATTGCAAATAAACTCTCTCTCACCCAACAACTGGACTAATGCTTGACACAAATCACGCTGGGCAGGGCATAGAAAGGGTTTTCTTCTCTATAGGCATGGATTCGACAATCTACACTAGAGAAATAGCTGATTATTTCAGAAATATTATGTAGATTATCTCGCATCTGCACCCACATGACCCATCATTAGCCTACTTGGTGACCCACTGACAGCGCGCAGACCAGTATCCATTTAAAGATACATGCAGCAGTCATAACTATTATTTTAGACTGCACATTGAGTTTTGGACAAGGGATGAAGCTGAAATATGATAGATATGAAAAGATATAAATTGCATTATTTAGTGTCCATGTCACAGCACATATTTGGTTGTTATTCTATTCGTTTTTTTTGTTGTTGTTGTTTGTTTGTTTGTTTTTCATAGCTTACATCTTTCATAGCTTATAATCATGTTTACCTATATTCAGATTTTTTTAAATATAGGCTATTTGTCATCTTTTATAAAAAAATATTGGAAATTTAATCGACTAAATTCAATTCGAATAATAAGACAATAAGCTGTTACCAATCAATTTAAATTAGTATCTTTTTTTACAGTCTATGGTATCAACCAAAGAGGCTGCATCTGAATTCTGAACTGCATAGACCTATTAGCCTACTATTAACTGTTTAAAGCTGCTGAGAGGATTTACATAGTAATTACAATTACATAGTATTATGATATTAATATATTAAATATAATATTTTGAATATCCTTTTAAATATGAAATTAATGAAAAAATTTAACTATACTTATATGAGAGTTAGACCCCCAGTAGGTGGCAGCACATACCTGTCTTACTAGTCAGTTAGTGAGTCATTCATTCAACCGATTCGTTCAAAACACTAATTCATTAATGAACCAATTGGCTGTATATGGGACATTGAATCATTCATTCTTTCAGTTCTTCCCCAGTTTAACAGTTTCCACAGAATAACAGTCCTCCGCTGCTGGACGGATTCTTTGCCACAAATCGCGTTGGGCAGGGACTATAAAGGGTTTTCTTCTCTACGTGCCAAAAAAAATACTCGGCTGACTCACTCGTACTCGATTCTTTGAACAAATCGGTTGAGTGAATGATTCAATGTCCCATATACAGCCAATTGGTTCATGAATGAATCAGCGTTTTGAACGAATCGGTTGAATGAATCGAATGACTCACTGACTGACTATTAAGACAGTTACGTGCTGCCACCTACTGGGGGTCTAACTCTCATAATATTGTTTTATTGTTTCATTTTGTCATTAATTTAATATTTAAAAAGGCTATTCAAAATATTATATTTCAAACTTTAATATCATAATACTATGTAATTGTAATTACTGTGTAAATCCTCTGAGCAGCATTAAACAGTTAATAGTAAGGTATACATGCCACTTCAGAATTCAGATGCAGCTTCTTTGGTTGATACTAATTTAATTTGATTGGTAACAGCTTATTGTCTTATTATTCTAAATGAATTTGTCGATTAAATTTCCATTTTTTTTTAATAAAAGATGACAAATAGCCTATATTTAAAAAATATTAGAATAATTGCCCTTGCAAAGGTAAAAATTATTATATAAGCTATGAAAAACAAACAACAACAAAAAACTAATAGAATAACAACCAAAATAGATGCGCTGTGACATTTTCATATCTATTATATTTCAGCTTCATCCCTTGTCCAAAACTCAATGTGCAGTCTAAAATAATAGTTATGACTGCTGCATATTTACACTTAAATGGATACTGGTCTGTGCGCTGTCAGTGGGTCACCCAGCTGTGAAGTATAGGCTAATAATGGGTCATGTGGGTGCAGATGCGAGATAATCTACATAATATTTCTGAAATAATAATCAGCTAATATTTCTCTAGTGTAGATTGTCGAATCCATGCCTATCGAGAAGAAAACCCTTGCCCTGCCCAGCGTGATTTGTGTCAAGCATTAGTCCAGTTGTTGGATGAGAGAGAGTTTTGTATTAAACACTTTAAGAATCCGTCCAGCAGCGGAGGACTGTGGAAGAACTGAAAGCGTTGATCTTTGATTGACCAATCAGTGGAAAGGGGCGTTTCATGCGCGCCCACACGTGGAAATCGAATATTCAAGCCATTTTTCCATTTTCTATCCCTGAACATAAAAATATAAAAATCAAGCCGAATTCTCATTTTTTAATTTTTTTGGAAAAACGAAAAATGAATAAATGAGCCGTTTTCTCATTTTTCTACTTTCAATATTAAATCGAAAAACGAATGAACGCAACGTACACGGACCGGAAATCAGGCGGAACGTCATGAACTGTGCTGTCATTGTGTTAAGCCCGCCCGCCGACTCTATACACGATGTGATTGGCCTGACCAGTTTTTGGTTTTTCCAGCTCAAAAGCCTATGGAGAGTTGCTAGACCACACTGGCTGCGAAATAATTTTCGCTGCCGCTAGGGTGCGTCTAGATTTCTAGGCTAAGTCAATGGGGCTAGACGGCTAAATGTGTCTCTTTCACCCGATTGCCGTTGAGAAATCTCAGATTTTATTGTAGGTTTTGCAAGTTCAACATGGGTTATAGGTCGAAAGTTGAAGGAATGAGTACTTATGTCCTTTCGATTTCTTACAGGTAGAGTTGTTGTTGCCCATAACACGCTAGCATTCTTGTAGGGTGGCCATTTCCATAACAATGGAACAATGGGGGGGGTGGATATGGGGGTGTAGTTGGTGCTGAGGGCACGCAAGGTCTCTCGCTCTCTGCGCGCTGCACGGTTTGGAGCACATACAGTATGTTCTGTCTCGCACGCGCGGCTCTAGAGATTTGAACTGAAAGGCCGGTGACACACTGGCTGCGTGCGCGTCTCAGCTGCGTGGCGTGTCCGTTTTTATTTCGGCTCCCATGTTAACAGGTGAGCTTGCACACTGCCTGCGTGACACGCGCGTCTCATGCTAGAAATAGAACCGACACCTATTTTTCACGCGACATGCAAGCGTGTGGGAAGCGTTTCCAGGCAAAATACAATAGGAAAATATGTTTCTATGTTATTTTGTACACGGATACATATTAATAAATTACATTTTTGACAAATTCAGATATAAATATAGGCCTCATTTAAAAATAAATAAATAGGCCTAATTATCAATTTTCAAATATTGCACCTGTCAAGACAGAACAAAATATTCTGTAGTCTATTTTGCTGTCAATACTGCTGTGCTGACATTGTCTTTATCAGTAGGCTTTATGCTTAACACGAAGTATAGGGCTTCCACAACTCTCTCCCATATGTTGAACAAGCGTGATGCGTGTCAGCAGCGCCGCGTCAGACACGCTTCTGATGTGCAAAGACACAGAAAGCGCGACGCAGCCGCCACGCAGCAGAAACGCCACGCTCACGCCACGCAGCCAGTGTGTCACCGGCCTAATTTAGGGGAATCAGAGAGCCGCTATCATTATGCTGGCTTTTTATAGGTTCATTTTTTTCAACAATTCAGCGCAACTCCAAAAAGGAGGACAAATGAGTGTCCGGCTTCAGGCTGCGCCGGTGTCGTGCCAAGGTAATTACCCCTGAAAGGAATTGTATCCCCCGTCGCGGGAGCGCGCTTGCATTCAGCACTGACGTGCATTGGTTTGACCAAGGTAAATGAAACGATAATACGTGAATTGTTTAAGTTATCGTTTTACTATTGTTGTTGTTTTATCAACGAGGTTTAGCAAACACAGCTAACGTGGCTCATCTATCAAAATTAATTATTTCATCTTCTGAAGGCTATAACGATCGAACTTCATTGCACTGAATTGAGAATAGTTACTGAAAAACCAAGACGACCATACCGTTTCACTCATAAAGCAAACAGCCTTTGGATATTAAATTGTTCTGAATCCTCCCTCCTCTTTCCATGGTGAATTATTATCAAAATTATTTAATGCATTAGCCTACACTTAAATAGTAGGCTGGTCAATGTCATACACACAAGTGATTGCTGATGGCCTATCATCAAGTGTTTTATTTTGTGAATACTTTACATCATTTCTAATAACAGCAATGAATATGGACACATTTCTTGTTTCTTGACAAAAGTTATACTGGGATACAGATTTTTTCAGACCGTATTTTCGACCCGCCAAAATATGTATCCCCCCTCTAAAATCTACAGATGATGGCCTATCATCAAGTGTTTTATTTTGTGAATACTTTACATCATGTCTAATAACAGCAGTGAATATGGTAACATTTCTTGTTTCTTGACAAAAGTTATACTGGGATACAGATTTTTTCAGACCGTATTTTCGATCCGCAAAAATATGTATCCCCCCTCTAAAATCTACAGATGATGGCCTATCATCAAGTGTTTTATTTTGTGAATACTTTACATCATGTCTAATAACAGCAGTGAATATGGACACATTTCTTGTTTCCTGACAAAAGTTATACTGGGATACAGATTTTTTCAGACCATATTTTCGACACGCCAAAATATGTATCCCCCCTCTAAAATCTACAGATGATGGCCTATCATCAAGTGTTTTATTTTGTGTATACGTTACATCATGTCTAATAACAGCAGTGAATATGGACACATTTCTTGTTTCTTGACAAAAGTTATACTGGGATACAGATTTTTTCAGACCGTATTTTCGACCCGCCAAAATATGTATCCCCCCTCTAAAATCTACAGATGATGGCCTATCATCAAGTGTTTTATTTTGTGAATACTTTACATCATGTCTAATAACAGCAGTGAATATGGACACATTTCTTGTTTCTTGACAAAAGTTATACTGGGATACAGATTTTTTCAGACCATATTTTCGACACGCCAAAATATGTATCCCCCCTCTAAAATCTACAGATGATGGCCTATCATCAAGTGTTTTATTTTGTGAATACTTTACATCATGTCTAATAACAGCAGTGAATATGGACACATTTCTTGTTTCTTGACAAAAGTTATACTGGGATACAGATTTTTTCAGACCGTATTTTCGACCCGCCAAAATATGTATCCCCCCTCTAAAATCTACAGATGATGGCCTATCATCAAGTGTTTTATTTTGTGAATACTTTACATCATTTCTAATAACAGCAGTGAATATGGACACATTTCTTGTTTCTTGACAAAAGTTATACTGGGATACAGATTTTTTCAGACCATATTTTCGACCCGCCAAAATATGTATCCCCCCTCTAAAATCTACAGATGATGGCCTATCATCAAGTGTTTTATTTTGTGAATACGTTACATCATTCTAATAACAGCACTGAATATGACACATTTCTATTTTTGACAAAAGTTATACTGGGATACAGATTTTTCAGACCGTATTTTCGACCCGCCAAAAAATGTATCCCCCCTCTAAAATCTACAGATGATGGCCTATCATCAAGTGTTTTATTTTGTGAATACGTTACATCATGTCTAATAACAGCAGTGAATATGAACACATTTCTTATTTCTTGACAAAAGTTATACTGGGATACAGATTTGTTCAGACTGTATTTTCGACCCGCCAAAAATGTATCCCCCCTCTAAAATCTACAGATGATGGCCTATCATCAAGTGTTTTATTTTGTGAATACGTTACATCATGTCTAATAACAGCAGTGAATATGGTAACATTTCTTGTTTCTTGACAAAAGTTATACTGGGATACAGATTTTTTCAGACCGTATTTTCGACCCGCCAAAATATGTATCCCCCCTCTAAAATCTACAGATGATGGCCTATCATCAAGTGTTCCAAATAATTGTCCTTATAATTGCCATTAAACATCTAATGCAGCTATCAGAATTATCCCATACTTACCTAAAAAGTGTTTGTGTGAAAAATTATGAATTATAGATGCATGCTCTGTGTTTTTTATTTTGTTTCTAAGATGACCTGACTGATATGTCACTTCTGTGGATCAGAAGGGCCTGAGGCAGATTTGACTTGGGTAAAACAAACTTAAGAAATGTGAAATGAAATATGTTTTGTTATAAAGTTATTTAGAATTTTCTTGTATTGTTATGTTGGATATTTCTATTCTATTTCTTCTATATTTACCCAGGACTAACAGACATTTCATTGTTCTTTTATCTCCACATAAATTTTTGTATATTAAAAATATAACATCAATTACACAGGAATGAAAATTTGAAGCCTCAGTCGAAGACCCAAAAATCCAAATAATTTGTTTTCCAGATTCAGTGTGACATTCGTTTGCGGTGGTTCCACCATATGTGCGTTCAAGGCCCACCAACGTAGGAGGCCTTCCTGTGTACTACTTGTACTCCTTAGTTTTGTGTACATTATTGTTCTGGAGGAATTTATTAATTAAATGTTGTTGTATTACATTACACCTTCCAAGTTTGTGCCTTCTTATCTTAAAACTATTATTTTTTTTGCTTGAAAATGGCTTACAATATATTGATTAATAAAATAATTGCAGATTAACTTTCTTTCAATTGATTAATAAACTAATGCCTTGTACTGTATGTATACAGCATGTCAAAAACAGTTGCCAAAGTTATTGTCTCACTGTATTTTGTACATTCAAGTGATGAAGAAAGTGGACACTGGATGTACTGTGTGTATCCTATTATACATTAAAACATAAAGTGTACTGGAGAGACTCACTTCAAGTTAAGGCCTAAGCTTTAAGAATTTCTAGATGCAAAAGGGGAGTATAAGTGTTCTGGTGTGTGGAAGTGTTTGTTCATTTTGCAGGAGCTTTGGTGTTTAGTGTTGAGGAGAAACTGAAACTGTTTCATAGTCTGGTGGTGGCAGCACTGATGCTCTGGTACCTCCTGCCAGAGGGTAGAATGGTGAAGTAGGTGTGTGTGGAGTCCTTCATGATGCTGACAAATACACTGAGCATTGTAGATGTCATAGATTGGTGGGAGTGCAGTTCCTATGACCTTACTAGCTGTATTCACTATTTGCTGCGGCCGGAGGCCCTGACTGAAACACTCTCTATAGTATCTCTGTAGAATGTGGCGAGGATGGATGGTGGGGGCTTTCCTTGCTTTTTTGGCGCCACAGGAAGTGCAGATGTTAATAGGCCATCATCTGCAATATGGAGAGGGGATACTTTTTATAGCAGGTTTGAAAACGGTCTGAAAAAATCTGTATCCCACTAAAACATTTTCTCAGTAAACAAGAAATTTGACCAATATTCACTGCTATTATTAGACATGATGTAAAGTATTCACAAAATAAAACACTTGATGATAGGCCATCATCTGTAGATTTTAGAGGGGGGATACATATTTTGGCGGGTCGAAAATACGGTCTGGTAAAATCTGTATCCCAGTATAACTTTTGTCAAGAAACAAGAAATGTGTCCATATTCACTGCTGTTATTAGACATGATGTAAAGTATTCACAAAATAAAACACTTGATGATAGGCCATCATCTGTAGATTTTAGAGGGGGATACATATTTTGGCGGGTCGAAAATACGGTCTGAAAAAATCTGTATCCCAGTATAACTTTTGTCAGGAAACAAGAAATGTGTCCATATTCACTGCTGTTATTAGACATGATGTAAAGTATTCACAAAATAAAACACTTGATGATAGGCCATCATCTGTAGATTTTAGAGGGGGGATACATATTTTGGGTGGTCGAAAATACGGTCTGAAAAAATCTGTATCCCAGTATAACTTTTGTCAGGAAACAAGAAATGTTACCATATTCACTGCTGTTATTAGAAATTATGTAAAGTATTCACAAAATAAAACACTTGATGATAGGCCATCATCTGTAGATTTTAGAGGGGGATACATATTTTGGCGGGTCGAAAATACGGTCTGAAAAAATCTGTATCCCAGTATAACTTTTGTCAGGAAACAAGAAATGTGTCCATATTCACTGCTGTTATTAGAAATATGTAAAGTATTCACAAAATAAAACACTTGATGATAGGCCATCATCTGTAGATTTTAGAGGGGGGATACATATTTTGGCGTGTCGAAAATATGGTCTGAAAAAATCTGTATCCCAGTATAACTTTTGTCAGGAAACAAGAAATGTGTCCATATTCACTGCTGTTATTAGACATGATGTAAAGTATTCACAAAATAAAACACTTGATGATAGGCCATCATCTGTAGATTTTAGAGGGGGGATACATATTTTGGCGGGTCGAAAATACGGTCTGAAAAAATCTGTATCCCAGTATAACTTTTGTCAGGAAACAAGAAATGTGTCCATATTCACTGCTGTTATTAGACATGATGTAAAGTATTCACAAAATAAAACACTTGATGATAGGCCATCATCTGTAGATTTTAGAGGGGGGATACATATTTTGGCGGGTCGAAAATACGGTCTGAAAAAATCTGTATCCCAGTATAACTTTTGTCAAGAAACAAGAAATGTGTCCATATTCACTGCTATTATTAGACATGATGTAAAGTATTCACAAAATAAAACACTTGATGATAGGCCATCATCTGTAGATTTTAGAGGGGGGATACATATTTTGGCGGGTCGAAAATACGGTCTGAAAAAATCTGTATCCCAGTATAACTTTTGTCAAGAAACAAGAAATGTGTCCATATTCACTGCTATTATTAGACATGATGTAAAGTATTCACAAAATAAAACACTTGATGATAGGCCATCATCTGTAGATTTTAGAGGGGGGGATACATATTTTGGCGGGTCGAAAATACGGTCTGAAAAAATCTGTATCCCAGTATAACTTTTGTCAAGAAACAAGAAATGTGTCCATATTCACTGCTATTATTAGACATGATGTAAAGTATTCACAAAATAAAACACTTGATGATAGGCCATCATCTGTAGATTTTAGAGGGGGGATACATATTTTGGTGGGTCGAAAATACGGTCTGAAAAAATCTGTATCCCAGTATAACTTTTGTCAGGAAACAAGAAATGTTACCATATTCACTGCTGTTATTAGAAATTATGTAAAGTATTCACAAAATAAAACACTTGATGATAGGCCATCATCTGTAGATTTTAGAGGGGGGATACATATTTTGGCGGGTCGAAAATACGGTCTGAAAAAATCTGTATCCCAGTATAACTTTTGTCAGGAAACAAGAAATGTGTCCATATTCACTGCTGTTATTAGACATGATGTAAAGTATTCACAAAATAAAACACTTGATGATAGGCAATCATCTTTTGCAATCATCAAGTGCAATGCATTATTAAATAATTTTGATAATAATTCACCATGGAAAGAGGAGGGAGGATTCCGAACAATTTAATATCCAAAGGCTGTTTGCTTTATTTTTTTTTTTGCTTTTGAGTGAAACGGTATGGTCGTCTTGGTTTTTCAGTAACTATTCTCAATTCAGTGCAATGAAGTTCGATCGTTATAGCCTTCAGAAGATTAAATAATTAATTTTGATAGATGAGCCACGTTAGCTGTCTTTGCTAAACCTCGTTGATAAAACAACAACAATAGTAAAACGATAACTTAAACAATTCACGTATTATAGTTTCATTTACCTTGGTCAAACCAATGCACGCCAGTGCTGAATGCAAGCGCGCTCCCGCGACCGGGGATACAATTCCTTTCAGGGGTAAGTACCTTGGCACGACACCGGACGCCGGACAGGGGGCTTAAAATCCGGACTGTCCGGCCAAAATCCGGACGTATGGCCACCCTACATTCTGGTAATAATGTGATGTGTATGACGTCATTGACATTTTAAAAGACTTTTTAAAGCAAATAAGTGACTCTAAAAAATCTAACACCCAGCAGTGTGTAATTTATTTACATCTACATTCAAATACAATATTCAAATTACTAGACAAAAAATTATATCCCGAGAAAAGTGGATTTCTATTATTATAAACGCTCCATTTCTCTATATTTACAGAAATACTATCTGAGTCTTTCCACGTGCAGAGTGGAGGAAAGTTCTGACAACCAAAACTTGAATAGTGGCTTTGAATTTTTCTTCCACATGCAGAGTATAGATTTTTTGGCAATCATCAAACCATACTGTATAGGCAGTCGGGTAGCGATACACACATTTTAACATGATTAGTATGATCTATCAATTAGAGGGCAGAAAACATGTAGAAGACGTGCAAAGCAAGTGGTAAAGTGGCTAAGGGCACGAGGGAACATCATGTTGATAATTTAGATGAAATTCATGTATTCAATATGACAGTAGGTTTTATAGAGGTAAACCATGATTCGGTGTAGTAAGTTAACTATTAACACACCTATGTGAACTCCACACATACAATCATCCATAATAACACACCTAAAGTTCACCCAAAAATGAAAAATATGTCATTAATTACTCACCCTGCTGTCAACCAAACCCTTAAAACTTTCTTTCATCTTCTGAACACAAATGAAAATCTTTTTTGATGAAATCTGAAGAGCTTTCAGTCCTCCATAGTCAGCTACGCAACTACTACTTAGACGCTTTAAAAAGTTCATAAAGAAATCATACAACTAATCCATATGAATTGTAGCCTGACTCCGCCCTCCTTCGTACTTTCGCTCAATTTTCATTTTCCTTCAGTAGCTACTACGTCTGGGATTCTGCTGTAAACTTTGGTTTTCTCCGATCAATTTTTTACCGGGCCAATCAGTGAACAGATGAGGTTGATGTTGTGTGTTATTTTGAGTTGTAGTTCAGTAATGGCAGCTGAGAAAGATGCGAGCAAAGCCATTCGGTCCATTGTGGCAAAGCTGCCGAATATCAAGAAGTTAAAGCCGGAGCAAGAACAATCTTTGCTTTGTTTTGTTGGTGGCCATCCTCCCCAAGGGGTTCGGGAAAATACATGTCACGACCAAACCATAGCGATTGGTTATGGCAGATACAGTGGCGATTCTAGGGGGTGGCCTGGGGTGGCCAGGGCCACCCCTGAAAGCTCATTGGCCACCCCTGTGGCCACCCCAGATCTGATAGGTAGTTGGAAAAGTTCGTCAACACAAGAAACAAGAGAAATGCTGTCAATCAATGATGACAGCTGATCAACTGATTTAGGGCCAGTTTTACATTTTTAACGAACACCGTAATGGTCGTACTGAGGCTGTGAGAGCTGATTTCTGCTCAGCGGACGTGTGGCCATGCAGGTCAAGTGACCCACGAGATGAGCGCGCTGGCTGCTGCTGCTCCGTGAAACAGGAGGACGGTCACAGTTACAACAGCAACAATACAACAACGATACAAACACTGGAATCTGTAGATTGAGAGGTATGGTAATTTAATGTTTAGTTATATCGTAGTTCCCTCTGAATGTGTAGGAAAACTGAAAAAGTCGAACTACACGGTACTAGCTAGCTTAGCAGCCTGCAAACCAAGTTAAGAGTGCAGACAGTTGAAGAGGGCGCGCGCAGCTCTTAAAGGGGCCACACCTTATTTCCACTCGTTACACCGCCATGAAATACGAAACACTATTTTCTGGACTGAAGACTGAGGGTGTTTTTTTTTGCAGACGTGTTTGTGTTCAATAGAGCTAATGTTATATTTTTGGCCAACCAGTGAGTGAAATATAGTGTGAAAGTCTAGATTTAAGTTGTAACACAAGAACAAGCTGTGACTTATTTATTTGCTCTGTGATTTAAGGGCTGTTTAAAAAGGATTTTTGTTTGTATCAATTAGCTCATCTTCACACACAGTCCACATATTTTTTAGACGTATAAATAGGCAGAGCAAATTGCATTCAAAAAATGGCAAGTTAATTTATGAAGAAGCATCTTGACCATTTATGATTCTAAGTCTTAACTGTTTGATTTAAATAATGTATGCTGAATCAAAGCCAACGTTTCAATTTATACCTTCATCAGAGCCTTGGACATGAATACTGTCTGGGTTAAAAAACACTTTTTGCACATTTTCATACATCACAAGACATCCAAATGACATTATTCAGTCATCAGGCCATCATCTGGGTTACCTGTATTGTTACCCATGTTTGCTTTACTAATTTAAGTCCCCTCTTGTGGTTAAATAAAAACACACCTGGCAAAGAACAAACTAAGAAATTCAAATTCAAAATCTCTAACAAATTATATCTAAGCTAAATAATAACAAACTAAGCATGTAAAGAACAACAAATATTTATGTTTTTTCCTTACAAGCTTAGTTTTTCTTTTGCTTTTACAGATACACTTTTTAAAAGGTCCTATCATTAAGCATTTTGGTTTATCCTGATGGATTTTTGTGTTTTTATGTAACCACAAGATGGTGCCTTAATTATTAAAGCAAACACAGGTAACAATACAGGTGACACAGATGATGAGCTGATGACTGATACATGTTATTCTATAGGATGAGTTAAGAGCAGTTTAATTTTGCTACTCTAGTCTAACTTTAATCAAACGAGACAAGGATTTTAATTCACTACAAGAAAATAGCTCTTAGAAAATGTTTACCCTATCCTGACCATAATTACTGATTAAAAATAGACATGTAAAAATAACCAGAGATACTTGAGGACTGTGATAGGTGGTTAGGGCTGTTTTTAACAGGATAGACACTTTTATTTGACAGTTATGAGACAGGAAATCATGGGAGAGAGAGAGGATGTGACATGCAGCAAAGGACCAGGATTCGAACCATGGTCGGCTGCGTACGTATACGCATTAAACTTCGCTATGCCATGGCCACCCCAAACTAGCTTTGTGTCCCATCTTGGCCACCCCCCAAAAAATGTCCTGGATACGCCACTGGGCAGATAGAGTGACTCTGGGCAGATCCAATAGGCCGAGTAGCATGACTTGCCTAAAAGGACTTTGATGGAGCTGCCATGTATGAAATGAAATGTACGAGAGTCTGGCAGGACCAGGCTATATTAAGCAGTTTAGTTTACTTTCAGAAGAGACACAATAGCTTCATATGATGAACAGATTTCATTTAAGCTTTTATTTACATATAAAAATTCAACAATTCACACATCAGCTGTGGTAAACGGAAGTTCAAGCATGTTCACTTGATGGCAATGAATCCCATTGGTTCTTGGATGTCAAGCGAACATGCTTGAGCTTCTGTTTATGTTCACTGACCAATGTTATGCGAAAAAAAGCCTAAATTAAATCTTCATCATTTAGTGTTTCTCTTTAGCGATGAGAAAAGTGACATCTGAATTCAGAAACAATGGGATTTTGGTCTTAAATCTGTAATATATATATATATATATATATATATATATATATATATATATATATATATATATATATATATATATATATATATATATATATATATATATGAAGATATATGATATATATATATGAAGATATATGATATATATATATATATATGAAGAGTTCAGATGCAAAAGCCTCTAAGTGCCATCTGAAATTTTCTTCTAGAATGATTTTTATCAAGCTTGTATATTTAAGTTCAAATTTAAGATGGCACTTAGAGGCTTTTGCATCTGAACTCTTCATATATATATATATATATATATATATATATATATATATATATATATATATATATATATACACTTAATTTGTATACTTAAAATATATATATATATATATATATATATATATATATATATATATATATATATATATATATATATATATATATATATATTTTTTTTTTTTTTTTTTTTTTTTTTTATTGCTTGGGGGAAAATTATATTCATCATGGTCATATAAAAGATAATAACCACAACATGTCAATGTTTCAAATTAAGTGTTTAATCTTACCAATACCACTTTTTGCTTTACAGCTGACTATCTACTATTATCAACAATATGACAAGTTCTCTAACATAATTTAAAAAGACACATCAATTGTTTTACCAAGTTAAACTTGGTTTAATAAATTCCAGACTATATTAAACACTGTGTCTGTTTTTAATACATCTTTCTAACCACTCTGATCATACTCCTTTCTCTCACAATGTTATACAGTGAGGAACATTCATCAATGATGCAGAGCTTATGAAGTAAATCATTACTCTACATCCAATTCACGCTCAGAAAAGAGTATCAAAGTTCTTCATCGTGGGTTGGGAGACTCATCACTTTAGAAATGCACTTCCAAGTTAAAAACTATAGAAATGATCCCTGAAAGTATAGTCTTAAACTGTATTTGCACAACCTAGTTCAAGTCTCTTCTGACACTAGATGTCTGTCAGACGGTAGGGACGACACATAGAGAAGTGACTGAATTCTGTGATATTGTGATTTGTAGTCTTAAATCTGTTCCAAATTAGGCAGATTGACTATAATGTCAGGCGAATATTTAACCAACTTTTTTATACTATCACTATGAGGAAATTAATACTTTAAAATGTTCAGGTTTAAAAAAACTGCTATAACATTAATCAATGTTTCAGATTGCTTAATCTAATCAAATGCAGTATTCAGAGCACACTAATAATAACTTATGACATGCTAAAAAACTTATCAATCATTTCAAATCATTACTATCAAAATATAATATAGACAAAACAGTCTTCACATTTATATATAGAGACTTTCTATTGTTAACAAAATTAAACAACCACTCTGATCATACCCCTTTCCTCCTCACCATATTATACAGTGAGGAACGTTCATCAATGATGCAGAGCTTATGAAGTAAATCATTACTCTACACCCGATTCACGCTCAGAAAAGAATATCAAAGCTCTTCATCGTGGGTTGGGAGACTCATCACTTTAGAAATGCACTTCCAAGTTAAAAACTATAGAAATGATCCCTGAAAGTATAGTCTTAACCTGAATTTGCACAACCCAGCTCAAGTCTCTTCTGACACTAGGTGTCTCACAGACGGTAGGGACTCAGCGATGAAAAAAGTGACTTAAAACACAATGACATCTTCAAAATCACTTAAAGCTAAGCTAACGCATTTGTTGATTAATGTCGCTTGTTATAGTAACAGTTTTGCTAATCCAGTGATTAACATTAGTTAAAGCGCTCGATCTAATTTAGCATGGTAACTTGCAAGAATGATTTCCCGAATGTTAGTTAGGACCATGTCGTTGTATTGCTATTCTCACGTGTTGTGGAGAATAGTGATAAAGAGTTATTATATTGCCTAAAAAATAATATAATTCTCAGCAACCTCTGCCGTATGCTTTATATCCGTGTCTCTTTAAACTCCTCCCTGCTGTGAGTGATGACGCGAGCAGCGCTCAACAGCTGACGTCACGCTCACACGGGTTGTTTTCTTGCGAGCCCGTGTGTTACTTCTTAATCTCTCATACTGTTTATTAAAACTAACAGATATTTTAGCGGCTATTTCATTTTTTCCGTTAGGTTCCATATTCACTCATTTCGGGTGTTAGGCCGCTAACATTAGTAAACACTAGATAGGTTCGTAGCTAATGCTAATGGTGGCGCTGGGTATTTCTTGAATTTCTGTTTCATTTTGTCAGGCCTCTTAAAACTGACACCGCCGAGAGATTCAAGCTTTAGTTTGCGTTTTGGCAGTCGAGGATGAACTGGATTTTCCCTCTGTCCAAGGGCTCTGGATCGATCCCACCTCTGAACAGTTTACAGAAACAAAGACAGAGACAGATCGAGTCTCTCAAAGCTGCTCACTCCAAGTAAGTCTCGCTCAATGGCTGTGTCCCAAACCTAGAGAGCTGAATACCTGGACAGCGTTTAGGTATTAAGACAGCAAGAGGAAGCTCGCTAGGATTTGAGACAGCCAAAATGTTCTAATTTAAAGGCCTAACGTTACATCTAATGATTTCAGTATGTATAACACGTGCTCGCTGGTCGGCTCGATGACATGAATCATCCGGAATACCCTATGTGTTGTTGTTGTTGTTGTGTTTGTGTGTGTGTGTGTGTGTGTGTGTGTGTGTGTGTGTGTGTGTGTGTGTGTGTGTGTGTGTGTGTGTGTGTGTGTGTGTGTGCGCGCGCGCGTGTTCTGGATGTGCCGTACATGTTTCAGATTAAAGTATTAGCTCTTCATAGTTTACTCCAGATCCCTTCTTACTCAACAGGACAGGTTTTAAATCAGTGGCACGGTACACCCTGTATTGTTTCTTAACAGACTGATAGAGACATTTTGTTCCTGAGAGGGTTTGACTTCCTTAGTTCTGATGAAGTGACATTTATTAGTTATTCAGACCACAAGATCTGGCCAATTATGCAATGGCGAGTTCATCAAAATTCATCTGAACATTCGATCTTTCAGTTTCGGAGAATGTAACTAATATGAAGCAGCCAGTCTTGATAACAATACTGATTAATAATTTTAATTTAATAATAATAATTTAAATTGTTAATTCTCAAGTCTGCTCCAAGATACCAAGCGATTCGCAAAGTTCCCAAACATGTTTCCCGGACTCCTCCATTGGTCTGCAAAAAGACACCCTCAAATAACGTGATTGGCTTTACTAAAAGGTGGAGGCCTGTTTTTGAGGGTATTTGTATGTGCAGTATTAAAATAGATTTTTTATGGAATATAGCAGTATTAATGATTGAACATCATTATTATTATTTAAATGAATGTAAACAAATGTGATCTTTAATCATAATATCTTGCCATCCCTCTTTCAATGATATCTCTTTTGATGTCTCTGATGAGTGTTTACCTGTCACTAACATGAAATCGCAGCAATGCAATAGCAGATCACAATAATAGCAAACCACAATAATCCAATCAATTCAACAAACTCAAGTCACAGCCTACATACACAAGCCGTTTCGCTCGGATATATGTCACATATTCGCTCATATTGATCTGCCTGCATTGACACCATTATGAGAACTGAACTGAACGAAGCTGGACAATGACATCACTGTTTTCTCCAAAACAGCTGTATAGATAAATTAACTAAATTAAAGGTGCTCTAAGCGATGGCACACGTTTTTTTAGGCCAAAACATTTTTTTGTCACATACAGCAAACATCTCCTCACTATCCGCTAGCTGCCTGTCCCCTGAACAAACTGTAAAAAAACACGGTCTCTGCAGACACCCATGCTCAACAAATGGCAACAAAAACAAACTGGGCTAACCCACACCACGAAACATAACAAACTGTTCCAGCCAATAACCGACAAGAAGGATTTGGGGGTGGGTTTGGGGGGTTAGTGTGCGGAATCCCGCAGATGAGGAGGAGGGAGGTTCTAGCTAGCCTCCGTTTTGTTTGACAATACTTTAAACGTCAACAAGAAGTGATGTACCTGACATTAGAGCACCTTTAACAACTTTTTTTTACAACAAAAATGAACCATCAATGAATTTACTTAAAGGGATACTCCACTTTTTTTGGAAGTAGGCTAATTTTACAACTCCCCCAGAGTTAAACAGTTGAGTTTTACCGTTTTCGAATCCATTCAGCCGATTTTCGGATATTTAGAAGAATTTCAGTAACCAGACAGTTTCTGGTCCCATTGACTTCCATAGTATATATTGTTTCCTACTATGGAAGTCAATGGGACCAGAAACTGTCTTGGTTACTGAAATTCTTCTAAATATCCGAAAATCGGCTGAATGGATTCGAAAACGGTAAAACCCAACTGTTTAACTCTGGGGGAGTTGTAAAATGAGCCTATTTCCAAAAAAAGTGGAGTATCCCTTTAAGCTGGACTATGACGCTATTTTCTTCTAGATCTGTTATACAGCCTAAACAAACTTTGTTGCATTATTTTTCTGTTATCACTGTAAAGCTGCTTTGAAACCATCTGTATTGTAAAAAGTGCTAGGCCTATATAAATAAAGGTGACTTGACAATAGGGAAGAACATACTAAAATTGTCTGTTTCATGCTGACTTTATAAAACAAAAAAATGGCTACTTATTTGTCTGACTTAATTCTGATGTCTCCATAGTCTTGCAGAAATTCAGAAGGATGTAGAATACAGACTTCCTTTTACTATCAACAATTCAACTATTACTGTCAATATGTAAGTATAAAATTGTATTTGGTTTTATGTATATGCATTTACACATGGTTTTGAGTGTGGTTTAATATAAATTGACAATTGCTGTCATCCACAGCTTACTCCCACCACAGTTCCCTCAAGAAAAACCAGTGGTCAGTGTGTTTCCACCAGTAGGTCATCATTTAGTAGACGGTAATAATGGAACAATGGTTACCAGCCCACTCATAACCAATGTAAGTTATTTGTCATTTTATATGACTTATGTAAAATCCATCCTTCTGCACCGCATATAAATGTTCTGATTTACTACTTGGATTTCTTTTAGGTAAACATGAAATCAATACTTGTATAGCCTATATATTACTTTCATTAATACACATTCCTGGTCTTATGATTCGTCAATGCTCATTATTAAATGATTCAAATCGTCCAAACGTTAATTGAATGCCGCTTTTCACAATCCAATCAATACCTTTTGGATAAACTTCTCAAGTCAAATGCCCTTTGTGTTAGTTTTAAAATGCATTGCTATTGAAGTATGTATTATGCAACAGTAATGAAATTCTTTTTCTTTTTCATTTTCACTAGTTTGGAATGCATTCAGATTTAGGGAAAGTGATTCAGAGTTTGCTAGATGAGTTCTGGAAAAGTCCTCCTGCCTTGATTTCAGGTCCCAACTTTCCTTAGTGAGTTTTTTTTTTTTTTTTTACCATGTTACTACAAGTTAAATCAGGTCTAATAAGGAAGATCTCTAATTTGTGCGTTTGTTGTTATCTTTGTCTTGTGGCTCAGTATGTACAAACCATCTGGGATGCCTCCTTACTCAACTCAGAGCTTCCATTTTGTTCCTGCCTTCCAACCACAGGATGGTCAGCGGCCTATTGGCCCTGTCCCTGTGCCACATGCAGGGGCGGAGCCTCAACAAGCCCCTCCCCGACCAGCAGCACCAGCTTATGGACTCATCACAGACCTTCCTCTTCCTGTACCAACTGCTGATTCACAGGTACCATTCAGTCCAAAATCAGCCAGTTGGTTTACTACTATTACATTCGCTGTGTTTTGCACAACTACATCTAGATACACTTGCTCACATTGTGTGTGACGCTGAGTACTTGTGTTCTGAACAATGAAAAAGACAACTTGCAATTTAAATAAAAATTCAAACCATATACATTTGTTGCTTGAATTGATTTGATAGAAGTCATATTTTAAGTTCATTTCTGATGTTCAGACTACAATAATATGATTTGGGATGTTGTGAACAAACATAATAGAAACTTGAGTTGATACTTTTGCATGCATCATTATGTTTACTTTAAATTTCCATCACCATCTTTGCCACCTGCTACACATCCTGATTCATTAAAGCTACACTGTGTGATTTTTACCCCATCTAGCGGTGAAAAGGTATATGACCATCCAGTGAATATTAGTTTCTGTTCCTCTCAATTCCGATTTCGTTTTTAACTCCTACGGTGGCCAATGTAGTCCAAGATTAACATGGCTTCCAGTTTGAGTGTTAGGCAGTTCGAGTGCTAACCCATGCGTGTTAAAACGCGAAAGGTGAAGCTAGAATTAACGGGGTATGTCCCTCTTTGGCTAATGTACTTTCAAGATGGAGGGGCACCATGGCGACCGACATTAGAACCCCTTACCCGTATGTATTTTCAATGGCATATTATACACTCACGAGAATACTTTATTACTTGAACGAAGTAAATATACATTAATTAGCACATATATTTTTGAAAGAACTAAGTGTTTTTAGCTAAGAATAAACTAAAAAAGTTACACAGTGTAGCTTTAAAAACAAGGCCACAATATTTTTTTACTCTAATCCTCGTTTGTTTCACATCACACACAATATTAAGAGGTTAATTCACACTGTATAAGTAGCGTAGGGATGTGTACAGAACTGTTGGTGCACGTTTCTGAGACCTATTTCTGAGCCAATTTCCGCCATGACATATAAAGTTGAAATTCTGAGATGCTAAGTCTTAAGTCTGAGATAAAAGACAGTCCGAAATATGAGATAAGATAAAATGTCAGAATAATATGATCTTATCTATTATGATTTTTATATTATGTTGTAGTGTTTAATCATTTTGACTTTTATCTCATAATTAAATTATGACAATGTTAACAGGTTACAGTATCCGCACTGTTTGTGTAAGCAGTCTAGTGCTGTGTAGCATAATTTTGCAAAAGATTGTAAATCATAAGTGACATGAAAATTCGAAATTATGAGATAAAACGTTGAAATTGACACACCATGTCATAGTAAGATGAAAAATTTAATTCTGAGATAAAATGTCAATTTTGACTTGTCAATTTAATTTATTTTATTTATAATTATGACTTGTCATTTTTTATAGTTTTTCATATAGTTGACATAAGTTGACATAAATCCATAAAAAAAATTAATTGCGATAAATTGCCAATAATTTTTTTTTTATCGTATATAACTTGTCAATTTTTATTTTGTATGATATAATTGACTTAAAAAGTCAATTTTAAAAAGGAAATTTTAAAAAGTAAAAAATATGAGATAAATCGAAATTATGACATTAAAAGGTAAAATTATGAGAAAGAAAACTAAGACATAAAATCGGCTTCCATAACTCATAGCGCACTGAATTGTAACACTCAAAATGCACTATATCTTATTAATGAGCATAGTCTTTAGCAAGATAGGCTTTTATGAAGCAACATTCAATAATGGAGGGCATTACTCACCACTTTCTGTGTGGTGTGAAACAGGAACACACATAATTCAATCTACAATAACCTGTAAATTCTCACTCTTGTTGTTCTTCCGTTTATAGTCAGGTCTGAATGGACACATATACAAGATGCCTGAAATCCCAGATTCATTTCCAGAACTATCTGAGATGAGGTACGAGACTTCAGGGCATTTGTTTTGTCTTGCATTTGTTTGAATCAGATCTTCTTTTTTAGGTAGTTTACATACACCAATTACTTTAGTCTTATAACTACATATGAACTTGACATTCCTCACATTCTGTCGTCTTGTGTTTGTAATCTAGTGTTTCTCAACTGAAGGACATGAACGATCAAGATGACGTGCTGTTGGAGTTCTTTGTGTGTCTGCCTCAGCTCAAACAAGTAACCTCTGACAAAGAGGAGCTGGTCAACAACATTGTAGAGATGGCCAGTGAGTTTCCTGAGGGCACTGCCCATTGAGCTAGTTATTAACCTCTAGATCAATTTTAGACTAAAGTGGGATCGTTCACACCGGTTACACATTTCAAGTAGATCAGATCAGTGTTTTTGGTTCAGTTTTGCAAATAACAGAAGGAATATATTTTACTTTCAGAGAAAAACCTACAGCTTGAGCCTCAACTGGAGAGCAAGAGACAAGAGATGTTGTGTAAAGTACGTACTTTAACACATGCTGTCACAAATACTTGGCTCTTAAAGTCTGATTTCATTTTTCAGTTAAATTTATTTTAATTTCATTGTCAATGTTGATAATGTGATGGTATTAAAAGAGAAAAAATGCAAAGTGGAAGCGTTCATTTCACAAGCTGTCTCAGACATCTGGAGCCCAATGTACATTGTAATCTTGTCACTGTCTTTCCTTTTCAGATGCTAACGATTATCTGGTGTGTTTTTGTTTTTTTTTGTGTAGTATGAACAGTTAACCCAGATGAAGTCGGTATTTGAAACCAAAATGCAAAGACAACATGAGCTCAGTGAGGTAAAACACACATGTAAAGATGGAAAAAATACTATTTTGCATGTATCATTTTGACACCCGATTGTGTGTCCGTTGGACAAGTACCTGAAAAATATAGTATTCCAGTTTTCATGTGGCCTCAGGATTTTGCATATCTGTGTTGTGTTTGCGGTTTTTCTTCCTCCATATTGTGTTTCGCTCTTTTTAAAAAAAAAAATTCTTATTTTGTGTGCGTGTGTGTGTGTGTGTATACATATACAAAAAAAATTAAATACAAAATAATAAAAAACATATTTATTCACACACGCACACACATACACCAGTTTTTGAAATAAGTGTCTTTTGCTTACCAAGGCTGTATTTATTTGATCATTAATACAGTAAAAACTCTAATATTTTGAAATATTATTACAATTTAAAATACCTCTTTTTATATTTTAATATACTTTATTATTCTTCTGATTATTCTTATTAATCTAATTATTATCAATGTTGTAAAAGATTTACAATAGAAATCTATTTTCAATAGAATAGCATTTATTTGAAATAAAAATATTTTGTAACATTATAAATTGTTGACAGATTCACTGTCACTTTCATCAATGTAATGTGTTCTTTTTCTTTATTTTTTTAATCTTACTTACCCCAAACTTTTGAATGGTAGTCTATCACAGTTTCCTCAAAAATATTAAACAACACCGCTGTATTCAACACTGACAATAATAATAATGTTAAAAAAAGTTAGAATGGTTTCTTAAGGATCATGTGTCACTGAAGACTGGAGTAATTAAAGGATTAGTTCACTTTTTAAAAAACTTTTGCTGATAATTTACTCACCCCCATGTCATCCAATATGTCCATGTCTTTCTTTCTTCAGTCGAAAAGAAAATAAGGTTTTTGATGAAAACATTCTAGGATTTTTCTCCATATAATATACTTCACTGGGTACCATGCGGTTCAAGGTCCAAATGACAGTTTCAGTGCAGCTTCAAAGGGCTTTAAACGATATCAGACGATGAATAAGGGTCTTATCTTGCAAAACGATCGGTCATTTCTAAAATAAATAAAAAACTGTAAGTTTTATGCCTTGCTCTGTTGTGTGATGCGCGGTCGTGACTCTCCTGTTCGAACTCGTTCATCAAAATGAACGAATCTTTTTCCGAGTCATTTCGTTCATTGAACAAACAAAATGAACGAAATGACTCGAAAAAAGATTCGTTCATTTTGATGAACGAGTTCGAACAGGAGAGTCACGACCGCGCAATCCTTTAAGCTGAAAATTCAGCATTTGTTTTTTAATAGAAATGTTCATTTTCATATTTCTCTGCCAGAGCTGCAGTCTGAGCGCGCTGCAGGCCAGATTAAAGGTAGCGGCCCATCAGGCTGAAGAGGAGTCTGAGGAGACAGCCGAAAACTTTTTGGAAGGAAAGACCGAGATTGATGACTTCTTAGGAAACTTCATGGAAAAGAGAACGGTATTAAAGCAATATTCAGTATTAACAACAAACAAATGTAGGGAAATTGTACAGCACCACATAACAATTACATACAATTAATCATGCTGTTTTGATAACTTTATGCAACATTTCACGAGACTTTTTGTTCTGCTCCAACTTCCTGTTACAAAAGGAAGTCAACACAGGAACACGTGTCAAGCCATTGCATTGCGTCTTATCTGATATGGTCTGATATGAAAACTTGTGTAACATGATAATGATGTAACCTTCTGTTTCAGCTTTGCCATTGCAGAAGAGCCAAAGAGGAAAAGCTCCAGCAATGCATGAACACACATGGACAGTTCCCCTCAACACATTAGATTGAATGTCCCAGTGCTCTTTCCATGGAACAAGGTACGTTCCCTCAGCGAAACTCAGCAGATTGATTCACTTCAACACTCATTTATTAAAACCGTTACAATCTATTCTTCATCGCAGTTTTGGGATCAATCTACCAGCAGACCGGTGGGCTTGAGACAAGCAGCACATCTTGTGGTCTACAGCCTTGATTGGGCAAACCTAGATACATATGACAAACATCATTCTTTAATGGAATCAAAATGATTTTTGCACATGATTCCAAAAGTGTTACACTCACAATGATTGAGTAGACCAGATGCGAGTACGTCTGGATGTGCCCAGTCTGGCTGTGACCCAAAGGGAATCTGTCCTTAATAGTGTTCAGAAACAGCCGGAGTTCTAAGCTTATTAGTTGAGTTGATGATGTGACAAATGGGGTTGGGCCTTGTACGCACTTGAAAATGATTTTGAACAATGTTAATGCTGCCGTAAACGTACGACAAAAACATACTGTATTTAATAATGTTGATAAAAAAGCCTTTATTATAATTAGACATTGAATTATATGTTTATTTAATTTGATAGGTTAATAAAACATTTAGAAGAATCTCTGTTGTGGCTTAAGTGTTGTTTGGCATCTTCAGTAACTTTAATGAAATTATACACTGGAGGAGGTATATGCGCAATATATTGGTTGTGAGCCGGTATTAAAGATTTATTAAATTCATATGTATTGGAAATTTATATAGTTTTAAATTGAGATTGTTTGCCATAGGCCTCACTTAACAACATCTTTAAGACACACTTAAAAACATCTTTAAGAACGCCAGAAATTGAATTACATTGTTGAATGTAATATTCAATTATGAAAACAAATATCCATTTCTCATATTCTTTATAATAATTTATTTAAAAGTAATGATTTTAGCGTTCAATGTTTTATTTTTAATATATATAGGCAAAAATAGTATTGGATTTTAATTTTTCTTTTATCGATTATCTGCCATAACATGAAAATAAAACTGGTTTATCAGTGTCGGGCAGAATTTTATTATCGGTGCATCCCTGAGAGCTCAGTTTCTGCATAAAGGTGAAATATGCCACTTTTCATTGATAACAAGTAAGCCATTTGTAAGGTTTTCATGAAGAGTGTAAACACTTTGTGGCTCTTTCAAAGCACTGCAAGGCTGAGTTTGACTTATTTTTCCAATAGAAGATGGTGTATAAGTGCTAAATATAAGCCGGTTTGGAACAATCTTTTTTACTCTTTTCCCGCCATTGATGGAATTTTCCGCTTCCCGTGTTTTCACTGTTATATGGTAGTAGGTGCTATTACGCATCTTCTGAAAAAGTAGTGAATATCAGGCTCAAAAAGGGCAAAAAAGGAACAGAAACAAGCGGTAAAAGCATTGCTTATGCACGTTGTAATCTTTGGGGGAAAACTAGATTGTCTTTTTGTTAAAATCTTACCCACATTCAAGTGTTGATAAAAAAAATAATGCAGGAAGCTAGAATATATATATATATATATATATATATATATATATATATATATATTTTAGCGTAGAGGCTCTGTTCTTTCTTTTGACATATATTCTATGTTCAGATATTCATACAACCAATCTTCTGGGGGCCATGAAATATTTGTGAAAATTTGATTAAAATCCTGAAGGTGACTGGCAACTTAAAAAAAAAAAAAAAAAACACTGGTGGGGAAAGAGCTAATGGCGCCAATTACACATTACACTATAATGTTAATCAAATAATGACAATAACTTGAGTACCCAGATACATGTGATACACCTTTAACGCAAGCATTCTCAGTAAAAATTGGCTCCAGATATGCTGTAAGTTTGTTTGCTGTTTGTCAAACATTTTATTGAGAGCATGTTTTGCCCTATATTCATGTTCCTTCCTACTGGTATAGATGAAAAGTTAATCATGTGGATGTGTGAGGGATTGATTGTCTATGTGTCAGAGTATTCCTACAGTCACTGACATGGGAAGTAAATGTAGTGTGGGTGACATACAGTTCTTGTTTTCACATATACAGCAAATTCTCACAATTTCTATTTAAGAGTTCCTTTGAACACAAACGAAACACGCAGGTGGGAATCTGATGGTCTTGATAGGTACAGACCAAATCCCATGAGGATATTGGCCATGTTTGGAATGGAATCCTAACATACTCTTCCTGCTGTATATAGTATGCGACATTAGAAAGCATTATAAAATGCTTTACATTTCAAACAATAGAATGTTACTCCACAGTCATCTAGCATAAGTTCAAATTAAACAGTTGCGTCATATTTCTCAAACAAATAATGCAAAAAAACCTATTGGAAATCAAGAACGTGGATTAAAAAAAATTCAGATATTCCAGTTTATGCATTGCTTTGTGGGACACAGTATTTTAAGCTGTGTGTATTTTGGCAAATGTATTTATTCTGGATATCTGATATATGTTCTGTGTATTAGTATGAGTAGTATGGTAATATGCTGTTCCTTACATAGTTATGGAAATAAAATAATGATGCATAAAATATACAAAATATACAAAGTCAACCCAAAACTTAAAAACATTACACAGGAAATAACTTTACTATAATGGAATAAGGTCTTATTGCCAGACCATCTTGAATATTGTGCCCATAATTAAATATATTAAATTCACACACAGAATTAAAAAGAAAAATTAAAATAACATTAAAAATACAACATAGTTCCCAGTTTGATACTGGTTACTGTGCTTTTATCCCTCATTGTCACCAGTTCTGTTTTAGTTCAGCACCTTATCCTAATCGGGGTCCTTAGCGTCGTCTCCAGCACTGGAGGAGTGGCTACTGAGGTCAGCCACGCCTGACTCAAAATCGCTGCAGGTTGAAAGGTCATCGGGTTCACCGCTCTTAGGTTGGGCTGCTAGCTCTAGTGGCAGTGTGAAAGGAGGAGTGTGTTTCTCGCTTCTCGGTGTGGTGAAATAGTCCAGTGGGCTGCCGAGTTCACACTCGCTTGGAATTGGACGCCGGGCCCGTTCAGGCAACTTCTTGGTCTTCATCCTCTCCCCTGAAGTTTTCTCCTTCAGCTCGACAATTCTCTGTTTAGGTAAGCAAGTTTGAAGAGGTCAAAGTCTGTCAGTTTTACATCAGTGCAGCAAATAAATTCAATTCTAATGAACTGTTTGAAATGGAACACTAGCATAGTAGTGTGTAATGTCAGAATGAATCCCATCCCAGAGAGGGCGATGTCTACTTGGTCATACTTTTTCAAATGCTTATTTGATATTTATGCATGCATGTGTATGCCTTGTCCAGCGTCCGTCTCCCGTGGTACCTCCTGGTGGGTGCTAAGCTCCTCCTCCAATTGTTGTGACTCCTCCCTTACTGCGTTCAGGCACTCGGCTGGAGACTGTGAAGTCACACTTTTCTCTGCACGGCCGTACATCCCCTTCCAAAACCTAGAACATAATTTCCAGTTGATTAATCATTTATTGAACAGTGTTACCCATCAAACCCATTTTATTCAATGCATTAAGGATGGTAATAAAATGGTATGGATTTCTTTCTTCTGCTGAACACAAAATAAGATATTTTGAAGAATGTCAGTAACCAAACAGTTCATCGGCCCAATTGACTTCCATAGTATCTTTTTTTTTTGTCCATGCTATGGAAGTCAATGGGGTCCATCAACTGTTTGGTTACTGAAATTGTTCAAAATATCATCCTTTGTGTTCAGTGATTCACACAGGTTCAGAACAACTTGAGGGTGAGTAAATGATGACAGATTTTTTTTTATTTTTGGGTGAACTATTCCACTAAGTTATGCTTTTGTCATTTTTATTAGGTTTTTAAAAAATATTTAGACCTCACAAAGATTTGAGAAGCAATCGTCAAAAGGTTATACTGCCGTTGTATCGCTGTGGTAATTTTAACCACTGACTCTTCACATCCTCATCTTTTGAAAGTATTTACAAAAAGAATTTGCTTTTGCAGAGCAGAAAACAGCGTCTTCTCGACATGCACACAGCACGAACCAGATATAGTGTTTAAGGGGCGGGTCAAGGTAGAGGTTGTTCGCGGGCAGCCAATGAAGACCACAGACGGGCATTATGCAAATGTATTACCGCGTTACGTACGCAGGTCACAGAAGTGAGACTGGAATTCCTGATGACTCGTTTAGTAGGTTCATATTCGATTCTTTCAGGAGTCATCATGTCTTTGGGAGACAATAACTTTATTTATTGAGCACTTTAGACTATACAACTTTGCAGATTGTTTACATTCACAGACAGCTATATTACACACTGCATGAAAGGTAATAATGGAAAAAGCATAATGGGGCACATTCATATTTTTTATTAGGGGTGCCCCCTTATGATTTTCTTCATAGCCGATTCTGATAACGGTTGCCGATTTCTTTTAACACATTTATTTGTTGTTTATTTGCTCTATAACAGTCCAAACTGGCCTTAAACAAAAAATATCTGTAGCCAGCCATTTGAAATTAGAGTCAACCACTACATTTAAATCATGATGCAAACAAATATGCAAATGTAACCTAACATTAGCATGAACAGGTATTTTTTGTATTTAAATCAGATAGGCTATATAATTTCAAGATTTAAAGCAAAAACAGAATGGTCTGAATTTTACTTTGCAAATTATCTATAATTATGCTAGAAGACACCTGCACAAAACAAAAACAGCAGACGGACTGAAATGAAATTCAAATTCTACTCTGACAGTAGGTGGCGCTTATGGAACAATATAGTAGTATAGCGTTTCCTTGTTTCCCGCTATACACAAAGCAGCGATGGCTGCTTAAAAACACAACATTATACAAAGGCAAGAGGACAAGAAATACCATCTATTCTGAAGACAGTTCCCTTCAGAGATGCATTCATATAAACCCCAACCCCCATTTCAATATTTATATTTTTCTTCCCATATTTCGCAAACCGTGAGCTTGCTGTGCCTGTTTACAGACTTCATAATATTCCCACACAAATTACATTTTGGGAAATGTTTGCAAAGCAGTTTGTGTGCAAGTCCGGAATAGATATCCGCCAAAATAAAACTTAAAACCGTTCCAATTTATGGCCAGTCAACCAGTGTATCTCTATTTTCTATTATTGTTCAAATCATCCCCTGGGCCGGATTGGGCCGTATGTTTGACATCCCTGGTCTGGAGTCTATTTCACCAATGGTAAGTGCAATAAAAAGTTAGCATAACATTAGCTTTGTTCTACACGTTTTTACTAAGTAAAACTGGTTTTTATCCATTGTCACACTGTGCCTCCAGGTAAAATACCTAAAAAGGACCACCATTTCATTTTTAAATCTACTCTCTTCCTGAAACACCATAGAATTAACTCGACGAGGCGCACATGAGAGGTTTTATTTCACATTCTTATTTTTACAGTATGGAGCTTTGTCATCTTGAGCCAATTCAGAAGGAAGCACAACTATTGTACGACATGAAGGAAGGTTAAATGATAATTTAAAGGCATCATGACCATTCAAATTGGGTTAACTTACTTGAAGCAGTAGGCAGTGGTGAGAGGTTTCAGAACACCCTGTGTCTGACTGTGGTCTGTCCTGTACAGAGGGTTTGTGTATTCGGCCCTGTTCTCCCACAGGTGCGGCCACAAAGAGTGTGTTCGCTCTTGTAACCTGCATAGTGTACAAAGAGGGAAATTGAATGAGTAAACTAGCAAATTAAGGTAATGAAACCAAGCTGATCCAACAGTTAAATTACCTTTTGTTTAAAACTAGATTTTTTTTATGCTTGTGGTAAGTATATTATCATAAATATTCAGTCTCTCCACTCTATTGTCATCAGTAAAGTCTTTTGGATATTGAACTCTTGAACTAACTCTTTTTTGAAGAAGTATTGGCATGTTTGTCTAGTTCGCTTTGCATCTTATTCAAGGACTGGCCACTTAGACCGGAAAATAATCTAAACATGTAAAGGGATGAACCGTAGTTCTCAGACAGGCGTCCACACCATGCAGACATCTGACCTATTTTTTTGGTGTGTTCTACACCTTTGACACTAGCCTGACCTCCATTGGTAGCTTTTCGGTCGATTGAGCACGTTGAATTGGCAGCGCCCATCTGTGATCACTCTTATTGGCTGTTCCAGCTTATGCCTCGTTTCTACGGAGCAGTACGGTACTCAATCTTTTTGCCATTTCCAGGAGTTGTGAATGGTGCCCTAATTCCGAACTGTACCACTTTTTTGGGACTCTTCCATTGGGGTACCTAGCACAGTAGTCCGGTACTAAAGGGTGGAGCTAGAGTCACTGCAGAACGTTGATTGGTTGACAGAGAATCATGCTTTTTTTGCTTGTGGTTTTTCTACCCATCAAGTAAAGGTACTGTTGGCGGTGGAAAGGCAAGCCAGATCCTGGTTTACCATCTTGAATCGTACTGTCCTGTTCACCAGTGTACAAGAAGAAAAATGAATGGGATGGGATGCTGGTTTGCTGGTCCCCAGCTACACCAGCTCAGTTTTGCTAGAGAACACTATGGCTATGCTGGTCCACCAGCTAGACTAGCACTATACCAGCTCCAACCAGCCTGGACCAACATGGAATTTATTCTGGTTTAAGATGGATTTTTCAGCAGGGTATTACTTCCAGGTTCTGAAGTGTATATCTGATGGACACTTTACCATCCCATGATATCACAGGAGAGGAGTTGTGAATAGCAAGGAAGTGTCACATAACAGTGACAACATAACGGATGTATATTATAATTTCAATCATACTACCCATTTCCACACTATAAAGACCATCCATTTTAATGGTTGCAAAGTAAGTTTCAAACCAATTGTAGAACATATCAGACAATACATGATTTCGGACGAATCATTTGTTTGCGTTTGTGTAAGCCATAGCCCTGCTCTTCCGTTTCCCATTTTGAATGACAAATACTGACCACTGCCACTGCGGGTATGGAGAGTTATTTCCTCTCACACGTATGCAGTACGTACATAGTAGTTGGCCATTGGCTGTAGTCGTTGCAGTGCGTTCAAAGTTTTTGGTCCAGACGCAAGCAACATGAGTTTTCAACAATTAGCTTTCATCGGTACTAGTTCTTTGATCTTGGTTTGTTGGGTCTGGGCCTTTAGGAGCTGTCATAATATAAACCCAGCACCATGTGGCCCGTTCATAAAAACCTGTGCACCTGGACTTTTACAAAAGTTACGTAGCAATAGCATTAGTTTGGATCCTGCAATTGTTGGGCAATTTTCCAGTAAACAGACTGTGGGCTATCTATACTTGTACATCTACAACATCACAGTTCAAAAATTAATATTTCAGTCAGAGCTGTGACCTAGCAGTTATCCTACATGCTCTGACACGTTACAAGTCTGCAAGTTCTCATGCAGCTGGTGCGAGTACAAGTCTGGCAAATTCTGCTGATCCTGTACACCCCTCTTCACTTTCTACTATCCATATCCATAAAAAAAGTGGCAAAATGTAGTTGGTTTTCTTACTTCAAGTCTCTCCTTTCTTTCTGGCAATTGCCGATGAAGTTCCCGTACTGGCAGGAGTAGATGTTTGTGTGTAGCTGCATGAGGAATCGCTCATTGAACTCAAACGCACAGGGGAACTGCTGCATCAATTGCCACACACACTCCAGAAACTGGTCCATAACTGGGGAGACCTCCTTAGGGTCACCGTCAAGATGAGCGTACCTGAATGTAGAAGATTTTATGGTAACACTTTATTACGAAAGCTCACTTGAGACATTCTACAAACTATAAGTAACTTTGCAACTACCAGTCATATGAGTATTAGTAGACGGTCTGCTTAATATCTGCTAACACTTTATTTTGATGGTCACCCAACAGACATTCTACTGACTATAAGTCACTTTGCAAGTACATAACTTATTCTACTAACCCAAACCCTAACCAGTTAGTTGACATTTAATTGCAACGTTACTCATAGTTATAGAATATTTAGCTAGTCCACTGTAGACAAAGTGCAACCAATTTTATTAATACATGAAGATGAAATGTAATTATGTAGTAGATGAAATAGTAGTAATGATATAGTTCACCTTCCAAAAATTCTGTCATCCTTTACCCTCATTTAATTCCAAACCTTTCTTTTCTCAGATTTCATTCGCACTTTTGCATTTTTCAGTTTGAGGTGTCATATTACAAAACAAGAAAGGACTAGTGGTGTTTGGTGTCAGTGACATCACACCAAGACATGCCAAGTTTGAATATGCACGTATGCAAACAACATTTAGTCATTAAGTAACTTGTGATCGTATAACTTCAGAAGACTTGTAATATGTTGGGGAGTTGTATGGACCACTTCACTTATGCCTATGGTAGCTTTAAGCTTTTGCTATATAAGGGGGACAAAAAAAAGTTGGAGCATTCTTGAAAATTTCTCTTTTATGTCATAAGAACATTTGCATTTTTTGGTAAACTGACCCTGTAGCATTTCATGCTTAGATTGTAGTGGCTCACCTAAAGCTTAGTCATGACTGACGGTTTAGTCACAGTGTCTGTTATGGATTGAGTAATGAGGCCTTTCGGGTTTTGTATGTTATCCATGTACAACAAACACAGTAGAAGAGATTCACACAAAGCTGTTATTCAATTCATCTAATGTTCATCCAATTCAATAAACTAAAAACAAATGCAAGTCCAACATGTCGAGTCCAGAAATGTGCAAATTGAAAATGAAAAACACAAACCTGTGGGAAAACTTGTGTCCAAATGACACCCAGTCCTTTTCAATCAGAACCTATGAGGAATAAGGCGAATTTAGTCTTTATAGATGATTTATAGACTAGCACTTTTTGAAAAGCAAAGCAAAATGGATCAATCATCATAAAAGTTCTAATTACCATCAGTCCCTTGATAGTTCTATAGTATGAATCTAGTAGTACACTAGCCACAGAACAGGCCTGAGCGGTTCTGTCCCACCCGTCTGAACAGTGCACCAGAACACTCACTCCATCCTCCGCCACTGCCTGTGACGCGCATGAACAGAATAATATATGTAATGTGCCAATAACATGCTATTCGAACTTCGGTTTCTACTTAGGTACTAAATCATCTTTAAAACCTTCTAAAAAAGTATTGCCTTTGCAATGAAGACTCCAGCATCTAGTACAGCTTTGATGTGTTTTAGCCACCCGGAGTTCTCCAGACCCCAGAGGAAATCACTCATGGTGGGAGCCACCAGATCACCAACTGCAACAAATAAGACAGAAAGGCTGCATTTCCATATGGATAGGAAGTGATCACCAGACAGGTATCTGTAATAATGATTAATCCGTCTACCATCTATAAGCTTCTGTTGGCTGTTCCTCATGACATGGATGTTTTCTATGCCAATGAACTGCAGTTTTATGTTGGTGTAGTGGTCCTCATTCTCGTAGCCCTTCCCAGCAGCACGATTAGCCATGGCATTCAGCTGAAAGCAGTTACAAACAGCGTTTCAAACTCACAATACGGTTAGTATTTTGGATTATTTACACTATGGTACATTATGGCATACTGGTATAGTTTATGATAAGGTACATTATGGCATAGTACATTAGAGTGAGAATTAAAGGGGGGGGGGGGCTTAAATGTCGTGAAAATGTCACCATGTACAAAAATACATAATATACATACACATATATATAGATAGATAGATAAAGCCAAAAATATTTCTGGATACAAATATCAACATACTAGCATTCAAAAGATTAGGGTCAGTAAGATTAACAAAAATTCAGCTTTGCATCACAGGAATAAATTACATTTTAAAATATCTTCAAATACAAAACAGTTTTAAATTGTAATATGTCAATATATTACTGTTTTTACTGATCAAATAAATGCACCATTTGTAAACCTAAGACTTCTTTAAAAAAAAAAACACACAGTGTGTGTGTCTGTGTCTAATCTCTCACCTTTGGCCTTGTGTCCACCACATACATGAACTCGCTGACAGGGTTTGACTTCATGATGGCCTGCAGCATCTGCTCATCGTCTGAGGAGCGTGCACTGAAACCAGAAAGAGGCTGACTGCTCCGACAGATTGATGCCTAGAAAAGCAATGGTGTGAGAATTTAAAAAGTGGGGAGGTGAAGACAACCTATAACATTAAAAGTACTCTTGAGTTTAAAGGAGTATCGTTATTTTTGCACTTACACTGGAGTCTCTGTGGTAGTAGGAGAGAACAGGAAGACGTCCTCGACTCCGGAACTTGGCACTGCCCACAATGACAGCAGGAGAGACTGACTTTGGCACATACAGCTCCGACGGGTAAGTGTCACACAACTGCCAATCAAAATATAAACATTCTTTCTTTAGTTTAGTAAGAAACATTCCTGTGCTTATTATACAAGATTCATCAATCCATTTTTTTTATCAAAATATTGCTCTGTAAAACCATCAGCTCTAAACTTGCTAAGAAATGATACATGCTTTTGCAGAAGATGCATTTTCATGTGATTTCAATAAATGTTTTACAAATCATGTTTACTAGCCAAACCTCCAGTGAAGAACTGCATTACCCTTAATCCTGGCGAAAAATCCACCAATCAGAGGTGTCGCTGTTACCATCAATAGCTTGATTACTATGAGATTCTGGATGGCTTTTATTTTTCACAGAGGAATGGAAGTCACATTTTTGAAACTACAGTAAGTTGAGTAAAATGACAACAGAATTTAGAATTTTGGGCAAACCATCCCTTTACATAGTCTTAATAGCCAAAAACAATATTAAAAGCAATGTGTGGATTTTTTTCTATGTAATTTAAGGCGTAAAACTCAAACATTGATCTCTGAACTTTTGTGGAAAAGGTAATCATGCTTATTGACCCTGAGGATGAACAGGCATCGGAGCTCATACTGACTCTGTGCTCATGATTGGCTGCTGTGGCATGCCAAAGGTTTCTGGGTATTCCCATTCGATTGAATTCTGCCTTCAGGTCGATGAAAGCCCAGGCCTTTTCCCTTAACTCTTTATCCAGGTTGGGGTTAAAAGAGAAGCAAAACAGCTCTCCATAGCGCTCTGCAAAAGAAGAGAGGAAGAGGCAGAGAAGAGAAGAGAGAGAGAGAGAGAGAGAGAGAGAGAGAGAGAGAGAGAGAGAGAGAGAGAGAAGAGAGAGAGAGAGAGAGAGAGAGAGAGAGAGAGAGAGAGAGAGAGAGAGAGAGAGAGTAAAAGTTAATGAGTGTGTGGGTCCCATGGCGAAACTCACAAAGCTGTATAGAGCTGTGCTCTCTGACGTTGCCTAAATTTCACAGAGTGTATTTCATAATGCACTGTGATGCAACAGCTAAGACCTAGCATTGTCTAAGCAAAAAAGCCACAGTGTTCACTTTTCACAGAAGAAAATGCTAATGTAAGGATCATTAACCATGCTTTGCCAAATCATATGGGAGTAAATTTGTTACATGACTTCAAAATGGAGGCTCACAGCTGACAAGATACTAGTTTAAACTATTTCTAGTAAAATGGTAGTAACAGAAGAATAATACTGTAAACATGCTACGGTAAAACCTGATTATTGGTTAACCTTACCATAACCTTACCAAAGTCACACTGTAAATGGCTTAACATCACATTATATGTATTTTTATGTAAACAAACTGACATATTTATGGTTAGTAAGTAAAAACTATTTACGGCAAACATTCCCAGAAGTCTCAGTGCGACATGTCACATATTATTAAAATGTATTTAACTAATTTTGTTTCTTCTTTTTTTCATCGGTAATGTACATCAGAGGGTAGTTTTTTTGTTTACATTTCTTCTTTTGTATGTGTCTGTGACCCTGTGCATTTGAGACCTGGCCATCTGTCATGTCATGTGACTTTCTGTTTTACCATCTAAATTATTATGGAGGTTATCATTACATTTCAACCTAATGAAAGCCAATATACATTCTGCAAAGACTATTCTGTGACGTTATAAAAGAATAGGTGACTTTTTTGCACCTTTGCACTTTTTTACTTATACTATGCATTTTACTTTACCTGGACGTGAAAGACGAGTGAGGGAAGCCAGCACATCTACACAGTCCTTCTCCTGTGGGATCAGCAGTCTATAAACATGGAAGTTCTTACAGCGGATAATGAGAGGACTTCCTGATGGATTTGTCGGGAGTCTTTCCACATTACCCATCAAACTGTGCAGAATCTAGCAGAACAAGAGAGGTCTTTAGTGCCCGTGGAACACTGGAATCATATTTATATTTCACGTAGCTTCTTGTCTAGACAAACATAGATATGCAAATACAGTAGATAGATTCTAGAAAGATACATTGACTCCTGTGTTTAATTTAGATTCAATTATTATTATTATTATTTAAGATTTATAGCAGATAAAAAACAGAATAACACAATGACTTGTCTCACTGTGATTTAAACAATTGGGGTCATTTTCAAGAGGAAGCTTGATTGTCTGCATGGAAAGGTTTCGATTCCTACCCAGGTCTCTTTGCGGGCCTCCGAGTTCTCTACAAATATAGTGTGAGTTGAGGAGAGGTATAATGTTCCCACCATAGACTTCCTGGGGGTCAGTCTATCAAACATGCGCACATTTTCCACCTGGAAAAAACAAATCATAAAATATAATTTATATAAAATGCTACCAACCTTGTGATGTATATTATATATTATCAACTAAAAACAATGACTCAGAAGGTCATGTTAATTATTTTGCAATAATTACAAATCACAATCAATTTCTCCAGCTTGGCATATTCTAAAACCTTCATTTAGAGCCAGATCATCTTTGTACTCGTAACTTGGATTATTTTTGCCTCGATTACATTAAAATGGTAACATATATTCTAAAATATATGGATTTTAAATTAAATGGCATCTGCTGACTCTCATGGTGCATCAGTGGTGCTCAGGCAGAACCATTCAGATCTTGTTACAATGCACTATAATAGATGAAGGAAAATGGGGGCTTCGTTGTGGCCTATCATTGGGCTTATTCTGTCAAACCATTTATTTTTTACAAAAGATTATTTTGGAAAACACATATTACGTTTTTTTTCAAAGCATATGCTATTTAAAATGAAAGAAATCTAGAGGATGGATGCTGCATTGTGAGCTATCATTAAATGCCGGGTCGGGAGGGACATAAAAGGACATCAGCAGTACCTTTGGTGTTCTGATGTGCTCCATTCTAGAGACGGCCGTCCAAATGATGCGCAGAAAATTAATCCCAACCGACCGGGGTATAGGCTCTTTATCAGGTCAGAAGAGCAGAGCAGGGCGTCGCATGTTGGTTAAAAGAACACCATTAGATAATAGTGTGGCCCGCTGGTAATGTAATTCAAGCCATGGTTCTGGTTAAAGTGAGGAGATCCGCCGTGCGCTCAGACTGGTACACGGTGGACAACGCACACACACACTACGAATCCTACTATGGCGACGGCTTGTGCACGCTTGTGGATGAATATTACCTACGTTGTGTGACGTTGGTCCAATAAACCTCACTGATTGGTTGAAAGACAGACAATGAGAGGTGGGCTCTAGCCAGAAGGCGAATGAACTATTCTCTTTTTGAAGAATAAGGTGCGTTACTGGACGCTTTTGGGAGGCAACCAAGCAGAAATCGACTATTTAATATTTATGATCTAAACCCTCGCTATAGTAGGATTCGTACTTCGCATTACCGTGGATTATTTCACAAAAGCGCATGAGCAAGCATCTCTGTATCACTTCAAATACAGACTATCGCCCTTGGAAACAATAAAGAATAGGGACACAAATATGGTTGTATTATAAGCGCTCTATGTAAGGCTCCGAATAAAGATCTGTATTATTTGAATAGTTGTATTGATTGATGTTTATATATTCTAGGATTTCAATGATTTACAGTGATTCGATCATTTAATTACTATTTAAAGTTGATTTCCAGTCAACTTTAACACACGTTTTGTATTTTATCATGTGACTTCAAGCACGCAGTATTTTGTGCTGTTGTGTTTGTACATTTTGTAATAATATGCACCAATAATGTTTCACAATTTAGCTTTAGTCATTTAATGGCCTTTTATCATATGATGCTTTTAAAACATTAATTGCTTCTTTAATGTTATGATTACTCTTTTCACAGAAAAAAAAAAATCTTATTTTACTTGATTGATTACGATAAATGTTGTTGTTTCTGTGGATTCAATGTTTGTCCAGAAGGTGGCGCTATATTACAGCCGTGAATAATACGCTTGAACTGTTTATTCAGATGCGCTCTGAATGTGGGAACATTTTTCCTTTCGCTAAAAATAGAATTATTATTTATTTCTTTTAAGTAAATAATCATGTCAGAGGAGGTGCTGCTGGGTTAAGCTGTAGCCTATTAGAGATTAAAACTTCACTGTTTTTTTTTTTGACTGTCAAATTTCTTCAATCCAATCCTATTCCTTAAAAACTGGTAACAGCTTCGGAAAATGGGACAACACACCAAGGTTATGTCCAGGGTTAACTCTTTATGTCCACCTGTGTTGATTATTTATTGATTTTAATATTTAATATTTTCAAATCCAAATTTTCTAGGACGTCTGGTAAACTTGTTTCGAACAATTACTTTTTTTTTCATTTTTCTTTTTTAGTAGATCGTGTCAGCTGTTAGGCCTGACATTTACCACACCATATCACTGTATAATTATATAATTTTATGATTGTTTGTTTCTTTCATGTATATGACTTAATAAAGAGGCTCATAGTAAATTCTCTTTGGACTTGTACAATAAGTTACACCTGTTTAAATGTATGTTTTATGGTATTACCAATTCATCTCAAGAGTGGGCGGGACGAACACGCAATTGGTTATGTCATTTGTTTAATTTCAGCAAATCACAATGAAGAGATTAACGCAGACAAGACAACGTGATTAATATTCATGAGCCTAACAGTCTGTCAGGCAGTCTCTAGGTGAAGATTGTGAGGACGGAGGTAAGACGAGAGCAAAAATAAAAACAAAAACAATAAAATAAGTAGGTAATCTTTGACTATCGTTAGGTAAATGTTGTTAACTCGATAAATAATTTATAGATACTGATCTTAATCTATGACCTCACAAATCTCACAAAGTTTTGTATAATTTGAGAAATATACAATTTCAGAACCGCCTCAAACTCGCCATTGGTTGAGCCAACGTTGCTGTGTCGGGCTAGTCTATTAGTTACTGCTAGGCAGTGTTTACACTTTTCAGGGGAATCAACCTGCAGATGTTTTACTTAGTTGTCTCATTAAATTAAGCTTAGAAAGGCTTAATTTGCAGCTTATGATCTGTTTGCAGTATTAATACACCAGCTGATATTCCAGTCATTACTGCTGCTGCTAAGCCATTAGGACAACTTTCTGTGGCATCAGAATCGTTTCTGTCACTCTGCTTTAACAAAAGCTTTCAGTGATGTAGAAAAAACGGTGTATTTTTACAGTTGAAACCAGTTAGAGCTGATAAATATTTTTCTGGAAACCATGATAAAAATAAATCAGGATTTTTTTAAATAGAAAGTTCAAAACAGCATTCTTTTGTAACATTGTACATTTCACCGTCTCTTTGATCAATTTAAAACGTTTTAAATAGATCAATATACAGTACTGTGAAAAAGGCACATTAGTATTTTCACAAAAGAAAATGGGTTTAAGCCAGTTATTTATATATTTAGCTGTAGTGTGTTAGTAGGAAATATCAGTTCACATTCCAAACATTTCTTTTGCCATTAATTGTAATAATCCAGCGTGATTTTTATATGCAAAATGAGTCTGACAACAGATAAAGTCGGGTGTTGTACTGTAAGATTCTATAAACAGAGTAAATATTATAATTTACCTTTTTCTATATTTGACATGTGGCACCTGATTTGGCCATATGTGTCCTATCTCTCCTGACATGCTATCTTTTTTTAATTATAACTAAGGTTGCTATACAGGTATTTGTATGAAACATTAATCTCTATAGTATATTATTAAATTTATATTTAAGGTCTCCCAACATACCTGATGTCACTCTATATACTGCTTCACTAAATAAAGGAACAGGCCGACAATTTAATGGCTTGTTTTTTTGTTGAGTAAATATTATTAGTAACTCTATCCACTGAAGTCTGTGGTCAGGTTGAATGCCCATGTCCACTGGCCCCTGAGAGCGCTGGGGTTTTTTATATAGGTTTTTAGTTTAATACGAGGAACCTGAGAAACATGACCTGCAGGCTGCTGAAATATGTGCATGGGTGGTCAGGACAGTGTCTGTTTAAGTGAAGATGGATGCTGCTATTTCTTTACTCAATGCAGTAACCAAATACCTAAAGAATGTTAGAGATTGGACCTAAAGGAGTGTTGTCCATGTATGTGTCAGGGTTGCGTGCAGTTTAAATCCCAAGTATGATAACGGAGAATGAATGAAGATAATAGACTTTAATGCAATAACACTACACAAGGTCCATAAACGTTAACACAGAACACTGCACAGAGGAAACAAAGGCCTAAATACACAGGTCAGGTGATTAATGGAACAGGGGACAGGTGAACTAATCGAACCATGGCAACTAATGATGAACTAGAACACAGGCAAAACATTGACAGAGTAAAACATGACTAGAAACTAAACAAGACAATGAAACTAAACATGACCTTGCCAGAATGTACCTACTAGGTTATTTATATATTTTTTAAAGTAGAACTAGCTATTGAATGTGTGTGGGTGGGTGGGTGTGGGTAGGTGTGTGTGTGTGTGTGTGTGTGTGTGTGTGTGTGTGTGTGTGTGTGTGTGTGTGTGTGTGTGTGTGTGTGTGTGTGTGTGTGTGTGTGTGTGTGTGTGTGTGTGTGGTGTGTGTGTGTGTGTGTGTGTGTGTGTGTGTGTGTGTGCACGTGGGTGTGTTGGATGAGGGTGTTAAAATGCTTTGGACCGATAAAGAGTAAAATTAAAGCCGTTATCTAGACTGTTGGCTCCATCCATGCACCACAAACACACCAATCACTAGTGAATCCAGAAGTGCTATAGTTGTAAAAACAGATTCTCAAACATTCTGTTCGGTTGCACGAAACCACTTAACTATGATTTTAGTTTTATCTCTGCGCTGACATTTGAAATATCAGGTTAAGAATTACGAATTTACACTTCTTTTGAAAATAAAGAATAAATGAACACATTTTAAGTTTTTGTTGTTTTGACAGTTTAATAGTACAATTTCTGTTTTTCATTTTTATAGTGAATTTTTAGTTAATATTGTATAAAGTTTTCTTTTAACTTCTGCATATTTATGTACAGCTTATTTTCTATCATTGTATTATATTTATATGTATGTATATACACACACACACATATATATATATATATATATATATATATATATATATATATATATATATGTATGTATGTATATATACATACATACATACATGGTAACACTTTATTTTAGCTACATGTAGTAATAACTATAAGTTGTGCATAATTACATGCAATTAACCCTAAACCAAACCCAAACCCTCATCCTAACCTAGTAATTATTATTAATCAGTACTTAAATGACATGTGTATTTACATTGTAACAAGGACAACCTTTAAAAATAACTAACCATTTATATATAATATATATATATATAATATATATATAATATATATATATATATATATATATATATATATATATATATATATATATATATATATATAGGCTACATCAGCCATATGAAACCCACATTTTCCATTTCTTTATATGGAAAGTACTGGACTAAATTTAGCAAGAGATGTAGGAATGTGGATATATTTAAAAAATAATCCAAACATTTTTTTTTCAAATAGTTGTGTTTGATAAGCCAAAGTTCACGTCCTTTGAGGTAAAGCATTTCTGTAGGTCCAAGTGAAACCTTTGTCCTCTGCCACTGTTTGAGTATTTGCTATAATGTATGCTAGAACGCTGACACTCTCCCAAGTGAACCTGTTGTCGATTCACTGGAACTCTACAAACAAATCAATTTATCTTTAACCTGATAACATACCAGGTCAAGCATTTATTGCACAATTATGAGTCTGTGCTTGTGTTAAAAAGTATGTGCACATGTAGTGTTGTTAGTGTTGAATAAGCTTAAAAAAACACTGAGAGATACACTAAATGTTAACTGTCATCACTGCAGGAGAAATTGAAGGCAAACAGAAAGATGTCATTCTAACCGTCTATTTAAGAGCATAACACACAGTTACACAGCACTCTGAAAACATGTACTGAATGTCAGTGGTTACTGTGGTTATGGTTACTGGCTGGGGTTTGTGTGTGTGTGTCGTTGTAGTTATGTGTTTTTCTACACATAATGTGTTATGCGTTTTTTTTTTCTTGCTGAATAAGGCTGGTTTATTGTGAGTAAGACTGTAAAAGCTGAATAATAACTAGTTGACTGTGTTGTGAAGTGGACAAAATATCTTTCCACAGCTTCATTCTTCACTGATGCTCTTGGTTTGTTTGTGTGTGTGTTTTGTCTCAGCGCATGTCAGCAGTGTTTTCTTGGCGTCTAATATGATAAGCTTGGCACGAATTCATGGAGTTTATCTGGAAAACCAGCTGTGAGACGGAAGATACCATAGTCTATTATTGACCACTTGACCAGAGTTCACTGATAAAGCAGCTCTCACACCACTATTAAGCCAGAATATCATTTGATGTGCTATTTTAACTTGGGCCAATAAGCAACCACCCAGAACACCATTGCAGCCATTTAGCATTGTGCTAACATCATTCAGAACACTTAGTTTAGTTTCTTATACTCTCCTCAATGTTTATATCTCTTTGACTGTAAAACAGAGAAAATGGTGTATTTTTGTGTGATTTAAAAGGCGTCCCAATTTGCGTACATGCACTATTCTGCTGTTTTGTAGTATAAATAGTGCAAGTTTTGTGTTCACACTGAAAATTCCAAAAAGATAAAGTGTACTTTAAATACCTGGATGATGCACTCAACCAAAAAAAAAAAAAAAACAAAGTGTGTAATGTTGGACAACTGTTGCAGCTTTATTTACGTAGTGGAGGGGGGAAGAGATATCAGACTCCAATGTTGAATGACAAAAAAACGTATAAAGTTCATACACTACATAGTATAGTTTATAAGTGCATAGTGTATATTGCATCATTTGGGATGCAGATGCAAAAACTATAATACTATTGTTTTGGCAAGTGAAGTATATTTTGTAGTAGATGGTAGCATTAGGGCCACATAGTAAACTGACTTGCCTTAAAATGACTTTTGAACACTTTTTTTGTCTGGATCATTATTAGCATAAGCAAAACTTGAGACTTTCATTATATTGACAAATTTGGTTAAACCAAAATTGTTTTGACCTTGGTGTATATCACTAAATTCAATACACTATTGTTCAAATGGTTGGGGTCACCAAGTCTCACCAAATAATTTTAAATAATCTGTAATATAATAAAACACAAATTAAAGCCATTACTCCAGCCTTCAGTGTAACATGATCCTTCAGAAATCATTCTAATATGCGGATTTGCTGCTCAATAAACATTTCGTATTGTTATCAATGTTGAAAACGGTTGTGCTGCATAATTGTTTTTGTGGAAACTGTGATACATCAGGATTCTTTAATGAATAGAAGTTCAAAAGAACAGCGTTTATTTGAAATAGAAATCTTTTGCAACATTGTAAATGTCTTTACTGTTTCTTTTTGTCAATTTAATGCATTATTCCTACTAAAAAGTATGAATTTCATTTTTCAAGAAAATCGTACCGACCCCAAACTTTTGAATGGTAGTGTACACAATTATAATGATAATATTGATAATAATTTGAAGATGAGGCGCTCTCTAGATGAGCTGTGAACTCAACGAACATGCATTCAGATGGATTATCACTCTTAATCGGAGCAGATTTGTGTGGGCTTTTAATCCCTTTGAGTTAAGACCAACTTTAGTGAAACTGGCACATTTTATATTGTCTTTTCATTTGTCATATCATCCCTCTCTCTCTCTCTCTCTCTCTCTCTCTCTCTCTCCTCTCTCTCTCTCTCTCTCTCTCTCTCTCTCTCTCTCTCTCTCTCTCTCTCTCTCTCTCTCCTCTCTCTCTCTCTCTCTCTCTCTCTCTCCTCCTCTCTCCTCTCTCTCTCTCTCTCCTCTCTCTCTCTCCTCTTCTCTCTCACCACCAGGTCTAAAACTGCATGGACAGACTCTTGGCTGCTTAGCAACCAAGCATTCTAATACACACAGGAGGGCCTCTTATTTCTACAGAAGTTGCAGCCAGGAGGAGGTAATCTGCCACCACCCACACACACACCACACACACACACACACACACACACACACACCACACACAACACACACACACACACACACACACACACACACACACACACACACACACACACACACACACACACACACACACACACACAACACAATGTTGGTGCAACAGCATTATGAGGACTCTCCATAGGCGTAATGGTTTTTATACCGTACAAACTATATATTCTATCCCCCTACACTGCCCCTATCCCTAAACCTACCCATCACAGGAGACATGCTGCATTTTAAAATGTTTTTTGAAACGTTTGAAATGTCCCCATAAACCACCCATAAGTTGTAATACCAGTGTAATACACATGTCATTATACAGATTTGGGTCCTCATAAATCACATAAACCAACTCACACACACACACACACACACACACACACACACACACACACACACACACACACACACACACACACACACACACACACACACACACACACACACACACCAACATTGTGTTTTCATGTTTTATGGGGACTTTTCATAGACATAATGATTTTCATACTGTGAGTACCTTACATTTTCAAAAACATCACTTATTATCACTGATGATTTATAAGCTGTTTTCCTCATGGAGACTAAAAAATGTCCCCACATGGGACATTTTGTCCTCTTAATGTAGGGTTTACCTGGACCACACACACATATGCACACCACACAGACATTCTTAGTCAGCAGTGAACTTCAAGCTTGATTACTCATTGTTTGCCCCAGCATCCTTCAACAGTGTGTTTAATGAAAATCTTGGAGTTTTATTTGTGATTATATGGTATTTTTATGTGATGTTTATGCGTACGTCGCAGAGCAGGAAGGATTGTCCCTGCTGCTGCGTATGCTGGCATGGAGGGTTCTGGGTAAGGGGAGAAAAATGCATTCCAGGGCTACCTCCGAAAAGTCACTGGCTCTCTGACACATACACACACGCACACACACAGAGTCAATTCTGGTTGGTTACTGCGGCACGATTTGGCTGCAGCTACAGATAGAGGGGAGGGGTCTCCTCTCTCTCTCTCTCCTCTCTCTCTCTCTCTCTCTCTCCCTCTCTCTCCCTTCTCTTCTCCTCTCCCTCCTCTCCTCTCTCTCCCTCTCTCTCTCTCTACGAGTCTCCCTCAGTCTGAAACTGCGCTCTTGCAGTGCTTTTGCTGGCAGGATCACATGAAACAGGACATTCTGTCTGGGACGGGTTTACCTTTGGAAAATGTGCGTTTTGATAAGATGAAATACACTCTAGGATTGATTGGAAACACTTGAAAAGCAGGTACGTTTCCTGTGTCATATGTAAATCATTAATTGCGTAGTTGCACGACAGAGCCTCTAACTTTTCTTCAGCTGTATTATGAGAGGGATGTTTTCATGGTCAGCAGGACCTTTTTCAATAACAATCACAGTCTAATAACTTACATTAGGATTGGAATGTAGATGTTTATACATTATTGGAGCATTGGGTTTGTTCATAATGCGATTTGCACCTCATATTCGCCAATCTATGTATTTGTATGGTGCCACACTAATTATACAGTACAATGTAATGTTGATTTGATTGTGCATGTGATGCTGTTATTGATAAGTGTGTTTGTTCTTATAATCCGAATCACTGTGGCATACATGAATGATGTAGTTATTAGAGCACATCCTCTTTTTGGATGCTTTCCAGCGCTCTTTGACATAACCAGGGTGATCTATTGATCTGTTTATGCATGTTTCCTTGCCACAACATTACACACACCAAAGTCAAAATGCACCAGACACGATCACTGTTTTAGAGGGACGTGACACTGTCTGTGTGTTATCCGACTATTTGCTTCAGTAAGTATATGCACCTACTTGTATATACCTTACTCACCTAGCCTAATAAAATTCATAACCATTGACCCATAATTCTATCTTTTAATGGAGCACTGTAAAAATAATGTTAGAAAAAAAGAGTCATCTGTAGAGGCTTGTGGGTATTTTGGTATCGGAGACAGTGCAAATACCAAAGTAGACAACTCATCTCTATGGCAACTGTTTGGTTCTGACAGAAGTATTTGGGAACCGAGAGAAATCCAGAGGAATTGGAGGGTGAATCTTCCTAAATTTATACAGGGTGGGTTAAAATAGTGTTTGACTGTGAAATTATCTTCTTCACAAAAAGGCTTTAAAAAGGCTCAAAATGTGTTCAGACAATAATCTCGTAAGCACAAGTATATGGCAATTCAGCTTAATAAAAAAAAGAATTCTGCATCATCACATTTTGATTTTGCATAGAGTTTCCCAGTTGCTCTCTGTGCTAAAATGCATTAAGTATATTGAATGTAGAACCTAATGGCAAACCATTAGATTGAGCTGATTTCAGTCAAGAGAAAGTTCATTTGTAGCTTCACACACACAAACAAAAAGTAGAATAAAAAGGATTAGGCATGGTTAAAATGACTAATTTCATCAGTATAATTAAGCTGACATAACTGGAAAAACAATGTGTTGTAATAACTTAGAGGCCTGTCATTTTGTGCAACACTTAAATTAAAAAACTTCTTATTCCATTTCTATTCTCATGTATAGAAATTGCTTAATTTGACCTATTAATATGTTATTATCATAGCCATGAGCACTATATACGGTTACATGGTTTTTTTTTTCTAAGCAGCGTAATTACAGCTCACAAACAACAGCACACTGCATATCAGATCATTTATGCCAAATAAACAAGTGCATTCTTGTTTCAAATATCATGGCATTACGTCAGTTTTAGTATCTAGTTAGTATAACCATAACCCACCATATAGATTCAATGTAAATAACATTGGGGACTAAATCAATATCATCTGACCCAGGGTCCTTTGACTTTTAGTTCATTAATGATTGCCTAAGAATTCAAGCACTAGTCGTTCTTTAGCTTTCTCTTAATGTGTTTAGCTTTTCTTCTAGTCAATTTATGGCTTGTGCAGAGTTGTGCAAATTTGGGCTTGACGCTCAGGCATTAGAATAAGCCAATGAGATCAGTTTTGGCACCAAGAGCTACTCTTGGGGAATAAACACTTTTTCAACCGCTGTAGCACCAGCCTTCTAATACTCAACTGTAATTACACAGTTTGGAGCGAGAGACACACAAAAAGACTAATACTCATTCTCTATCTGTATTTAATTCTATAGTTTACAGAGGAATCTGTTATTTTACAGTTTCACTATACAAAATCACTCTTAAGATACCTTTATTAGTATTGCTTTGCTTGTGCAATGCAACCAGACTGTTATCAGAAAACAAGTAAAGTTATCACATTGTGCAAAGTCCTGAGTTTGTGCTGTTTTCAATGGAACAGTTTTTAATGGAACAGCTTTAGTCCTCAGGCTGCGTCTACGTTTACCTGACCAGGGCACTAAGACAGGTGTCTGCATGTTTGAGAGAGACCTCTCTTCCGTCCTCTGTGCCTGCCTATTTTTAGGATTTAAATGGAACGTGGCAGTAAAACATTTAAGAATTAACAGTATAGTTTGATTAAGCGTCCACATTAACATGCTAATTTCTGAATTAAATATCTAAAACATTTTTTAGGGTTTTGTGTTATGCAAATGGGATTGTTCATAGGGAAACTAGAGGAGAGTGCTGTTAGAATGAGAAAGAGATAGACTAGAATGAAAACTGAGACTCTGTTGCATAATCTCACCCAGCATCTTGGAAAGAATGACATTTATATGGAGGTGTAACTGGCCACCTTAATAATGTATGTTATTTAAGCAGAGGTGTAAATTTATCGTCTACAAACATGATATGGGCTGTCTGCACAGGCTTTAAGTCATATAAGGACAGTAGAGGTTGCACAAAGAAATGCATTTTGTATCTTTTTGTTTGTCTCATTAAGCAGCCTGAATTTTGACAATGCTAAAAGTGTCCAAAAATAGTTGTAATGCTAAAAACTTTGTTAGGCAATCCATGGGTGGTTTAAGAGGGCATAGCAGTTTTTCGTCCTCACATGTTGAAATATTTTCGTTCTAGGTCATCATCGTGATTCGTTGTTAACGGAAATATCCACCTAATTACTAAAAGCCGTGTTACAGAATGGCAGCGGTTCCCAAATTATGAATATTAACCTGGGAATTATGCAGGTGCTAAATGTGACATGATGCTCAAGATGCTGTGCAGAAATATGATCAGATATTCTGTAAGACTATAGTGGTGGAGTATGTTGTCATTTTAGTTTTGGGAAAAACACATGTATTGTGTATCCTATTGACAAAGAAACACTGTGACTCTTTGGAAGGTCATACTGAAACTTAAGTCCTGGGTTTTCCGATACCGAAACGGCTCAGTATTGATTATATAAGTTCATATAGGCCATCTTCTCTTGTTGATGGGGCCCTGGGCTCTGAGAAGTGTTCTAGAAATCCTCTCAGTTCAGTCCTAGAAAATCAAATTCATTCCATCAGGGATGGAAGCATTAGCCACCCTTCGCTTCACTGTTCTTTTTGCCCAGAGGGCCAGTGGGTAGAGTAGTAAAAAAAACTGGGTTGATGTCAGTCATTCACTGGTGTGATCATGCTATAAAGCACCATTCCCATTTAAAAGCACATGCGACTTCAGATTTTAAAAGATTTTGAAAGCAAAACATGTTTGATAGCTAAGTTTAAGCACAATAATTGTAAAGGGGAAAGGTGTTTATGGCACTGTGGCAAAAATCACTTTTACACGTCTAATACGCGCAGTCCATTTGAATCGCATCTTTTGCAGATTATTTGTTTTAAATTGTCGAAACTGACTTTTTCCTGTGTAACACAAAAGGAGTAATCAACATGTCAAAGGTGTTTTTCATATAAAAAATCTAAATAATATAAATAAAAAAAGTTACAATATGGGTTCAAACTGAACCCTCATGTATTATCTCACAGATATATGTGATGATTTTGTCAAATGATAACTTTCATAAGTGCTTGGAAAGAGGAACTAGGCCTATAGCTTGAGGATGATTATTGGGTGTTAGATATGCGCCACTACGTCGTAGAGCTCATCGACTAATCCTAAAATATATCCCAACAGCCCTGACATGTAAAAAAAAAAAAAGCAAACTTTTGCCCTGTAACCTCAGGCACATGTTTGCACTCTGTCCCAAATTGCAGAATTCTTTGAACTCTCTTCAAAACTGTCTCAGATGTCTAAGAATCAACTTATTGCCTACTTTAAATATGCATGCATGAATGTACTTAATAATATTTTACAATATTGCTAATTTTAGTGCATTTTTTATCAAATAAATTACCTTTCAGTAACAGGATTTACATTTGTTTATTTAGTTAGAGTTATAGTATATGTATTTAGTTATGTATAGTAATAATATAGCCGTTCTTTACTGTGCATCTAGCCTTGAGATTTATGATCTTTCTATCCCAGTGTGATGTCCGCTCTGAGTTATTTCAGTTGACAGGCACGCAGTGCTGCACAACAGGGCTCGCTTTTATCGTTGGCCAATGCATTGTGTCTATGTGCACTTTAATGTATAGAAAACTATGCAAATCTGTCGGGTGTGTGGGGACCATGACAGAGAGTGTTGAGAAATCTGACATGTCTTGTAAGCTCACCTTTGTTAACCCAATGCAAGCGAATGTCCCTCTCTTATTCTCATCACACCCCGGGGATAAGAGGACTGACCCTAACACAGCAAGAATCATTGCTGTAGTATGTCACTCTCTCTCACTCACTTTCTCTCTCTGGCTATCTGTCTCATCATCGCTATAATCTGAGATGTTAAAGCAAGTGTAATTATCAATCTCAGAAGATTATAGTGGCCTTGGACAACCAATGTTACACACACTGGGAGAGCTATGCAGGCCAGGGTCATGCACGTCATGTTCTGTAACCCACTGCTATCTGAGCTGAGCACATAGGAAGCAATAAATTGTTACATAATATCATAATCACTGAACGTACAGTGATATACAGGGCTGTTGTTGGTTGTAAGCAGTACTTTTAAGACTGTTTTTTTTTCTTGTTTTCTATTTCAACTGCTAATTCATGATTCTTTTTTCTGTTTCTGCTGGGATCTGTAGGTTCATCAACATTACTGTGCAAGACTTCATATTTCAGCACTGAAGGCTTTAAAAAAACGTTATGTAGCTTTCAGTCCATGTTTGTTTCAGCTTTGAAGTCCTTTATATGCAAGTTCTATTAGGCAAAATAAAAAAGATACAATTACCAGTTGCCACTTACTAACAATAGCAAGTAGCAAATCATGTGTATGCTAAATAAGTCAAACACAGGAAAGAAAATTACTTTCATCACACACTTTCACATGGTATTTAAAGGGATAGTTCACCCAAAAATGAAAATTCTGTCATCATTCTTTGTTATGCTGAACACAAAGGAAGATATTTGAAGAATGTTTGTAACCAAACAGTTGTGGCGCATCACTGACTTCAATAGTATGTGAAAGAAATACTATAGAAAGTCAATGGTGCCCCACAACTGTTTGGTTACCGCAGTGTTTCCCACAGAAGTAGATTCTATGTGTGGTGGTGTGTTTTTTTTTTTTTTTTGGGGGGGGGTCGACACATAATGTCAGATAACTTAAAGACATTGCTATTGCTATGCCATTGCTACACTTCTATGACTGATCCACAGACTTCTTGTTGCATATTTTGCACCCTTTGTTTGAACATTTCATTTTATTTTACGGGCCTTTCTGAAAAAATATTCCAATGCCCTATCATATGGGCTTGTTTGTGATAGACTACAGGCTCTGCACTAAATGTAACAATTATTAAACACTATATTAAATTTAAATAACAAATTAGATTTATAAATAACCAGCTTTTCAAAACAACATTTGCAATGTGCAATTTTAACAAACTATACAAATATTTTAAAATATTTGTGCTAAAAAGTGAAAAACATAACAACTGAAACAACAACTGAATTTTAACAAACACTATACAACTATAAAACAATGAAGTGCAAAATAAAGTGCAAAACAACATTGTCAAAATGCAGAGGTGTGAATTTACAAACAACTGTTAATTTAACATAAAAGCATAGGCTACTTTTGCCATGGTATGGTTTGCCATGATGACTGAATGTTAATAATGCCTAAAAAGCTGACATCATCGCGATCTCAGACATCTCTATTATTATCAACGAATCTGATTGCACAATGAATATTTCACAATATCTACACTTTGTTTGTTATAAACAGAGGATTTGCCAGCATGCAGAATTCAGCACTGAACAAAAAGTCAGTTTTGAGCGGTGAGGGGAGTCTATCTTAAATGCTTCTGATTGGCCATTGTGTTTAAGAAATCAACATATATGTCTGTGATTGGCTACATCGCTCACGCTGTAAACATGTTACAAATAGAAACAGTAAATCATTTCAATTTTGTTTAGTTCTTTTCTGCAACAGATTAATTACAATTTATTAGTTTTTATGTTTTATTCATTGATATTCATAATTTGCGGGAGTCCTGTGAATCGTTTTATTCTCCCACAGCCCGCACACACAGAGTGAGTGCATTACCGCTCGCACTCGGCCATCAAATCTAGTCCCACGCACGTCTCTAGATCAAGGGCCCGACCCGAGGATGGCGGCGGGAAATATCGGCCCAAGTTCTGCCTCGGGCAGAGAATTTAAGCTACAAACAGGACAGAGTAACAAGGCAGGCTTCGCTCATACATTTTTTTGACGACGTAACGTTAGTTAAGGTGTGTGTTGCTTAGGCGGCCGCCTTAGTTACAAAGTGCTGCGGGAAACCCTGAATCTGTAATGGAAACGCGACAGCGTTTAACATAGATTAACTTATCAGAGTTGTTTTGCAACAGTGTTCATTAACAACCATTCAACTCCGGATTGATTCTGGAATATTCGCTGGGAAAATAAGCTCCGCAGTGACCGCAACAATCCGTCCTCCAACGCATGCTCATGTTTTGAGACTGTGCTCGAAGAGGAGGCGGGGCTATTCGCGCGCGCCTCCGTTTTCAGTTTGTGTGAGAGAGAGGGGGGAGCAAGCTGCGCGCAGCTCTACAATAAAATACAATTTTACCCATATTAGTTTAAAAATCTGAAAATCAATCCGTGGCGGTCAGCGTTGATATTGTGGCGGCCCGCCACAAATTAATGAATGTATGGGAAACCCTGGGTTACCCATATTCTAAAATATCTTATTTTGTGTTCAACAGAAGAAAGAAACTCATAAAGGTTTGGACTGGATCAACTTGAGAGTGAGTAAATGATGACAGAGTTTTCATTGTTGGCTTAAACTATCACTTTAAGTACTTTATGCAACCTCTATACCAGTTCTACAATCACTGATTCATTGTCACAGCCATATCACCCTGTAGCTCACTGAAGCTAAGCAGGGTTGAGCCTGGTCAGTACCTGCATGGGAGACCTCCTGGGAATGCTGCTGGAAGAGGTGTTAGTGAGGCCAGCAGGGATGCTCAGCCTTTTGCCTGTGTGTCCTAATGCTCCAGCATGATGGGGACACTATACTATTACTGTACCAAGCACCGTTCTTCGGATGAAATTTTAAACCAAGCTCCTGACTGTATGTAGTCATTACAAATCATATAGCACTACTTGTAAAAAATTATGGTTGTAAACCCTTTGTCCTTGTCCAAATTCCCTCCATTGGCCCATATCAGTCATGTCCTCCTAATAATCCCTATCCACTGAATTGGCTCTATCACTCTCTCTCCGCACCTACAGCTGGTGTGTGGTGCACTGATGCTGCAAACTGGTGGTGTTTGAGGAGAGACCCCCTGATATGATTGTAAAGTGCTTTACAGTACAAGTAATAAAGGGCTATTCTTTCATTCATTCATTCTGCGGAACATTGTGTAGAGGTATGTTGAAAGCTGTAGTTCAAGGGGGTCAAATTAACATACAAAGTAATATGTTACATAATAATTCGCTTTTTAAACATCTCGTTAGATTTGAAGAAGAAGACGATCCGATTTTGTCTCTGTTCTGCTCATCTCGTTCTCCGGAGTGATATATGAACTTAGGGTGTCAGCAGCTCTCTCATCAACAGTAGCCATATCTGCCACATAAACAAATCTCAGGAAGGTCAACAGAGGAATAGTTTGCCAACAACTTATTTGTTGCCATTTCAATTAGACGATGCTATTCATTATCATTTGTAACATTTATAACCACATCATAACCTGTATACGGTTGATATCTGCAGTCTTACTCAATACTTCACAAATAATGCTTGCATTTTTGCATTGTCATGAGGTCATGCAGCAGCTCTTAGAAAGGGCATAGATGCATTTTGACACCCACTCATCTGCCCAACCCGGGTAGATATCAGCCTGTTCTTTGTGTTAAAAGATGACTTTTGGTGTATTCAGCGAAAGGTTTTTGTGAGTGGAACAATCAGACTCTTGGTCAGGACCATTCTGCATTTGTCTGGAAACACAAGGACACCATTGTAGAAGTAACTGTCACCATTGCCGTGTGTGTGTGTGTGTGTGTGTGTTGTGTGTGTGTGTGTGTGTGTGTGTGTGTGTGTGTGTGTGTGTGTGTGTGTGTGTGTGTGTGTGTGTGTGTGTGTGTGAGAGAGACTGCCCTGAATATCAAAATAAAAGCCTTTTCCTTTTATTAGCTTTTATCTGACCTACATTATGTCACGGTTGAAACAGGAGACGGACAGTTGGTAAGTGAAACAAAGTTTATTTTAGGAACAGCAGAAGCAGACGGAGTTATGGTGAGTATCTTAACAGATGATAATTGGATGGACTTAGCCACAGGAATAATCAGAGTCTCTGTTACAGATGATGATGACCCGTCACTGGAAAGGGCTGCAGTAGAACGGCTGGGAACTGGAGACGGTAGATGATGATGAAGATAATCCAACAGGAACAGGTGAGTAGCAGGTAAGTAGCAGGTAAGGCTTTGGTATAGCATGGGTGAGTCTGTGTGTCAGGCATTGACGAGATCAGACAGTGACTGCAGGGAGAGTGAGTGTTATATAGGCCGTGCTGGTGATGAGATGACGTGATGGAGATCAGGTGTGGTGATGAGGGAATCGAGTGCAGGTGAGGATCCAGGGGAATGCTGGGAAATGTAGTGAATATGGATGATGAAGTTAACGTGAATGTGACATTACACCCCCCTCCGGAAAGCGCGACCTCGCGCTGCAGAGGAGACAAGGCGGAGCAGATGAGATAGGACGTGTCCAGGGCGGAGCTGAGGGACCCTCGGGCGTCCATGGCGGTGAGACCCCTTCGGGTGGCCATGGCGGTGAGACCCCTTCGGGTGGCCATGGCGGTGAGGCCCCTTCGGGTGGCCATGGCGGTGAGACCCCTTCGGGTGGCCATGGCGATGAAGACCCTGTAGACGTTCCAGAATTCCCCAACTGAGCCGAATGGACCCAGAGCCGAGGTGACACCACAGGTCTGGAGGGCCAAGGCAGATCTGCAGGCTCATGGGACCGAAACGGAGAAGGGGCTCTGGAAGCCCGTGGCGTAACCAGTGCGAGGGAGGACGACTGAGGAGCAGGAGGGAAGATGGAGCCCGGTGGAGCAGAAGGGATGCAGGGCAGAGGCACAGCCGGTAGCACGGAGTCCCGAGGTGGAACCAGGGTGACGGCTGACCAATGTGAGGAAGGAAGGAGGAGTGAGCCTGGTGGAGCTATCGGGCTGACAAGACCCGGCGGAGGTGAGGGCACAATGAGCCGCAGAGAGGCTGTAGGGTCGGAGGACCAAGGTGGAGTCAGAGGTTCAGGGTATTGAGGCAAGGACAGGGGATCCACTGACCAGGGCGATGCTGAGGCTTGGAGACCCAGAGGCGGCTCCACAGCGATACTGGGGGGTAGCTGTGGATGGGCAGCAGGGTCGACAGGGCTCAGTAGAGGCGAGGCAGTAGAGCATGAAGACATCAATAGCGGAGGTGGGAGAGGGAGGCAGGGTGGGAATACAGTTTCTGGCTGGACGGCGGTCTCTGGCGGGCAGGCGACGGGCTCAGGCTCTGGCGGGCAGGCGACGGGCTCAGGCTCTGGCGGGCAGGCGACGGCCTCTGGCTCTGGCGCTGGGTCGACGGGCTCTGGCTCTGGCGCTGGGTCAACGGGCTCTGGCTCTGGCGCTGGGTCAACGGGCTCTGGCTCTGGCGCTGGGTCAACGGGCTCTGGCTCTGGCGCTGGGTTAACGGGCTCTGGCTCTGGCGCTAGGTCAACGGGCTCTGGCTCTGGCGCTGGGTCAACGGGCTCTGGCTCTGGCGCTGGGTCAACGGGCTCTGGCGCTGGGTCAACGGGCTCTGGCTCTGGCGCTGGGTCAACGGGCTCTGGCTCTGTGAAAAAGTCTATTAGGTCAATGCTGGCAGAGGCCAGCGGTAGGGTCTCTGTGCTGGATGGGACCAGCGGCGAAGGCTCTGTGCTGGATGGGACCAGCGGCGAAGGCTCTGTGCTGGATGGGACCAGCGGCGAAGGTTCAAATGGGCTGGACGGGACCAGCGGCGAAGGCTCTGTGCTGGATGGGACCAGCGGCGAAGGCTCTGTGCTGGATGGGACCAGCGGCGAAGGCTCTGTGCTGGATGGGACCAGCGGCGAAGGCTCTGTGCTGGATGGGACCAGCGGCGAAGGCTCTGTGCTGGATGGGACCAGCGGCGAAGGCTCTGTGCTGGATGGGACCAGCGGCGAAGGCTCTGTGCTGGATGGGACCAGCGGCGAAGGCTCTGTGCTGGATGGGACCAGCGGCGAAGTGGGCTTGGTGCTGGTAGGTTGTGTCCCGGGTCGGGAACCGACACTCTCCAGACACCGGATCACGGTCTCCCTCCAGCTGAGTCCGGTGGTGTCTGGTAGGTCGATCCGGTGGTGAAATCTGGCCCCGAGCCAGAATAAGGTACACAACCGCTCGTCAGCCACATTACTGACGAGTGCAATGCGAATAAAGCCTTCAACAAATGAATACCAATTTTGGCTCTCCTGAGCCAGGACGATAATTTTTACCCCATCGTCCATCTTGGGGCGGTCTGATCTTCTGTCACGGTTGAAACAGGAGACGGACAGTTGGTAAGTGAAACAAAGTTTATTTTAGGAACAGCAGAAGCAGACGGAGTTATGGTGAGTATCTTAACAGATGATAATTGGATGGACTTAGCCACAGGAATAATCAGAGTCTCTGTTACAGATGATGATGACCCGTCACTGGAAAGGGCTGCAGTAGAACGGCTGGGAACTGGAGACGGTAGATGATGATGAAGATAATCCAACAGGAACAGGTGAGTAGCAGGTAAGTAGCAGGTAAGGCTTTGGTATAGCATGGGTGAGTCTGTGTGTCAGGCATTGACGAGATCAGACAGTGACTGCAGGGAGAGTGAGTGTTATATAGGCCGTGCTGGTGATGAGATGACGTGATGGAGATCAGGTGTGGTGATGAGGGAATCGAGTGCAGGTGAGGATCCAGGGGAATGCTGGGAAATGTAGTGAATATGGATGATGAAGTTAACGTGAATGTGACACATTACCACCCTCATTTAATTAAAATGTGACTCTGACATAATACGGAATTGATTGTGCATGTACACTACATGTGTTTGCTTAAACTAAAATAAAGAAATGTCCATGCAGGGAGCTTCAAACACGCTTTTTCATTACTCAAGCAGATTTGACAGCTTTCATTAGTCAACTTAGAGAGAGATACACATTTTTATATTATATTATATTATATTATATATATAAGCTAAATGTATACATCAGCATATAATGGCAGCTCAATATATTATTTATGTTGAACATTCATTTCTTGCAGAGGTGTATGCTACATTATCTCCTTTGACTTTTCTTATATAGTTACCAGGAGGAGTAGTTACCAGTAGAGGGCAGTCAAGTCAAGTCCTTTATCATTTAGTCAAACCTTTATTTACATAGCGTTTATACAATACACATTGTTTCACAGTGATCACAGGACAATGATTCAGTGATGTAAAATGAAAATAATTCAGTGCGAGTGGAATTTCCAGTATAATATATAAAATATCATATTCTGGCTTGTTGTCATCTCATCTAGATTTGATAACTTTGAAGATAATTTTTTTGTACCAAAAAATAAATAAAATCAAATTCAACATTACCATTGGATTTTCTTTGTCTATGACCCTGGTTTCCCTGTGTTTATCTCAGGCTCTATGATATTTAAATATCTAACAGTACAGATCAGGACTGAAATATAATTGACATGCTGTTGTCTTTTCTTGTTTTTTAGAGTCATTAAAAGTGCATCAGCAAAACCATGGACGCCATCTTCTGAATGATCAAAGGAATAGACTTTCTATGATGAGAAACACCATAATCCCATCTTCTACAAAGTTAAGTATTAACTGTTTATCAGGGCTGAATTGGATCTAGCTATGGGGGATTTGACTGTATGATAGTGTCTCAACCCGCCTGTCTCATGGAACCACCAACAAACAAGTCTGAACTTCCACCTCCTGCGCTTCCCAAGAGATCTTCTCAGGGATCTCAGCATGGGATGTGTCTCCCGTTACACAGTAGTGACCAGAGTAACAACGCTTTCACCTCTGAGTCCTCTCTGTCATCATCCAAAACCTTGCTCCTGTACGATAGAGATGAGACATCACCGGACTCCATGCGTAGCTTGAGCAGCCTGAGTAGTGCCAGAACGGATAGTCCTCTGGATGTGGACATGCCAGATGTGGAGATAGGAAAAGCAACGGCCAACAGTGATGATTCAGGCATACAGAGCCCAGACTGCAGACCACACTATAGTGAGGACAACGACAACTCAGTGTCTGTCTATCTGGATGCTAACGAAGACTGTTGGAGTGACAATGACAACCGTAATGTCACTTTGATGGTAGCACAGAAGGTTGGTCAAACTGATGGTGATGATGCATTCTTGTGCTCTTCAGGAAATGATGATGATGATGATGATGACACTAAAGAAGAAGAGGAAGAAGAAGAAGAAGACTCTTTTCTTTCTTTATCCTCTGTAGAATTAATGATGAAAAGCCAAGTTGTTGTCTCTGCTCTGGAAGTCTCCACCAGCTCTGAAGTGGTAATGCCAAACAGTGTTTTACCAGAAATTTCTGAAGGCCAAACAGCAGAAGTGCCTAACATGGCTACTAATAGGGAAGTTGTCCACGAAAATGGGGAAGTCTCTGTTGAGTTGTCATCACCCATTCAAAAAACTCACATTATCTATGAGACAGTGGTGTCTCCTGAAAACAAAGTCTCCATTTCAAGAACAAGTACCAGAAACACAACTTCTTCTCGCTTATCCATCTCAAAAGAGGACAACCAGCCAAAGTCCACAGCAAAAAAGACCAATGAAGTTGCAGGACATTTTATTGCCAAGCCTCGTACAAGGGCTGCTCTGGCCAAAGCCACAAAACTTGAGGTGAAGAGGTTCCCCAGGCCAGACCTGAGGAACGTGAAGGCCAAGATCATCTCCAGGGCTGCCTCTGCGCCAAGATCAGCCAATCCAGCAAAAACAAACACGAATGTTAAGCAGTCAGCTTCAGGAAGTATGAAGGTTCCTGCTAGTAGGAAGGTGGAAGATAATGCTGTTGGAAAAAGAAGCAGATCATCATCAGCCAATACAAGAGGAAAAGAAACAAAGACTTGCCCAAGTGAGGTTGCATTTAATGGCGGTCAGGAGAAAGATGTAAACACTTTATCCTTGCCAACACAAGAAGAAGAAACAGCAATGAAGTCAGAATGTCCTTCTTCAGCTGATTTTAAAAATGAAGGAGAACCTCAACTTGAGAAAGAAGCTGGGGAAGAAACCCCTAAGAGTAACAGCAAGGTTAGTGATTCAGTTGTCCTCTTATTCAACCTCTTTATTGATTGACTTTTTATCATCTAATTTTAAGCATTTCAAAAAAAATCCCATTTGTATATATATGAAGGACATGTTTATATAAAACGTTTTTTTATTACATTTAGAAAAGTTTTTTACATTTTGATAAAACTTTTATTACGGTTTATTTATTTACATTTACTATTATTAAACTGTTACAAGTACAATTTTCAATGTTTTTTACATTTTAGTAACAAAGTAACAGTAAATACATTAGTAACAGTAACTTTTATTATAACTAAAACTTTTATTAAGGTTCATTTATTTTAACATTTATTTAAAAGTGTTAACATTTATTTAAAAATGTAAAAATTATTAAATATTATTATTTAATTAATACCTTTTACCTTTTATTAAAGTTTATTTAAACCTGATTAATATTAAAGCATCTATTCATTTCTTATTTATTTAGTACATTTAGTTTTTATAATTAGTAGGTTTTTCTACATTTTAGGTTTATTTAAATTAGTTTAATTTATTTAGGTTTATTTAAATTTTACTATTATTAGTATTTTTATTATTATTTTATATACATGTTTTCACATTTAGAAAGTTAGTGGTGTATATTTAAATTTTACTATTGCTATTATTAAGTTTTATTTTGTGTTTTTATTTATCAAAAACTTTTATTAATATTTTATTTAGTACATTTAATATTCACATTTACATGTCAAATGAAGCATCTTTTGTCAAATAATCTCTACTGGGATGCACAGAAAGAGTCTGAGAGCTCAGCCAGTTGAAACATGTTTATTTTAATTACCAATAGAAGAAAGTATTACTGTTTAAGAAGTATTCTTGATTCTCAACTTGTGTAAAATGTGATCAGATAGACCTTTCAAGTTGTTTGTGTCATTTATAGTCATACATCCAAATCTTGGTCTACTTAAACTGCAATGTTGATTTCAAGCAACATATTAACAGCAGCTGTGTCTTTCCATGTCAATCTTCTCTTTATGAAGAGAACTGCTTCAACAAGTCAGACTCCATACGTGCCATCACATGATTGTGCTATGCTGTTATTCAGGCTTAAATGTGTTATTAGCTTGGGTCGAACCAAATGTCAAGAGTAAATGAAGACCTAACTAAAAGTTTTTCAAATGTAAATACTGAGGTTTTAAATATGTTCACTGTCCAGAGTCTTACAGCAAGTGCTTTTGCGCTTTATCACTGTTAAGAAACACCCAAGTCCCCTCTCTCACTTTCCTGCCTTTTTCAACTTGGTTAGAAAACATGAGTGAGATGTTTTTGCCAGTAAAACAACTGTCTTGGAGGGAAAAGAACAGAACGTGGAGGGAAACATTCCTTAGTTTAGAGGACTCATGAACACTGATTCAGACAACAGAATCTTTCCACAAACTCACTCCATGTGTGTGTTGAGTGTTTAAAAACAAGGGGGAGAAGAGGAAAAGATCTGGGCTGGTCCTGGCATCAGAAGCCCGGAGGGAATAACACAATAGAAACGTTTTTCCCTTTCCTTTTTTCTTTTTTTTCTTCTTCTGCTTTTTTTTTTTGGAGCAGGCGAGTCTTATTTCCCCTCCCTCCTTTCCGCTCCTCCTCCCTCTCCTTCAGCGCTGTCGCTTCTCTCTCTCTCTCTCTTTACCGCTGCACATTTTCTGTCTGTTCTGTGGAATGGCCAACACTATGGTTACCCTGCGGCGCCCAGAGTTGGGATCTCTGGCTTGGGATGCTGTTACTAACCAACGACTCTTTCTCCAGACTGTGTCTTCCAAGCTGGGACCATCCCTAGGGACTAACAGTACTTCCACCTCTGGACCCCCAGAACCCAGACTGAAGCCCTCTAACAGAGAAGCCCGACCCACAGGTAGTATGGGTCCACTGGGAGGACGAGCGGTTCAGCCGGCTGGTGAGTTTTGCTTGTTTAACTCACCACATGCAAAGAAACAAAATCTCACAGGCATTGTTTAAGGAAGTAGACAGAGTGAACGCTATAGTGGAAGAGCCTCAAGATTTGTTTTGTTCTGTGTAATGCTTCCTGTAAGCTTATACTGATATTATAAGTGTTTAACATGCATCACTGTCACAGTTCAGGTAACTGTGCTAGAGTGAGGAATCTAAAATTCTTCCTTTCTAAAATTCAGCCTTTCTGCACATTTGCAATTTAATTTGACGTTGCAGGGTTGTGATTTTTTTTGTGTGTGCATACATATCGTTTTTATTTAAAGCAAATTACTTAATCTTAAAGCTTGTTATTAATTGTTATTATTTATGTTTTTAATTTGACTATTTTTTGAGAAATTGAGAAACTTTTTTAAGGAATTAATATTTGTATTTAGCAAAGATTTAGCTCACCAATTCAGTTAAACACTTTTAATCATTATTGCATCCATGCTAAATAAAAATATTAATATCTTACTGATCCCAAAAAAGTACAATTAAAACATAAATAATAACAATCATAGTTTAGCTTAATTAGCTTTATATAGAGAGACCCCTTTCAAAAACAGAAAGATTCTTGCCAATCTAAAAAAATGGAACTGTAGTGTATTTATTTTATTATTTTCTTGTATTATTTTTTATAATTTATTTGGTCAAATAATCGACTTCTCCATCCCCTCTTCAATTACTAACAATTTCAAGAAAATTATAATAATACAAGAAAATAATAAAATAAATAAATACCTAAACCCAAATGTCTTTTTGCATTATGTTGTGTAAAACATCAGTTTTAAGGATGTCCTCGGACGCCCTCAAATGGAAGGTTTTGTCAGATTTAACTTCTAACATCTGGGGACAAACAGAACTTTTATAGTGGTACTCATAATTCAAAGTATCATAAATAACTGTTTTGTTTTAAATCGACTGATATCAACAGGTTTGTGCCAGAAATTGGGTTTGCATTTAGCCCAAAGGATCACCTCCGTTTAAAAACCATTAGGTCTATAACATGTCCTACTAGTGAATCTAACATGTGTCTCGGTTATCGAGTGAGTGGGAAGTTGCAGCTGGTGTTAATAAGCCTGCAGAATTCAACACTTCAGGTTCCAAACTCTGCGTAGTGTTACATAACTCTCCTTTCTTTCTGTGGCCACATGTTCAGCATTTAAAGCCATAACACACACTTGAGTTTAACACCGCACTTAACTTCTGTTTCCTATCTCACATTGTCCATTCATTTCTCTCGCTCTTTGTCATCCTCTCTCTTTCCCTCCACCCATCCCATCGTGTGAATGTCTGTCAATTTGTGTGTGTGTAGCCTAAGGCAGTTTTCCTGTGCTGGTCAGAAAAAGACATTGCGCTCAGTGTATGTATGTGTGTGCATGTCTACACTTTTGAAAAGTTTGGGGCTGTCCCGTAACTTAACCTTCCTCTGTGACATATCCTTTTCTTTTTCTTTCTCTCTCTTTTGCGTGTTTCCTCTTTCTTTCATTACATGTGGATGCAGGGATATGTTTGGGTGCATGTGGTTTCAGGGGCCATATTCTATATGTTTGTGTGTGTCATGTTTCAATGTCAATGAAAAGTAAAATTGAATCAAGGAGAGAAGGTCACATTCCAACTAGACAATCGTCGTCTTGTTTCTTCACAGAGACCACAGGCCCACACTGTGACTTTTGCTCCACAATTTAATAGTTGACAATCAGGGGAAAGCTTTGTGTTGAAGGATATCTGTTACGGTGGGGTCAGTCTCAGGAAACAGTGCCATATTTTATGTTCATAATGCAGAGGACGTTTGAAAATAAATAATTAATTTTAATGGAAATAAGGACTTACATCAATAAAAGTGTAAAGTTTCTCTTCTTACAATCTTTATGTTTATATATTGGCCTCATCAAGCTGAATAGTTTGATTTACATAACATATTTGTTATAAATAATTTGTATAGCCTAATTGTTCTTATGTATAAAGCACAAGATTATTGATTGTAAATTAGTGGTTCAATAAGTGGACTGAGTTTCAATGATATTTACTAAAGGACATTATTAGCAAGATCTGCACCTTTAAATCATTATATTTATAAATATGTTCATATAGAATTTCACTCAAAAATGTTTCTGATCAACTGCTATTTTATTTGGGTATCATAAAAATATAATAGGCCTACACTACAATTCAAAACTTTTTTTAAGGAAATATTACTTTTATTCAGATTAACTTGAAATGAAAGTGAAGACATTTTTAATGTTACAGAAGATTTCCATTTCACATACATCATTTTTTTTTTTAACTTTAGATTGATCAAAGAATCCTGAAAAGAAAGTGTATAACAGTTTCCACACAAATATTAAGCTGCACAACTGTTTTCAACATTTGATAATAATAAGAAATGGTTCTTGAGCACCAAAATCATGTGACACTGAAGACTGGAGTAAGGATAATGATATATTCAAAAAGAAAACTGATATTTTAAGTTGTAATGATACTTAAAAATATTACAGTTTATTATATATCATAATAATAAATAATTATTTTCAAATTAACATTTACAAATCATTACAAATTTATGACACTGTTTCCTGTGAAATAGGAACCCTGTACACATCCTATCCGCCTGGCCACAAAAATGTAGCCGTGCCACTTTTCGGAGACCGCGTTCTATGTGTTTGTTTGCTTTCCTTATCTTGTTTTAGTAGTTGATAGCCATGAGTGATCAGATAAGTACTTTCAAATTAAAAACCCAAAGTCAGACTGGAAGTGAACAAGCAAAATGCAGTAGCATGTGTTTTCCAAGAGGTGGCATTTATCTCATTTATTGGTCTCGCTGCTTTTGAATTCGGTGCCGTTTAAACGCTTAGGAGAGGAAAGAGCAGGGAGTTCAGAGCGTGGTTTCTGGATCAGACTCTGGAGAAAGTGAAGAATCTCGCTGTACTAGACCAACAGATTCAAACCTGCATGTAAATACACCAGCTGACATAAAATGATATTTGTGTTGGTTGGTCTCCATAGCAGTGCCCCCAGAAGACCTTACATTATGTACAGTACAGGATGTGCTTGTGTGAGGTGTTGTCTCTCTCCCTCTTTAATTCATAATAACACACACAGCTTCTACCCATTGGAGTCAAACAAGTGTTCTCACACATAGGAACTGATCGGTAGTGTAGAAAAAGAAACAGGATACAGGAAACACACCAAGATTTCCCAGCTCACTACTGCACATTTCACAAAGAAAAAGACACAAACGCAACTTCCCAATGGTGGTATTATAAAAACTGATCAAATTTAATTGAATGTAAAATGTATTACTTTTTCACTGTGGTGCGGTAATCATATGCACATTTGAGCATATTTAACAGTTTCGTCTTTGACCTTCATCTAAAAAATATGTTAATATTCATAACACCAATGACATGGAATATGTTTTTTACATATTATTTTATAATATTATTTACTTTACCGTTCAAAGGTTAGGTGTCAGTACAATTTCTTTTAAAGAAAGTAATACTTTTATTTATAAGGATGCATTAAAATCTTCAAAAGTGACAGTAGAAGACATGTATAATGACAGAAAAGATTTATATTTCAAATAAATTATGATCTTTTGACCATTATATACATTAGAGAATCCTAAAAAACAAAACGAAAAAAACATTCACAATCACAGTTTCTATTCAAATTATTGAATGATTTTTGGAGGTCATGTGACACTGAAGACTTGGAGTAATGGTGCTAAAAATTCAGCTTTAGCATCACAGGAATAGGTTACATTTTAAAATATATATTAACATAAAATGTATAGAATTTAATAATAAGTTATTTTAAATAGTAATAATATTACACAATATTTATTTTTTCTTATTATTCACAGTATTTTTTACTGTAAATGCAGCCTGGTTGAGCATAAAATACTTATTTTAAAAACATTTACAAAATCCTGAACCCAAATGTTTGAATAGCTCTGTATATTTCTAATACTTAATTTGTTTTGCCTTTATTTCTTTAGCTGTTAGACATTGCACTACACTAGGTAAACAAAATGAGTAATTAGGCACCAAATTTTTTTTTTTTTTTTCAAAAAATGTGTAAAACAGAGTTATCATATTTTATAAACGCATGCTAGATGACAGCACACCGCCTGTATGGTGAACTTCTTGTGAGGAAAGGTGATGAGTACAGAAAAATAAAACTGTCAGTGAGGGTCATCTATGCTCATATCAGTATGCGTGGCTTAATGCACATTGATATTCTATATATAACTGCAGTCTTTATTAAATAATTGAACGCTCTGTGAGTGCAGCTGGCTGAATAGAACCGAAAACATATAGAGTCTAGCTGGAATATGCTTCGGTATCAGTGATGATGGCGAGTAGAATTTAATTATAACTCTTTTGTGTTTAGGTATTCCAAGGATGCGCACCACAGACAAGTCCGCAGTACCCTGCAGCCCAACTTCTGTTTCCAGCTCTTTTTGTAAGGGTCCTCAGAGAGCTGCCTCTTCCAAACTGCCTGTCAAAGGGATCCCCACAAGCCCCAGCTGCTCATCACTGGGAAGTACAATCAGCGAAAGCAACAGTATTGCTGTAAACAAAGGTGCGTGTCTGTGAAGAGTCTTAAAGGGATAGTTCACCCAAAGAGGATAAAAGTACTCCACACAGCTCTGGGGGGTTAATAAAGGCCTTCTGAAGCTAAGCGAAACGCTTGTGTAAGAAAAATGATCCTTATTTAAAGCTTTATTAACTATAATAACTAGCTTCCGGCAGACGACCGTACACATACTGCGCACATCGACTTGCGCCACTAGAGTAACCCCTGACGCGATGTATGTAGGAGTATCGTAAGCTTAGACGCCTCTCGCGGTTTAAACCAATAGGGTTGTGCAACAAAATCAAGCATCTCTTTTCTTATATCGAAATCATCCGACATTTTTTTTGAAAGTTCTAATTTTAAACTTCTAATTTGTGACTGGTGTTTTGTTTTGCTCTATCCTTTGCTCTTACACATTCATCATGCGTTGGGTCAGAGGTCACTTGTTCCGCTGTAGATCTATGTGTAAAGCTTATTATAGTTATTATTATTAATATATATAGTTATTATAGTTAATAACGTTTTAAATATGGATATTTTTCTTACAAAATCTCGCCCCCCATTCACTACCATTATACAACTTGGAAGAGCCAGGATCGTTTTTTTCATATATCTCCAATTGTGTTCATCTGAAAGAAGAAAGTCATATACATCTAGGATGGCTTGAGGGTTTGTAAATACTGGGATGATTTTTATTTTTGGGTGAACTTTCCCTTTAAGTCACCATCTGCGTCTTGACAGTTTTCAAGTACATACTTGAAAACCTCTTAGCACTAAAATACATGCTTTCCTCTTTCTCACGCTGCATTTAATCATTTTCTTAATCATTATTTTGCATTGTTTTCCAGTAAAAAAAGAAACGATAAATTTACCAGATAATGGAAATCAATCATTATCATTTTCGTATATCAAAGTACCATGCTTTAACATTTGAGATACATTGTTTCTCACACTTTCTCTCTGAGCTTCAATGAAATATTCAGGGCTCAGACTGCCCTCATTCCTTTCCTCAGGTCAAAGGTCACATCTGTTTAGAGTTTAGCAGTGACTGTGAGCAACTCATATACAATACAATCTCTGCCATTCCAAAGCTGTGCGCTGTAGACATTAATCACAACATCCTCCACACAACACCCTATCAGAATTATGATTAGTTTATTCCCACACGTTCCTGCTGTCCCATATTCTGAACTTAAATTCAAGAAAAAACAAGATCGCCACTGGTTTGCAATGGTAAATTAGAGCAATGAGCTCTGGTTTCAATAGGAATGCATGTGAATGTGTTTGGCTAATGAATAAAGAAGATTTTCAAGGTAAATTCCTGACAAAAATTGCCCATTAATATTGACACAAAAGCCTTTTATTTGAACGGTTAACTGATAAAGTAATCATGTTGTTGTGCTGGGTCCAATTGCTTAGCTTTGTTTCTAACTGATTTAGTCTTTTACTAATTGCACTTTTTATTATAAAAATATTGAAGAATTCAAGGAATTGGATTTTTTTTTTGGAGTTTCTTAATGGGTGGTATGTTTCTGCACATACACATAATCAGAATTTTTTATTTACATTTTATTAATACGATTTATTTACCAGAGAAGAAACTGTGTAAGATATTAAGATGTGTTGTCAGATATATATGATATATATATAACTTAAAAACAAATATCACTCAATTTAAGTGAAACAAGACAGTACATTTATATTCAAGATATTTTCTCTGAATATAGAAAAAAAGATAAATATTATTTGAAAAAAGAGTTTTACTGCATTGCACACTACACAATATTATTTTATAATGTGATGTGGTGATTTGTCTTTTGATCAGTTCCTGTTGAAGGGATGAAGAGTGAGGAGAAGTCTGTCAAACAATCACCCACATCCCAGATTCAAGGAAAGTCTCTAGTTATGAAACCTGTATCAGGTCACCGCAGCAGAGCGAGCTCCACGCCGTCTAAACCCGTGACAGGTGAGGGAAACGTGACGTTTTAATCTTCTAATCTCACTAACTCCCTCACACTTATTTTCATGTTTATCAAAGCCCACATTCATCTGTCTCTCATCATTCATTATTTACACATGAAAACAGGCTCTCATTGGCGTCAGATCTTCTATAATCATTAATCAGTGGGAAAGCTCTGATTGTCTTAAGCTAATGACACTGCAATTACAGTAGAACTCCTTTGATGTTATTTTAGTTCAAAATCACAATCTGATTACAACCATACACCCCTCTTGATAGGTTTTTAAAAAGATTTAAATACCCTAATTTGTTATTGTAATTCCTCTTCTATTGTTATGATAGTAATAGATTAGATTAGATCTTTTAATATGGAAGGTAAAAAAATGTCATGCAAATCATACACAAATATCCTCTTCTTTAGTATTTTTTGATTGTTTAAAAAATATCCTTAAAACATCCACAAAACAAGATAAATTGACCAAAGAAGCACAATTAGAAGCATTAAATATTAAGAGATATTTAAAAAAAAAAAAAAAAAAAAAATATATATATATATATATATATATATATATATATATATATATATATATATATATATATATATATATATATATTATATTATATATATATATATATATATATATATTATATATATATATATATATATATATATATATATATATATATATATATATATATATGAAATCACAAAAGATCTTAATATTCATTATCATTGAAAAGTTTGTAGTCAGTAAGATTGTTTTTTTTTTGATGAAATTTTAAAATTTTAAATTTTAAAAAAACATTTGACAGTAAATACATTTATAATGTTTTGTTACCATTTACATAAATGCTGTTCTCTTGAACTTTCTCCTTGCAAAAAGAAAACTATTTTTTTATAATTAAATATCTATAATTATAACTTTATAACTTTTTCTTGAGCACCAAATCAGCATATTATAATGATTTCTAAAGAATCATGTGCCTCTGAAGACTGAAGTAAAGAAAATTCAGTTTTGCCATCACAGGAATAAATTACATTTTAAATATATATTAAAATAGAAAACATTTAGGAAATGCAATATTATTTCACAATGTTAGTGTTTTCCCTGTATTTTTGATTACATAAATGCAGCCTTGGTGAGCATAAGAGATCTCTTTGAAAACCATTACAATATTTACCAACCCCAAATTTTGACGCCACAAAACAAGATAAACATATTGTTTATAGGTAATATCGATTGCCTTGCTAATTGCTTGGAGTGTGAAGATGGGTGTGAAGGTTTAGAGGCATTCTTTCTGCCCCGCCCTGTCCCACCCACTGCCATTAAAACACGAATGCACATACACCCTCAGGACATCTGACTCAGTCACTGAAACCTTCCGCTGCACAATCTGTTAACATGAAGTTTGATTTCTTCTGCACTATTTTAATAGGGCTGAAAGGCCCAGCTGTGACCAGCCATGTGACAGCTAAGACTAACCAGAATGCTTTGCAGCGCAGTGGATCTGCACGGCTTATTCGCTCATCATCAGTAATAGGTAAGGAGAGAATTTGATTGTGTGTGTCTGTATCCATTTACATTCTACCATTGCTGTGTTGTCTATAGAATAATGTGATCAGTCTGCACTGATGTGTTTATTTAGTCATTTCACTTATCTACTTGCCATTAGTTCAGTATAATCAAAAACCTGCAGTCATGAGTAAACTTGTTTGATTCCAGAGGTGTTGAAAATAGCATATCATAATTTTAGTGGGGGTTTTTTCACTGAAAGTTGGCATGAAATGGAAGTTGTGATAGTCTTTTCTTCCCAAGTGTGACGTATATCTGAGTGGGACTTGATTTTGTCCATGGGGAACTGCTATCGCTGTGATGTCATGTCAAGTTGTCCCGCCCTCATGCCAGTAAACACGTTATCAGAGAAGAGATATATAAAATCACAATTTTTACATGTGTAGTTTTATACTTCTCCATTATTTTTAATTCAATTATGCTGTTGCAATGCTTCATGGGATTGTAGTTCTTTCCCTCACTTAAGTTGTTAAAGGTCCACTGAAGTGCCTTGGAACGCGCAGTTTTGTATGATGCGTTGACGTAATTTCCACTGAAACAGGAAGCTAAGGCGGGACATATTGAATGACTCCTCCCCCTTTTCAAATAGCCAATAGCGTTTAGTTTGCCTGACAGACTTTAAGTCGTACTTGACAGCACCATGGAAGCGAATCCGAGCTCTGATGATACGTTGGATTTAATAGTAGAGGTGTGAATAAATTCTAGCCATTTCATTCTTATCTAACGTACAGTTGGCAAACGTAATAAAACTTGAGCGTTTGAGCAACCGAACACAGGTCTCCAGCCCATATTGCTCTGTGACGTGTCAATGGTCACTTTAGCCAAGTGGTATATATAGCATAGGGGGCGGGATGCTCTACATTCTAGAGAGCATTTGATTGGACAGAAGATGTGATGAGAAACTAAAGTCTGCGGTGATGTCATAAAAATCTGTGATCCATTTTAGTGGAAGTGAGAGACTAAGTTTTGAAAGCTTATATCTCCGGAATGTGAATTTTGTCATTGTTTTGGAACACACCAGCTTATTCATAACCTTAAGGCTAACATATTCATACTAAAAGCTAAAAAGCTACAATTTTTTTTAAATAAAAACAGTCTAAGACCTTGTATTTTGTTTTTGCTTCCAATCAAAGTAGTAATGTATGATTCACTTCATAGCTGGTTGCCTTGGTTCATGCTTTTAATGAAGACTTTTTGAAATCACTATGGGAGAAATGAATGGAAAAAATACTTCCTGAACCAGCAGCGCTGAAAAAGTGGGCGGACACTGTTGGACTCTATAAAATTACTTATCCCCTTTTCAGGAGTTGTCAGCTGTGTAGTGTGTATGTGGCCCTCTTGAAGTATTTTGTAAGTACGTTCTGTAAGTTTAATTGTGGGTTTAATTCACAGTTTCAATTCATTTTTTCCTTGTTTTGTAACCTTTTGTGACTTACTGTGCAGTGTGCAGTGTAGAACATAAGAACCATAGACATCCTCAGTCCAAAATTCCAGTCACATTCACCACAAGGTTACCCAACCAATGCACATTTCTTGGCATTTATTGCCTTTCGTCTTGTTGTACTTAAAAACATCTTGACTTTAACATAATTTTTACCCACAAGCACCACCTCCACCCCTTGACTGTTCCTAATTTGTGTTGCTCTGGCCGTGCAGCTGTTGGCCTTTAGTGATGAATAAAGAAGCACAATAGTGTCAGAACACAGCCAATCATGTGCTGCTTGACGTCTCTCTATTCAACAGTGTCACTCATCAGTATTCTGAGGCGCTTGTTTCTCTCTCACTCTCTTTCTCTCCATTTCTTTTTCTTTATCCAACAAAGGCATCCATTCAGGAAGCCTGCTGCTTGGAAGATACATAAACGTTAAATAGATGTCTGAGAGAAGGCGCCCGAAAAAAAAAGAGAGGAAAGAGGGAGAGAAGAGGAGTTATAAGAAAGATAATGACATGAGCCAAGATTAGGGTCTAATAAGGACTTTATGCCTATGAAATATTCATAAAAATGAAATCTATGAAAAAAGAGAATGTAGGCATTCAGTGATCAATTAAATTAAAATGAATTAGTTAAAGGAATAGTTCACCTAAAACAAAAAAATATATTTTGAAAAATGTCTTGAAAAGTTTTGTTTTTTTTGTCCATAGAATGAAAGTTAATAGGACCAACATTGGACTCCATTGACTTTCATTGTTTGCTGAAATTCTGTTAAAGTCTAAGTTTTTTTAGTAGATTGTGAGTTATTTTCTTCTTTTATTTCAGAGAATATATCTTGAATTAAATAATGAAGTATTTCTTACCTCATTGGTGTTTTTTTCCTTTGTTTTAAGCAAAAAAAAAACCTCATCAAATTGTGTTACATAAAACAAAACTAGAAAATAATACAGATCAACATATATTTAGAACATTCTCTAATATTGAGTCTTATTTTTTGTACAATTTTACTCCTCAAATACAGTATGTATAGATGTTTTATAAACACTTGTTTTATATACTGATTAAGATTTTTTTTTGCTGTGTAATTGTAAATCACAATCTATAATCTTCAAATGCATCATCTTCCAACCTCATACCCATACTGTAGCCAAGAGAGAGGGAGTGAGAGAACGACATTACTCATAAACCGCCTACTCCCCGCTCTGTGCTCACTCCCTCCCCTTCCCTCTTACATTGCCTCTATCCCTCCATCCCCCCTTCTGAGTGCACGAGTGTGTGTGTGTTGAACTACAGAGAGCTTGGCTTTGTGTGTGTGTGTGTGTGTTGCGTGTGCAACACACATAAAGGATTAGCGTGTGCACGTTTGCGCGAAAGTGAGAGAGGGGAGCAGAATATATGAGACACTGACTGGTTCAGCATCCAAGAGGACACCGCTGAAAGAGCTGCTCATCATTCCCTATCCAATCTTCATCATCATCTTGGTGTTTTCTGTAGGAGTATCATCTTTATCATTCTTGATTTTTTTTTGAGATTTTGAGATTTTTTTAAATAGCAAAATTGCTTTTCTCCTATGTTTTTCTTCTTTTTTCACTTAAATTGTTGATTTGACTCCCCCCCCCCCCCCCCCCCTCATCTTAAGAAGACTTTTGCACTGGAATGTGACAAATAGATTTTTCTTTCTATAGTGAACATTCCGGTTTTCTTTTTGCCTTCTTTTTCTTTTTATTCAGCTGAGAAATTTCTTGATTTTTCCCCTTATATTTTGTGGAGGATTTATTCTCCTCCAGTTGGACATCGAAGGTCATGTTATGGTCTCCGAGACTTTCCCTATCAAACTTCCACGTGAAGCTCACGGCTAAGGGACTATTCCGCAATCTCCAGCTACTGCCGGGATGCAAAAAAAACACGGTGGTCTTCCATGCAGGTTGGAAACGTCTCTTTCCCTTCCTCCATCTCTCAATCTCTCCCATCATCTTTCTATCAACATACGCCCCTTCCCCCCTCCCATATTTCTCCTTTTAACACCCGTTTCTCCATAATTACCGTTGATCCTTCCGTGATTTGAGGAGCGTCCTTGAGCAGCCTTAACCATTGTTTATTTTTATAGAAGATGCTTACAAAGAATCGTGTGTGTGTGTGTGTGTGTGTGTGTGTGTGTGTTGTGTGTGTGTGTGTGTGTGTGTGTTTTGTGTGTGTGTGTGTGGTGTGTGTGTGTGTGTGTGTGTTTGTGTTGTGTGTGTTAATATAGTGAAAGGCTCGGTCGCGTGATCTTTAGTGAGTGATGCCTGTACCAGAGTGCACCATGTGCAGTGCCACAAATAGAAACTGCTTGCTGTGTTTTTAATGGGTTTATCTGTGCTATGCTTGCATTCTGATATTCATATGCAAACGGCATTAATTTAATTGTTTTAAGAAGGGGAACAGTATTGATTTTTTTTGTGCTGGGAGTATATAAAGCACAGATGAATGCGATAGTGTGGTATATCAGGACACTTAGGGCTCAGCTGATAGGGTAAAATAACTGAATTTCACCTCGCCCTATCCTAAATTCTCCACTGCCCTCCTTCTTTCTATGTCAAAGGAAATTTAGGTTAGGGTTCATGTAAGGATGCTCTTCTCTCTCTCTCCTCTCTCTCTCTCTCTCTCTCTCTTCTCCTCTCTCTCTCTCTCTCTCTCCTCTCTCCCTCTCTCTCTCTCTCTCTCTCTTCTCTCTCCTCTCTTCTCTCTCTCTCTCTCTCTCCCTCCTCTCTCTTCTCTCTCTCTCTCTCTCTCTCTCTCTCTTCTCTCTCTCTCTCTCTCTCCCCCCTCTCTGTTTACACCTGGTATTAAGATGTGTTTTCACAAGTAGACGATGCTAAATACGTTTGAGCTTGTCCACTTTTGACCACTACCGAAGGTAGTCGAAAAAACATTCAACCGGATTGATTTTGTAGTGTAGACGCTCATCTGGTCGAATGCATTCGAACAGCCTCAAAACACCGCCTACTCTCCACCTACTGACCTAATGCTTAAACATTGTGGGGAGTGCGCTAGCCACCTTTGTTAAACTTTGTCGGCTGAAGTCTCAAGTTTGGTTTGAAGACGAAAAATGTACCAAGCACAATGTTCTCTCACCATTCCTGATTTCTAACACGCATTCACAGCGTTTAGTGGTCTTGCGGCTGTCAGAACAGAAACAAATGCTGCTGCTCTCTGTGTGTTTGTCTGTTGTCTCCTGTGCGTTCATATGTACATTGCGTATGTCGTACTTAGATCTGAAAAAGCACATACATTTACCCACCCTTAGACACTACTCGAAAAGATCGGCTTGGTGAAAGTGGTTGAAAGTGGACAAAAAAGACTAATTAAAGCAGGTGTAAACGGTAATGTGTCTCGCTTTTCTACTTGTGATCAGCATCTTAATACCAAGTGTAAACAAAAGTGTAAGCATGAAAAAGTGTAATAAAATTTTACACCAAAATATAATGAAGGAACTATGCATACATTCACACATATATGCCATATATGCAACATATTCCTATATATACAAACTATAATTTATTATTACATTTAAACAAATTTTATTATATGTGTAAAATGTGACCTGGATATGTTCACAATATTTATCTCTCTTTCACACAAGTGGTATACTGTAGGTATAGCAGTCTACAGTCTTCGCCATAATGGAAGACACAGTGGAAAATTCCAGAATATTTTTGAACACATACACTCAGAAGAGTGCAGCATCTCCTCATGGTTGTCTCCATAGAAACTAGCATGCTGGATCATGCAGTGCTGTTATTAACAGACCTGATATATGTGACCTGAACAGCAGCTCTGAGTGAGCGAGTGAGTAAGTGAGTGAGTGAGTGAGCGAGTGAGCGAGTGAGTGAGTGAGTGAGTGAGTGAGTGAGTGAGTGAGTGAGTGAGTGAGTGAGTGAGGGGTGGAGTAGTGAGTGAGTGAGTGAGTGAGTGAGTGAGTGAGTGAGTGAGTGAGTGAAGACGAGTAAGTGAGTGAGTGAGTGAGTGAGTGAGTGATAGTGAGTGAGTGAGTGAGTGAGTGAGTGGTGAGTGAGAGAGAACAGTTTGTGCATGCTGAACGTTCCAGTACACAGTGCACGTGATATCGGTTCAAATTAATCTTTATCTGAGAACACAGCCTCTCTAATCAGACCAAATGCTTCACAAACCCTGATTTTAGGGATGTAACGTTGTGTGAGTTTGTGTGTGCCAAATGCATGGGAACACAGTGTACTCAAAGTGGGCCACCAAACTAAGACATTCATTACAGCCTCTTTTTTAATCTATTTATTCATCTGGATTTGATGGCATGCTTTGGACTTGTAGTTTCCATCCCTCATCATGCGATTTAATCTAAACTACCGCTGGCCTCATTCTTATAATTCCAATCCAGATTATTTCCGCAGACCCACCTTCTGTACAGTAGCTCTAGCAATCTCACTAGCTTGTGTGTGTGTGTGTGTGTGTGTGTGTGTGTGTGTGTGTGTGTGTGTGTGTGTGTGTGTGTGTGTGGTGTGTGTGTGTGTGTGGTGTGTGTGTGGTGCGTTGCGTGTCGTGCGTGCGTGCGTGGCGTGTGCATGTGCATGCGTGCATGCTTGCGTGCGTGTGTGAAGGAACTACACCTGTGAATTAAATGCTTTGTAGTTTTTTTATTTTTTTTTAATATATAGTGCCTAGAAGAAGAAATATGTAATTGCTGATCTTTTTAAGAGTAGAAGTGTGAGATGCAAAACAATTAGGCTATATTGTAAGCAAGTCACAATTGTTGTCTGGTGGATGATTAAATAAGTTAAGAAATATCCTTATCCCTATATATATTAAAGGTGCTCTATGTAGCTTTTCTTCTAAAATGAATCATTTTTTATTGCCTGTGTGTGAAGGGGTTTTAATTCCAATATTCATATTAATATGTGAAGTCTCCGGGTCGGATTTACCGCGAAATCCATCGGGTGTGACGTGCATGCGCGCTCCCGAGCCTCTCCTTATACAGTCTATGCGACCGACGGCACTTCAGCTAACGACATGGAGTCTGATAACACCCCAAAACGACCTGCCTCCAGCACAACACAGACTCCAACACAAAAATATAAAAAAACAAAAAAAGGTTTTATCTGCTGAGTCTGGCGCTTCAGACTTGTGATAATTAGCAACTACCTAGCAAACACGCAGAAAACCCTAGCAAAGGCATAGTAATGCACTAAAACCACTCGCAACACTTTAGCAACACTCTGGCAATCCATGGCACACTGTTATCATGTCGGTGAGTTTTGGCGGGAAAACAGGAAATCTCAAGCCCTTAATATCCAAAGAGATCCATAGAAAACCCAAATGAATGCATGTGTGTGTGTGGTGTGTGTGTGTGTGTGTGTGTGTGTGTGTGTGTGTGTGTGTGTGTGTGTGTGTGTGTGTGTGTGTGTGTGTGTGTGTGTGTGTGTGTGTGTGTGTGTGTGTGTGTGTGTGTGTGTGTGTGTAATCACACTTATCCTCTTCAGATATTCCCTTTGACTTTCCAGTGAGCCATACCCCTTGCTTACCCCGATTCTAATCTTAAATAAGAATAAATAATCAAACTAATTTTGATTGAGTTGTGATTATGGTGGTATGTCGTTCTACCACAGGCCCTGGATGTCGCTCTCTCTGTCCAGCAGACTGGCCACTTTCTGTCTGTCTTCCCAGCCATGCTCAGATAGGTAATCTCACCAAACTGTCACAACAGATCTGATTTAGTCAACACACAGTCCTTTAGACTGGAAGATTGGTGGTCAAAAGCTACTTAGTTGTTCAGTGCTAGCATAGTATATGGTAAAATGGTGCTATGAGGTTACATCCATTATTACAATCATTATTTAATTCTGACTGGATTAACCAAAAAAATGAATTTAGTGTTTATTTTAGCGGGTACCGTTTTAAAACCATGTTTTTTGGACATTGTCATGGTATTCTATGATATACCCTGGAAGACTGTGTAAATACCATGGCATTTGGTAATCATATATCAAAGTACCATGCTATTTCTACCTGCTACAATATTATATCCCACAGTATTTTTTTTTTTTTTTTACTTAATTTTTAGGAGAGATATTTTAGGCCGAATTAGACCTGAATTAACTTAATAAAAGAACGATTTGCTTAGTTTTAATACACTGCTGTTCAAAGTTTGGGGTCAGTTTTCTGAATGACAGAAATACTTTTATTCAGAAAAGATGCATTAATTTGATGCAAAGTGGCAGTAAACACTTTTACTTTATTACAAAATCTGTTCTTTTCAATGCTGTTCTTTAGAACTTTCTGTTCATCAAAGAATCTTTAAAAATGTATTACAATTTCCACAAAAAATATTAAGCAGCACAATTTGTTTTCAACATTGATAACAATACAAAATGTTTCTTGAGCAGCAAATCAGTCTCAAGTGTGGGTGACTTGACTTGACTCTACTTAAACAAGGCAGATACCGAGGGAGGACAGGTGGGGCAAATTAACCAATAATCAGGTAACAAGATGGGCGGGGTTAGACAATGACAGGAGAGCACGTGGCACAAGGAACTCGAAACCGCACACTCGCACTACAAGACAGAGCGCACGGGAACGAGTGCAGGCTCATCCTGTGCGCTCACAACAGAAATACAAACACGAGTGATACAGCATGAATGTCTGAATCCCGACAGAACCGAAGCCAAACTAGACCGAAGTGCCTGGATCCAAACACCACGAACCCGCACATGAATCAAGGCACACAGACAAGAGTACACGGCTCAGACACAGACAAGACAAAACAGGGGGGGTCAGGGCTCTGTCACAAAACCAAGAATTAAACTAGACAGAACCCTGACAATCAGATTATTAGAATGATTTCTGAAGGATGATGTGACACTGAAGACAGGAGAAATGGCTGCTGAAAATTCAGCTTGGCCTCTACTACAGGAATAAATACAATTTTAAAACATAATAAAAGTGAGAGTAAAGACCTTAAATATTCTTAATCAAAGGGGTCATGAACTGGCTTTTTAAATATTATTATATTGTTGTCTGAGGTAAACTTATGACGTTCGCTTGGTTTTTGCATTCAAAAACATCAAAATGAATAAGTAATAGGCTATTTTCTACCCTAGTTTTGAGCCTAGCTGAAAAACGCTCGGTTTTTATGGGCATCTCGCACTGAAGACTTGGAAGTAAACGCCCACTGCTGTGAGTGGATAACAGCTTTGCATATTATAATGAGTTTCAACTCACCCGTCGATGCACTTGGGGGAAATTGTTTTGAAAACGTCAAATGTTGTGAAATGGCAACCGGAATGATTCGCCCATACATGTTCGACCCAGAGTCCAGGTGTTGCATAATTCCTGTCTGATCCAATATAGACGGCACAGCACCGTTCTTTACTCTTAATCGGTCAGCAAATCCAGTCTTGTTTACAAAAAAATCCTCAGTGAAATGAAGCGAACAGACGGACAATGTTCTGGACAATGTTCAAAGTTCTGAAACTTACAGGATATTCTTATAATATGATGACCTCTCAGATGTCAAAAGCTCAAGGAAAATTTGATTTCTCAGTTCATCACCCCTTTAAATGCAGCCTTGGTGAGCATAAGAGACTTCTTTCAAAAACATTAAAAAACTCCCATCATCATCATCAAATCTTTGAACGGCAGTGTTTTTAGCTGTATCATTAGAGAGTTTTCTCTTCCTAGATATGACTGTCACATTTTTATTGAGAAGATGTGTTTGAATGTGTCTTCTTTTGAATGTGTGGCACTGATTCTGTTTAAGTGAGATAATTCTTTCCATTAAGCAAAATGCTGAAATGTTTATTCAGGCTTTCCTTCAGAACGGGTGCATAATTTCCTCATCTGCCTTCCAGTAATTATGTGGAAGAGTGGAAGGCTTTTTTTTCTCAGTGGAAGGCTTGCGGTTTGCTGTGTGTGTGTGTGTGTGTGTGTGTGTGTGTGTGTGTGTGTGTGTGTGTGTGTGTGTGTGTGTGTGTGTGTGTGTGTGTGTGTGTGTGTGTGTGTGTGTGTGTGTGTGTGTGTGTGTGTGTGTGTGTGTGTGTGTGTGTGTGTGATGAACAATCTTGCAGTGTAATGAAAAGAGGGTTGCTAGAAACAACAGCATCAAAGGAGCACCACTATGTCTGTTAGCATAACCATGAACATATCCGGCCTGGGTGTGGACATGCTTGGCGGAGCTTGTGTTTGGACGCCTGTGCTTAGAGCCCTACTCAGTGTGTACATGTGTGGTAGCTAGTTACGGTCTGTCTCCAGTGGAGTGTTTGGGGGACAGCAATCACAGCGTGTCTTCTATCACAGTAGACCATCATAAACGGTCATTATGAGGCCTAGACTGCACACTGATTACACAGTACTCACGGACTTATCCTGTTCACTCACACACACACACACACACACACACACACACACACACACACACACACACACACACACACACACACACACACACACACACACACACACACACACACGCACGCGCACACAAAAGCAAAGACTCTAATTGTATGTGCACTAGCCCAAATTTAACACAGAGTAGTGATGCTATTTTTGAGGTGCTTTGAAATCTAATAAAACTACAACAAGTGTATTATTTTTTTGCATTCCTATTTTCTCCAATATAGCAAAAGAAGAAATCCACAATAGCATTTTTCTGTGTCATTCCCTCACACAAAAACAGCTGTGCCATTAACTAGTTTTCAAAGAATGAATCTCCTATCTGGTTTTCAAGTCAAGTCACCTTCATTTATTGTGCTTTTTACAATACATGTTGTTTCAAAGCAGCTTTACAGTGATAATAGGAAATGAATGCAACAAAGATTGTTTTGGCTGTACAGCAGATCTAGTAGAAAGTGTCTCTAGCTTAAGTAAGTTTTTAATTAATTAATTTCTGTTGTAAAAAATCATTAGTTATTAACTCAGGGGCCACTTACACGACACCTTTTTCACCTGAAAACAGAAAACTTGTAATGCGTTCTGGCTGTATATATTATATATATACCGTCTTTTATATATATATACAAGAAAGTGGCAAAAATGTAATCTAAAAAATTTAAAAAATCATATTTTTAATAATACATCATGATTATTAATACACCTAACAGACACACACATATTGGACATGTTCCATGGTAATTTCATGGTATTCTAGAGTGCCATGTATGTAAATACTGTACCATGACATATACATGTGGTAATCATTCAGCATCATAGTATATACCACAGTTACCATCTGATACCGCAATACTGCCACTATACCGATTAGTTGGGGTTTTGAGGACAAAATGTATCTCTGTGCCACAATAATGTCTGTAGCTCAGGTCAGCAGTGATGTGATCAGAGCTGATGACACTGGGGTAGCAGATTGTGCAGATGTGGTCATGTGACCACAGGCAAGGGCACTGTTTATTATGATGCCACTGGGTTACAGTTATTTAAGGACAGTGCAGTAACCTCAAAGCACATATTCCCTCACAACTCATTGAGCCAGAAAAGGACTGCCGCAATCTCTCTATTTCAAGCCTGCGTTTAAATAATGTAACAGGGACATTCGTCACACTGCTCTTTGCATTATACATCACATTTGGGTTTGGACTGGCAGATTTAGAAAGAAAATTGTTTTACTATGTATAAAAAAGAAAGATAGGGAGTATTTTAATGATAATTCGTTCTGCATTTATCATAAACAGGATTACATGTTTCTATTTATTTAAATAGTCGAAAATAAAAAACGACTAGGTATGTTTTCATTAAATAGACTGACTGTGTTCTTATTAAAGAGTATCAAATACTAATATGAATGTAGTGTTGTGTATATACTGTATGTCTGTGTAACTTCTACAGGCGGTTGCTATATTGATACTTCACTTCAAATAGTCTCCCTTCATTAAGAGTGATGAATGATGTGTTGAGCATTTGTTGTGTGACTTAATTTCCAAAATGCACATAAAAGAAACGATGTGGTCAGAATCTGAGGGTCAACAAAATTCTGAATGTATCTGCCAGCAGGGGGCGTCAGAGAGACTTTGTGATTCATTGAAGGTGGTTGAAATGTATAGTTCAAACAATTCTGTCATAATTTACTCACCCCCAAACATGTGACATTTATTTTTATTTTTATTATCATTAGTACTACTACATAAAACTAAAAAAAGAGTAGTTTAGCAGAATGTTGATGCTGCTATTTTCTGCTATTATTTTTTGTTGGGATGAGGGTTATCAAAAACATCAAAAGAGTAACATTCTTACGGCTATATTCAGCTTTATTCAATATTGAGCTATATGAGTGTTCTGAAAGCCATACGACAGCTTTGTGCGGTAAAGAAATTAATTGTATTTTTAATTTTAAAGTGAACTATGCCTTTAAATCTACAATATGTTAGATTTTTGTAATAAAATTTCCAAAAAATCACTTACACAGTGTGATATATTTCCTGCAGTTGTGTACTTACAATATCCCAAAAGTTCCCAAAGATTTTTAATTTCAGAGAAATTCCAATTTTAAATAATGGCTCGTCCATGTTCACTTGTCGCCTGTCAATGACGTAATATCCGCGTTATCCCTGGTTTCCGCTCATACTGCCATAGTAACCATGGTGACAGACGTGGGCAACTGTGTTACGTCTAGCGGCATGCTCGCGCTGTTGTTGTTTCGTTATAACATTATTAACCATGGCAAGGAGACTTTGGGACAAAAGGAGAACTAAACTAGGCTCAAAATCAGCTGTCGTTTTCGAGATGCCAAGAGCTCCACGTCCGCGACTAACTTCGACTAGACATGACTTGACGCCACTCTTACATGTACTTTATTAGACAGGTGAGCAAATGTACATAAAACTAATCCATGTTATATAGCTCAACATGTTAGAATATGATCAGTATGTTATTCTAATGTTGATCTAGCTTACTGCTAGTCTCATACAGACAAACTGTAACACATAGAATAACATTATAACTTTCAACTCACTCAAATGCAGTTTAGTGTGATAGTGTAGACCAAGTGAAACAGCGCTGCGTTACCTCACAAGTTTCATTCATCTAATAAACTGACCTTTGTGAGTATTAATTCATCACTTGCAGGTAGTTCGGTAGAATTAAATGTCCTTATTCCTTTATATCCGTGGGACTCGCTTATATCTGTCTCTCAATAGCAATCGTGCCATGCTTCATACCACAGTCATGTTAAAAACATCAATGTATTCACTCATCCATAAACATTATTAGATCCATCAGCATGACGACAATTATGCTTATGTGTCATCAACCTACGCCTTTGTTATTGTAAGAAGTTAGCGACCCCTAGCGGCAAAAAATGACATATTGTGTCTTTAACCCTCTGGGGTCTGAGGGGGTTTTGGGGCCCTGGATAAGTTTTGACATGCCTTGACATTTCTGCTTTTTTCAGTTGCTGTCAAATCAGTCCACTGGAGTAATATTCTATTTGTACCTTTCACTGCTTCCATGTGTTTCTTGTGGTTAGTTGGCAGGTTTGTGTGTGGAATATTTTAAGGTTGCTGTGTTAATATAGATTACATTTAAATGAGGACTATATTACCATCCAAGTTACAGTTCTTGTTAAATGTCATCCCTACAGTAGTCCTGGGAGTTTGAGAGAAGCCAACAGATTATGGATATATCACATATCCAGCCTTCATCTGTACTAATCCTCATGTTAAGCTTTAAATATCAAATTAATACATAAGAGAGCTTAAACATGGGTAACTGGCATGTGAAGCAATGACAGCATCACATCAATGCCTGTACATATATATTGAGAGATTTTTTATAATTTGTGTACAATTATTATACATTTTATGACCCCATATACATTGGGAGACTACATGGAATATTTTAATATAAACTTTAATAATTTGCTACACTGCTTGGCTATTTAAATAAAATGAAAAATCTATAACGTGACTAATAATAGTGAAGTAGTCAGATATGTACTTTTGTACTTTGTATGTTTTGTATAGTTGACATTAATCGAGAAGGTGAATAACTGAAGTGAGAACAATTTTTGCAATGAATTATGTTTTTTATAACCTTGCAAATAATGTTATTGGGGTGAAGTATGAAATAATTGTATCTAATGTATCTTGATGGTGCATATCGATTTGCATGTCACTAATATATACATCTTGTAGTCCCAGTGAACAGGATAATACTTATTTGTCTACATTTCAGATGTATTCACTGTCAATTCTGATTTCTCAGTATGCAGTTTGAATATGTGGTTATAAACTGATTTATTAAAGTGAAAATGGTTGGTGTAGATATATTGATTTTTTTCTGTAAGAGAAATCTGTGAGTCAGTATTCGTCACAGATTATGGGATGGGAAACCATATTTTGACTTCAGTTAGCCTGTAGAAGATGTGTGCCAAAATGCACTCTCAACACACACACACACACACACACACACACACACACACACACACACACACACACACACACACACACACACACACACACACACACACACACACACACACACACACACACACACACACACACACAACACCTCGCTCTCTCTTTCCTTCTAATGCACTCTTAATGTGCTCTCTGGACCTTAGTGCATTATCATTAAGATTCAATCCCAGCATGCACTAGGACTCAAGAGAGGGCGAATGATTTTTGTGTGGCTGAGTTTGTTGCATAAAGCTTTTGTTGCAGAGCTTTCTATTAGTCATGTTTTTTTTCTTTCTTATGATATAATCTAAGTAACTTAATGTTCTTCTAGTGTGTGGGTGTGTATGCATTTTCTTTTTCTTGAAAACAGTTTTTTGTTTTGAATTGAGGAGTATAAGTTATTTTGGACAGTGAAATCATGCTGAACGTAATGACCGCACTGAACACGCGCTCTTTTACAGTGGACAAGAGCCCTAAAGTGCCCAAAGCTGCTGGGCCAACAGCTGGACGGACACAGCAGCACAGCACAGCTAGTCCTCAAGGAGGACCGACGGAGGAAGAGGAAGAGAGAGATCTTCGTCTTCAAAATGAGAAGAAGAGTCAATGCATCCTGCACCTCCGTAAACTCATCGGTAACAGCAATCGGCGCCTGGAGGCTCTCGCCTTGGTTGTGCAGCACATCTTCAGCGAGGTTTGAAAGCTTTACTGTTTCATATTTTCTTTATGCAGGTTTTCTCCCTTTTCATTTTCTATTTTACTTCCTTGCAGTGATTAGTGTTCATAATTGGTCTGCTGACCTGTAGTGCATTATTGGTCTACGTGTGGAGAGCTGCCTAAAATGGGGTTTTAAATTGGACTTTTAGTGTGTGATAAAGCACTAATTTAAGGTTATCCAAGTCTTCCTACATTTTCTTGAGTAGTAAATTGTGACTAGTTCTGTTTGAGAATGAGATTTGGCATAATTAAATACATGTTTTATTTCATCTTCAGTAAAGATACCTGGAAATTTTACGTCACATCTGACTATTTGCAATTGAGATATAGATATCTGGAACTAACAGATATCAAAAATGTGAAGTCTTTCCATTTAACTAGATTTAAGCACATTTTCAGATAGGTTAATTATAATTTTGACAAGTTTAAATTTCAGTATGTGTTTCGAATCAAATTAAGATACCATGCTGTTTGGGGTTGGTAAGACTTTGTAATGTTTTTTATATATGTATTTATTTATATATTTTAAAGAAGTCTTGTATGCTCTCCAATGTTGCATTTAGTTTGGAAATATACAGCAAAAACTGTGAAATACTATTATAATTAAAATAATTTTTCAATTTTATTTAAAAAAATGATTTATTCCTGATGTTAAAGCTGAAAATTCATTTATTTAAAATTCCTGATAGTAAAGCTGAAATATATTTCCTTTTTTGTGAAAACCATGTTTTTTATTTCAGTGTTCTTTGATAAATAGAGTTAAATCAACATTTATTTTAAATAGAAATCTTTTATAACACTATAAATGTCACTATAAATATAACACGATTTAATGCATCATTGCTGAATAAAAATATTAATTTCTTTCAGAAAAAGAAATCTTACTGACCTCAAACTTTTGAAAGATAGTGTATGTGAAACATCATTAGATGATCTTATATGATGATTATTCGAATTATTTTCTTCATCTTTTCTATTAGTCTGATTATAATTGCAGATATCTCAAATTTTCATTTCATCCTTTCAAACTGTAATCTGCACTGTAAAAAACTTAACTCATTATTTTGAGTTATCTTTTTGCATGGGTTTTTTTTAGTTTAACTAACTTATTTCGATAAGTTGAGGACAAGAAAAACTTAAAATTTCTTGTTGTCTGGACAATCTAGTTATCTCTACACAAAAAAAATAAGTTGAAATAACTAAATTGCTAAAATATTTTTTACAGTGTGGTAATTATGGATATTCGCATGCTGATGCTTGTCATAGTGTATGTGCCTGTTTGTTATGTCTAGAAAACAGAAGTAGGAAACGTTTTATATGGTGGTACCATTAACCAGCATTTCCAGGTGTGTTGGAACTAAGAGGGGGCTGTAAGAGGGGGACGTTCTCTCATGTTCACTCTAGATGTCATGCATGATTTGGGCTAGTCAATAAGCCAAGTTTGACCTGAGCCTATCATGTGATCTGTTAGCAACCCACCGAAAACAGGTTCCTATTCATTCATGCTCATCGCCATCAGACCCTCACATGGGCCTCTTTAGCTAGATATTGCACTTGTGCATTAATCTTCCTCTTTTAAATTACTTCTTACCCTCAGCCATTGTTCTGTAAATGAAATGTGGCTACAGTATAGCTTTGATAATGACTTCAACCAGCACAACCGAAGCCACACAAGTTTAAGAGGAAACAGTCAGTCTTATTGGGATCTCTTGCCTTCAAACTCTAAGTTTAGGGCCTGGCATGATCAAATCTCTGGGAGTGTCTGAAAAAGCCCTTTATTTTGCGATTGGCTGTATCCTGGATACAAACCTGTCACAGCGCTAAATCTCCATTTGCTTTCTTTCGGTTTGCAAATATTTGCAGATCAAAAGAGACTGCCAATCACTAGGTGTTACTGAGCATTTAAGGGTTCTCGTTGGTCTGAACACATCAAATAACCATGAGGTAAACATAATAGCAGGATAGTCCTAGAGTTGAAAAGATCAGAATCTTTCTCTTTGGTTGTCTCAAAAAAAAAATCATTAAAACTGAAATTACAACTACCAGTTATTCAGTCATTTTTTTAAATGTTAATTCCCAGGTATTTAGCTTGCCAAACCAGTTAAACGGAATAATGAATCACCGACATTGACGCATCTTTTCCACACTGCTCATGATTGATTGAATGCCTTTTTAAGATCTTAGTAGGGAGTTTCTCAGATGTTTGTGAAGACCTTTTTTTAAGGAAGGTTAGGATGGTGAAAGCTACAGACTCAGTCTGCATTAGATAGTCTTCAATATATTAAATTGTATAATCAGCTTTGATCACTCTGAAACTTCTGTGGTAAACTTAGAAGAAAAGTGTGAGGTTGAAGTTTCATAAGTCTGCTGTTTGTTTGATTGGGGTGTAGTTACACCCTACTGTTTTGCATTTCGGTTTTTCTGACAGAGTAGGAATGAGCGTAATCCCACCCTAATGGGCCCTGAAGCAGAACCGCTGACGAAATAATCATCTAGATGTAAAATGCTCTATTGAATCATATACTGCACTCTCTGATGATGTTTGATTATCTGAAGGTGCGACTCTTTACTGTATTATCCTGCATGGCTGACAGAAATTTAGGTTGATCTTGAACTTTAGGTGCGATTAATTGAGGCCGGAGAGATCAAAGTGAGCAAGAATATAACATACACTCAAAAGAACTTATAATATTCAACAAGAATTTTTTTTTTTTTTGATTGGTTCATGAAAAGTGCAAATTTTTCACACTGGTGTGACTGACTGGTGCAGATAGGGTGGAGAAAAAAGGCCTGTTGATGGCAGCCAAAAAAGGTGTTTCAGAGGTACAATTGCGTTGAAAGGTTATGACAACACATATTTTTTCCTTGAAATGATGTGCGCAAATAAACCATGCACAAGACCAGAAACGTGAATTGAGGAAGTAAATAGGGTCAATTTTGATTTTGTGTTTACTTTAAACTTACTCTAATGTGCCTGAACCCACCTATAGGTAAACACTATTGGCTAGGTTTAAAGTAGGGGACTTATATAGGCTTATGTGTGCTAATGTTAGTGTAACTATGTTAATAGGTTACTCAATGTGCACCCCACACCCATAGTAATCTTGACCCCAGGCGTACAATTACACCCATAAACCCACAACTTCTTTCTTTCTTTCTTAAACTTCAATTCAGTCTTTTTCCATCTCATTCCATGCATTCCTCAGTGTCCTATATAAAATGCGAATTTATTATCTTATCTTCTTATCTCTTAGTAATAGCAAGTCGCCCCGCCTTCAATTCTTCTTATCCAAACAGGGGGAAAAAACACCACAAATTTTGCACTTCTACTCCAGAAACCCCACATACACTCACATGCTCTCTAAGAAACACACAAATCTTTTGCTTTCGTTCCGCTCAATGAAAAAAGAGAGACTTTGCTTAAGGGAAAGTTGACAGTTTTAGCACTTGTGTCACCCACAGTGATTGATAGTGAGCAAAGAGGAGGTGAGATGTTGCTGTTAGGAATGCACCAGCTGCTACTGAGCCCAAGGGGCGGGACTTAGGGAAGGGGCGGGGTTTATTTTCCCACCTCACAGCTGTTTGGCTGATAACAGTAGAGCAATGTTTCTCTGTACTCGCCCACCCGCTTTCCAGCATACCTTAATCCATGGAATATAGTTGCATATCGTTTTTAGCTTGTTTTTAGTGGAAAATTTGGATTTGATTCAAATCTGTTTAGTACTTTTTCTTTTTATGTATTAATTTGTCCAAATCATTCATATATGTTTTCTTCCCCCGTTTATATTTGAACTTGAAATGATCAGCTTTGCAGACCTATAGTCTTCTCCCATGTAATGGTTCCCACGTTGACCATAACGTTATATAAACTCCAATGCACCAAGCGCAATCTCATTTATAAAACAGCCGTGTTATGTAACTCTGATATCACCTTTGGACTTACTTCTTTCCATGTACCCTGGCAAAATGTGATTCATCTATTACTTATATCAGTAAGGACCAATCAAATTGCTTGCCCATAAAACCAAAAAAAGGATCTTCATAACCTCAGAGCTGAGTTTTCCACCTACTCACTCCTTCAACAGTCATCTTTCCATTTTCTCTTATCTGAGTTTGCACTCCCTCTCTCTTAGGAGGAATACGGGGGCAGGTCAGTGAAAGGGAGGGAACGGTTTCTAATGCAGCGTGCCTGGAGACTGATGCTGACAGACCAGTTTTTAGAATAGAGAAGGAGGAAAGTAGTTGAAGATTGTTGGGTTTTAGGGGAGAGGAGAGGGCAGGAGGAGAAGATGGGCTCCTCCGGGAGCAAACCTGGCCTAAAGAAACATCCTGGCTCCAAGAAGAATCAAAAGGTGCAGTCTAGTTCCTCTCCATTTGAGTGGTTATTTTACAACTATTTATATTGGCAGATTTACTAGTTGCTACTATGTTTCTCGGTAACTTCTTTCTTAATGTGTTGGCTTTTTTGACTTCCTGTTTAACAGCAGAACCATTGTTAGGCTTGTGATTGGTATTTTGTAATAGCAGGAAATTCTGAGTTGTGTGTCATGTGTTGTACATGTGTGATGTAGGTTTGGAGTAATATATTTTGTTTGTGGTTCAAATTCCAGTTTGATATCAGAAATAATATTCAGCATGCAATACTGTGTAGTGCACAATCATGTGTTTGCGTGTCACAGAAAGTGTTCTTTGTGTGTTTTGTCCATGCTGAGTGTGTGTTTGAGTAGTTCAGAGGTGTAAACCCCTGTCTTTGTATCTTAGGCCATGAATCTAAGTGTGTGTGTGTGTGTGTGTGTGTATAGTAAAAGTAACCATAACATGGAGTTTGACTGGAGATTTGTGTGTCAGCATGTTCTGTAAGTTTGTCTATCACGTGTTTAGCAGTCTTTATCACAGAACATAGTAATCTTTTCCAGGCTGTGTGATCTTTGGCTATGTAGAAGTTACTGTAACATTAACTGGCGCTTGATCACAGACACACACATACCCTTGATTACGCCTACTGATAAGAAACTGATTGAGATGGTTCTTATCCAACAACAACAGCCCATTTTGCCAATACTGACAGTATCAAGCTGAGAGCCATGCTTAATACATGATATCATTGAAAAGGCTTGGGGATTGTAGTATGTTTAAACATAGTTAGTATCTAAGGGTGAGTGTTTATTCAGTGTGTAAAATGAATTATAAAATGTGTTGGCTCTTTAAAACATCTGTGGGTTCGAATTGAAGGATATCTTGAATTTTGTAGAAGTTTTGGGTAAATTTCAATGAGTGAGCTGCAGCTTTCAATAGTGGAGAGTTGGTCTCAAATTGTGGACCACTGGTGGTCCGTGAAGGACTCTTATTTAATGTCCCTTCTAAATAAATGAACTAATTATAATAGACAAAAAAGTACCAACATTAAACGGCCAATTAATCAGGGAGTTAACTGATTAAGTTTAAGCATTCATTTGTGATTAAACTGTGTTTGATGTCTTGTTCAACAAAAAATTGGCTATAAGTAAAGCAGTAGTTAATTTCAATTAAAAGATAATTGGCAAAATTAAAGGTATTTGGTGGGACAGAAGTGTTATTTAAATGAGATATATATATGTATCAGTGATTTGTATTAGCTATTTTTATATTCGCAGTTTTCTTCAATTTTATTTTAATTTTAGTACTTCAAATTAAACATATTTTATTTCTGTTAGTTGCAAATTTTGTAGTTTTTCAGCTAATATTTAAATTATAATTAATGAAAATAAGCTTTCATTGTTGTTGTTTTTTCGTTTTCTTTTATTAATTAAAAAATGTCCCCTAGATTTGGTTTGTTACAGAAGGCCAGATCTGCCACATGATAAAGTTTTAAGAAATATTGCAAAATGACAAGCTATACTATATTTAAAATACATTGCTTTTCATATTATATATTTGTATTTAAAATTTTGTATTATATAAAAATTATGCCATTTTTATGACCTCATATTATCTGTGGAATATTTATCCTTTCCTATTTTGTTTTTTTATTTTATTCTATATATTTAAGTCCAAAATCTCTGTTAAACATATTGTCAGTTATCCTTTTACATTTTCTTGATTGGTTTGAACGATTGTTTTTCAGTTTTGTTTCTGTCATTTGTTACAGCGTGAGGTGGCAGTCAAACAGAGGGAAGAACTTTCTGTCCATCTCAACAACCTGCAAGAGCAACTGGGTAAGCAACACATGTCCAGTCAAATACACAGAGGCTTGGTTTCTATGTCCATTCTCAAAGCTCACAGAACGTAAGCTTTCATGTTGGTTAGATAGCTGTCATTTAGCAGGTGCTTTTATTCAAAGCGACTTGAAGAACACTAATTGTAGGGAAAGTCTCTGTGAGAAACCTTGGGATAGCTGCCTTGCCAAGGGCACAATCCTGATAAAATAGGCTGAGGGAGTGTTTAGTTTCGGGGTCACACCTACTTGAGATTGCAGAATTGAGTCTTTTTTTCTTACAGAGAATTTACCCGAAGCCATATTTAGAGGCCAGAATATCACCGAAACTTTTTGGCTTAGCCTTGGCATTGTGGTGGCAAGCGTCACTCAAATTTTCTTTAGAACATGTAAAATTCTAGTAATATTTCTTTGTCTGTGTTATCATTAACACCATTTAGCACGTGTATGAGGCTTCACTGCCAGTCATATATTTGTTGTTCGATGATGTTCCTACTTTCCAGAGTGAGGCTGTTTCATGTTTTATCCTGTGTTATGCTCTTCTGATGAGCGTTTTATTGATGGAACTGTACAGCTCAGTGTTTGGGAATTGGGAAACCGATCTACAACACGTCAATCACACTCCACCTGTTTTATTATACCCTGTAGACATTTGGCAGCCTTTCACTATGTTTGGAGTCTGTGTTTTTATTTGTACGTGTTAGCAACAAAATATGACTACTCGATGCGTTTGTACATTGAACTCAAACACACACACATTCTTGGCAAGCCCGGACACACACATTTCTAATGCTGTAGAATGTTAAAGATGTGCTGCTTGTTATGTTTAATTAGTTTGGCCTTACGCACTGCCATGGCCTTTGGCTTCAGGACAAGTGTGAAGGATGTGAGGATGTGTGTGGCATATGAGGAATGTTTCACTCACACTGGCTTCTGAATGCAAGTCTGAAGGTGCAGTTGGCCAAATGACACTCTGCTCCTAAAGTTCACTGCCCTTTACCTCACAGAATTCAAAGAATATTTATCATGAGGCTTCAAGAACATATGCTAACACATGCATGCTACATTTAAATGTCCGCTGAAAATTTGAGGGGAATCTTCACTCCGCAGACCTTTTTTATAATTCTTAAAATTTATAATTCTTACCGCAATAGATTCCAGATTTCACTCTGGATGTTACTCAATATTTAGGGAATTAAGTACACTATCATTCAAAAGTTTTTGAAAGAACAAAGTCTGCTCACCAATGCTGCATTTAATTGATCAGTAAAACAGAATATGAGAAATATTATTACAATTAAAATAATTAAAAATTACAATTATTAAAATAACTTCCTATTTGACATATTTTCAAATTATATTCCTATGATGGCAAAGTGGCATTTTTTAGCAGCCATTACTCCAGTCTTCAGTGTCACGTGATCCTTCAGAAACATGATTTTGTGCTCAATAAACTTTTCTTTTATGGTTAATGTTCTCAGATGAATCTATATATATATATATATATATATATATATATTATGTGTATATATATTGTAAGAAGATGAAGACTGTCATTTCAGTTCTTTTGGCGGCTGTGATTAATAGTATTTAATTATGGTTTAATTATGGCTCTAAACCATCAAAACATTTCATTGACTTGATGATTCAATTTGAGATTTTTAAATTTAAAATTTTGTTTTTGGCAGGCTAGAATAGAATTCTAACTCACTACACAATTTTACCACTAGGACAATCTAGGTTCTAGTCTGGATTTCTATTCTAGTGCGTTCTATATTCTACTGTCTCTTTAGAGAATGGAACCATCAGAACATTCTAGAATAAATACAATTTGCAGTACAATCTACAAATAGAATACAATTTCTAGAATATTTTCAAGATTCCAAAGTTAGTGTCAAGACCAGAACTTTGAAGACCTAAACCAATACCAAACTCCTCCAAGGCCCGGATTAAGGCCGAGACCTGTTTAAAAAGTATTTTAGTGAATTAAAAGAGAAAAGTGATCATTTATTGTAACATTCATTTCAATTAAACATAATGATGGAAATAAACTGGAGACCCAGATCCAGACTAAGCCACCGAGCAATAAGACCAAGGCCAAGTTTATATAGTCTTGAGAGTGCTGATGACCAACACTTATCTTCTTCCTAACATGCTCCTCTCCTTCACTCATTCCCCAGGTAACTCTGTCTCGTGTTGTGAGCAGTTGGAGAAAGAAAAGGAGGAGGTGCGTGTGACTTTGGAGGCATTGTTCCAGAAACTTCAGGAGCAGCATCAGACAGAACTACAGCAGCTGGAGGAGAGACTGAAGGACTTCTACTCTGCAGAATGGGACAAGACCCACGAGGCCTATCAGAGGGAGGCGGATAAATGCAGGGCGCTCATGCAGCAGCAGGTAAGATCTTACCTGGGCTTTCACACAGAAATCACGAGTCTTATGTAATCACGTTTAACTATTCAAATCACACAGCTCCAATCACGCAATATTACGTGTGCGAGTGTTTTTAAATGTGTGCACTCTTTCAATTTGCATGTTTGTGTTCCTAAATTAATCATGAAAGAATGTGAATAATATATCAGTAGCTTTTACGTGACGCTGCATCCACTCTGTAGGGCCAACCGGCACAACATAAGGGAAAAAAGTATGTTTAATGTTTTCATTTTAAGATAAGTATGGTTTCCACTGACAGGTGGATGATGTGAGGAACAAACAAGAAGCACTGAGGAATCAACAGGAAGTGGCACACACTGAGCAGATAGCAACACTGAAACACGAACATGAGACTTCACTTGCAGGTAATTTCACTGCACTCGATGAAAAGCCTATTGTTTATCCTTTCATTTAATGTTCTATATTTTGAATTTGATGTAATCTATTCTGTCAAGACGAGATCAATCAGATTTTTTTGTTTATTTTCCAGAGCTCAGGAAGACACATGAACAGGACAAGCAAGAACTTGATAAGACAGTGAAGGAATCTGAGGCTAAGCTGAATGTATGCATCACCATCTTACCAATTAACTTACGAATATGAATAATATGTTACAATAACTTACTATTGAATTTCTAAAAACGTAGTATTGAGTTATTTACTCGAATTGCAAATTTAAAATAATGTGTATGTATCATTGTTTTTTTGGTGTTTTAAAAACAATTCAATCACTGTTCTCCCCTACAGGAGAAAATTCAGACTTTGACAGCAGAAAACGAGGCTTTGAAAGAAAGACTGAGAGCGGAGGAGGAGCGGAGGAGAGCTCTGGCAGACAAAAGTCAGGTAAAATTTGCACTTTGCAATGATTTACATTAGACACAGTAAAAGCCCAAGGTTGGTGAATTTAAAAATCCTTTTTTTTTTTTTTTACTGATTTGATTTGTAGTCTTCCTACAACAATCCCCAAAACTACCAGTAATATAAAATATATATCAATATTTTTATATTGTCAATATCAATCATTTTATTTTGTGCTTTAAAAAAAAGTTAACAATAACAACACACAGAATTGACCCTAATAAAGTCCATTACAAATGTATACATTTGTGTGGTTCTTTTGTTGCAGCCCTCGAAACCTTAGTTTCGAGGGGGTTAGCGGGACGTCCATGTAAAGCCAGTTACTGTGGCCCATGCTAACCCTGCCATCCATAGAGATGTTAAGTGTACTTCTTTGTCTTCCCATATGGCGTGAAACACAAACTGAGCACCTGTTTCTCTGTGTGCAGAAGGACGCCCACACACTGTATTTGGAACAGGAGCTGGAGAGTCTCAGGGCTGTGCTGGAAATAAAGACCAACCAGATACACCAGCAAGACAAGAAACTCATGCAGATGGACAAACTGGTGAGGATGTGTACTGTTTTATATACATATATTAGCCTTTGCAAGGTCAACTGTCTTACTGTCATTTAAAGGAAGACTCTGCTGTGATGTCGCTTCCCATGATTCCCATCACATAAAAAAAAAATGAACCAAAAAAAATGAAATTTCTTTATTTGCTTTCCCGTAGGTCTTTCTAAACTTAAATGACTTCCTTTTTTTTCTGTGGAACGCAAAAGAGGATACTTTGAAGAATGTTTTTTTAATAAAAGTCATATAATAAAGTCAAAATAACATTGGACCCCATTGACTCCAATTGTATGCATAACACTCTTCTTTTGTGTTCTGCAGTATATGCATACAGGTTTGTAACAACATGAGGGTGAAAAAATGATAACAGAATTTTCATATTTAAGTGAACTATCCCAGTAGGGATACCCATCAGTAGACCTGCTTTCTAACCCACAGAAATCCAGAAAGACTAAATGTATCTTGGTAATCATTATTATATTTAATCAAGGGAGCATAAATGCAACTAAGATTATTTTCATTTCATTTTAGGTTTACCATTGATATAGTGTCTGTTCGATGAATAAATAACATGTTAATGTTGTATCACTGTTCACAGATTGAAGATAATTTAAAACTGGAAGAGTATTTAAATAAAGTCCAGCAGGAGAACGAGGACTACAAGGCAAGGATGGACAAACATGCTGCACTTTCAAAGTAAGATTAAAAAACTGAAGGCGTTTGATTTGTCATCTTCTCCTTTGAGGATTTCCGGATCCAACAGCATTTTAGTTTGTAATATTAGTGTATTATTTTCTCAAAGCAGAGAATTTCAAATATTTTTTTTTTCTGTTTGACTGTAGGCAGCTCTCCTCAGAGCAGGCCATGCTTCAACAGATCCTACAGAAAGAGTCAAAGGTCAACAAACGGCTATCTATGGAGAACGAGGAGTTGCTGTGGAAACTACACAACGGAGACCTCTGCAGCCCTCGACGCCTCTCGCCCACCTCTCCCTTCCCCTCGCCCCAAAACTCCACAACCCCCATATCACCCAGATAACCTCTGAACTCAGAGGCACCTATGGACCTTTTGGCCTTTTTATTCCTATAATAGGACTTGTACACTTTGTAAAGACTTGTAAGGTTTATAAATGTTCCCTTTTCCAGTTAAAGACAATGATGCACAGCTGCACTTCTAGATCAAGGAATTGCCTTGTTCTGTTACATGCTTGTTTGTTCTTTTCTGTCTGTCTATCTCTCACATCTCTTTCACATACATACACAAACATTTCTCTGAGGAGGGAACATACCTCAGGGCTTGTACATAGAGTACCTCTTCCTCGGACTGTCATTTTCTGTTATATGTGTGCTCTTTTATCCTTTTTTTTTTTTTAATTAAAAATTGTTTGTACATAGTAAGTAAAAGATGTAAAGCTGTCCTTTTTATTTTATGCTCACAAGAACACTATATGATATTTGCAGAAAGTATTGAAAACAGGATGAAAGCCCTCTATTTGCTTGGGTTGATTATTTTTAGAGCATATATATTGAAGGTTTTGTTCAGAAACTTTTCAAGAAAGAAGCTTAAATGTCAACCTCACCTTTAACTGGATTGCATCTAGATCCAGATCTCTGTTCCTAATATTGTGGAATGTATTTACTTCTCTCCCAAACTGTGTCCAGTGGCCCTCACATCCAGAACGCTTTATGTGTGAATGTGTCCCTATCTCAACCGCAGTGCCCTTCCTAGCTTTATTTTATTATTATTTTTTTAATTAATGCATTAAATTTCTGAATGTTTATCCTTGTGTTTTGTATTGTTTATTGTATTGCAAATAGCACATGAAGTTTAATTACTTTCTGATTTTTTTTTTTTTTTTTTAAATGGGTAATAAAGAAATGCATTAGAGTTACACAGAGGACATATTTGGGAGCTAGCAACAGATTCTGAGCCAAATCTGGCTTGCATTCGGCACTTCTGGTTTGATTCTCCCAAACTTCCACTCAGTTTTATCTCACACTTTCTCTGTAAGCAAGCATAACAAACAAACTTGCTGTCATCATTTACTTTCACTCATTTTTTCCTCAAGACAATAGGTATTTTGAAGATTGTTGATAACCAGTTTCTGTTCCCATTTACTTCAATTGTATTTGTTGTCCATAAAATGGAAGTCAATGGTAACCAACAGTTTATTATTCAACTATATATATATATATATATAATATAAATTCCCCACAGAAGAAAAAATCCACAGTGGTTGCTGGTTGGTTGGGAACGACATGATGAGAGTGAGCATGAACTATCTCTTTAACCTACTCTGCCACCTTGTGGTTAAAGCTAAAACTTTTCACTATGTGGAACGACAAATCAAATTGTATAAAAGAGAGTGACTCCTAGTGGATATAAATGGGAATGCAAAGTTTGTAAGTGGACTACTGACAAAATCGGTTTACAAACACACAAAAATAGTCTATACATAGTATATTTGAGTTTAAGACATGCTTGAATATATCATTGAGCTATTTCTACATTTTTGTTATGTATATGTCCACATTTATTTCAGTATAAAAACTTGAAAGGGAAGCTAAATGTAAATATAAATAATCATTACTAGGCAGATGGTATCACACTACAGAGCTTAAGTATTTTGTGTGTGTGTGTGTGTTGTGTGTGTGTGTGTGTGTGTGTGGTGTGTGTGTGTGTGTGTGTGTGTGTGTGTGTGTGTGTGTGTTGTGTGTGTGTGGTGTGTGTGTGTGTGTGTTGTGTGTGTGTGTGTGTGTGTGTGTGTGTGCCTGCCTGCCTGAGAGGCCAGGAATGATATATTATAAAGGGCATGTGTGTTCATGTTAGAGAGAGCACATGCATATGTGTACGTGTGCATTAATATGACATTCATCTGCATCGCAGACTACACCGGCTAACAGTATTTGCTTATGAGAAAATGCTGACATATTCCTCTACTGCATGATTTTGACAGCCTATATGGATCAATAATGCCATATATTCAGTGATGTGCAAACACAACCCAAAGCTCTGCTATTAGGGTAGAAATATGACTAACTATGCAAGTGAAATTTATACCTAAAACTTTATAAGTGTTAGAATTGACAATTAATTTAGAATAATACCAGAAAATCTTTATCTTACACTGTCCTTGTTACATGTTAAATGTACTACTTACTAAAGTAATTACAGTCAATTGCAAAATGCATAACTAGCAACTTACCCTAAACCAACCCTAACCAGTAAGTAGGCTACATGTTAAATTACTTAGTACGTATTTGTGTAAGTACACTGTAACAAGAAAATAAAGTGTAACAATAAAACCTACTTATCTATTTTTCTATTATAAAGCATTTGTGAGTTTCTTAATGTTCATTTTCAAGCTAATAGGCCTTACATACTAATAGTTTGGCTGTGTTAATTCACCTTGTCATTTTGTTCTTATCATCCTTCAAGTGACATTGTTCTATACAGCAACTGTCACACATATGTCACATATATGTAGGCTACTGTTTTGTCTCTTTCATGAATTCAGTTTCAATACGGTCTATATAATTTGTCTAATATATAGATTCATTTATGGAATAAGAGTGTTTTTAATAAGACCAAGGTTGCATTACATAATATCACCTTTTTTTCTTTTTACATTTTATCAGTAAAATATTTATACTATGTTTCACTCATCACCATCATATTCCATCAGTTATATTTCACAGCATCTGTACTTTTAAGATGCAACACAACTCCCCAAATGCTTCCGAGAAGTAAAATAGTACCACTCTTTTGTGGCCTCAGTTTGTTCGTTAGCTTAACCTTTTGATAATCTCATCTTGAAATACAAATATACCACTTTTGATGTCAAAATATATAACGAACAGATAGGAATTCACAATAAATTATATTTTAATTAAAATGAGAACGGAATCCTTCCGCCTGTTTGTTTGGATATGGGGTAAAGATGGCCGCTACTGGACAGGCGGTTACTCCTTGTGGAAGTCACACTACGCATTGACACTTTATCTGGGATTTTAATAAACGTCACATGGGAATAATTCTCATGCTCCAGTAATAGGTCGCCACAACGTTAAAGGTAAGTTTCCTAATTATTCACTAAAACAGCCTGCTAGCTGTGCTCGTGCAGTTGTTTCTCTCTCAACTTCTGTTAGCTTGCTAGCTCCCTCACTAAAGAAATTCAAAGTCATTTAAACAAATACCAGCTTATCACATATCCTGGAGTGAATTACCACTCAAATGTGAAAGTTTTGCTCTCATTTGACTTAAATCCATAACATTTTAAATGGGAAAAATTGATCTGGAGCCCTTGAAGGTGGACGAAGTGGTTTGTATTATCTGAGAGTGATGCACCGGTCAGATGCCTTTGTGTCAGGTGGGCAAGTTTAACACCACCAAGCCCGTGCCAAATAGAAAAACAACAATGAGCTAATATGATATTTAGCTACTAATCTACTATCTTTTTAGTTTTTAGCTTCTAAATTAGCTACTAATTTTGTTTATGACCTCGTGTGCTATTGTCAATAACCAGACATGAGTCATTTTGTTGGGCTGACTCTGTTGGGGTGTTTGTTTCTTTAACCGGGAGTTTTCGCGGGGATCTGGCGTTCCACGGCTCGTGCCAGAAGTTACCATGGAGACAGACCAAAAAACCTTCACGCGCGTCTAAAAGTCACTGCTAGTCATCACGCTCGAGGATTTTATATTTGTGAAATCTACTTTTTTAACAACGTAACCGTCAGGTTATAATATCTTTAACTACTCGTCACGTATTCTGCACAGTTTCACCTGCACAGGTGAAAGCGCATAATGTAACTTTGGAGAGAAGCTGTAGTGTTTTTACAGTCTATGGTGTTGACAGATATCTTAGCCGGGAAATTGAGCGGGTTAGGTTTAACCGTTTTAACGGACACGAAACTAGACGACAGATTGCAAGACATATACAAAACCTTTGTTCACATTTCTCGAGGAATAAAGCTCACAGACTTCAATTTTCAAAGTAAGTTACATTTAGATTAAAGTAACTAAATGGACATTATTGTTTTTTTTGGACATGGACCACTGTATTAAGTTTACATTTACTATGGTTATACCATGATAGTGAGTTACCCAGGAGAACCATGTAGCTAATGTTAATATCATTGTGGATGAAAAAGATAATTATTCAGTATCAATAGAAATCTTTTCTAACAATACAACTCCTTTTTATCAATTTCACACATCCTTGCTGAATTAAAGTAACAATTTCTTTCAAAAAAAAAACAAAAACTGTTCCCAAACTTTTGAAAGGTGGACCAATTTCTATTTGAAATAAATGCTGTTCATTTTTAACTTTTTATTCATCAGTATCTGGGAAAAAAAGTATCACAGGTTGTACAAATGTTTCCAACAGCACAACTGTTTACAACATTGACAATAAATCAGCATATTAGGTCATGGGATGCCTGAAGACTGCAGTAATGGCTGATGAAAGTTCACAGAAATACATTTTATATATTTAAAAGTATAATAAAATAGAAAACCATTCTTTTAAATGTAGTAATATTTCACAATATTCCTGTTTTGATCACATAAATTCTGGCTTGATGAGCATAAAATACTTTTTTCAAAAACAAAAAAAATAGTAGTGTTTCCAAACTTTTGACCAGTATTGTATACTGTGATGAGAGTCCTTTATTATGTAACTTAGTTTATTCAGGTTAATGTTGTTATGATCAGTGTGGTGTTGAATGTTGCTTGGCAGCTGGTCAAACAAACCTCAGCCCCTTAAATTAAACTGTCACATCAAGAACCTGTTTAGCTGCACAGTGAATAAGAGATTTCTGAAGAGGTGGATTAGGGTTATGCATTTATTTAGGTTAAGTCCATGTATGTGTTCATTAATTGGTTGTTTTCTGCAGGTTCTGATTGTTGATTATGGCGACGGGCGGCAGTCCATTTGAAGATGGCACAGATGAGCAGGAGCTGCACAACTGGAGCGTCTCCAATGGAAGCTTGGATGATAGACTCAACAATATGGTATGAATCAGTCGTGCTGATACTCCAACGTAACAGAAACAATAGAGTGTATATTATTATAACTTTTGTAGGATGACCTAGAGGTTAGCATCACCCTGGTTCCATCTACAAAAAGCCAAAAGGATTTTTTTCTTTTGACTTTTGGATTATTGCAGAAAATATATAAGCTCAGTGACCAGTAAAAGTTTTCTGTGATTCTAACGTTTTGTTCATCAAGATAATCTACACAAATTAACACCAGTTTTATTCATTTAGAAGCCTAATTATAATAAGCAGAAGTAAAAAGCTAAATTTAGGCTATAAACAAACTACAGCTCAGCATGGTCGCTTGACTTTAACACCACCATCGCCTTTAGGCTAGCTTCTGACAACTTTGAATCTTTTTAAAATCTAAAAGTTGGAGTTTGTAGGAGTATGAGTGAACACACACTAGGCTGTAGATGTGGACTAGTGAGTAGAAGATGAGTTTTTTTCTTCGGTGGGACAACATTTAATTGTCCCTGATAACCTCTGTAGTCCCATTTAGCCACTTGTTTACAAACTTAAAAGCTTACAAAAATGATGAATGGGGTATTAATCATTTATTTTGTGTCGTAGAAAAAAGCATGAAAATATCCTGAGATTTCAGGCATTTAACCTAAATCCCATTTAGGACTCATTCCTGAAGAACTCTATATTTTTCAGTTTATGCTTCGTTTATTCATTAAACTGTGCTCTCATTTATGGTTTGTAAATGTCGATTTACCATTCTCTCAGGATTGGGGAGTTCAGCAGAATAAGGCCAACCGCTCCACTGAGAAGAACAGGAAGAAGTTCTCTGCTATGTCAGAAAGCCGGCTAACCAATGACATTTCTCCAGAGTCCACTCCTGGAGCAGGGCGAAGGAGGGCACGTACACCTCATTCCTTCCCTCATGTGAAGTATAGCACACAGATGTCCGTGCCCGACCAGGCTGAGCTCGATAGACTCCGGCAGGCCATAAACTTCACGGATCTGGATGAGGTGAGTGGGGCTTTATAACAATGATTAGATTTATGACATGCTTCACTGACTCGTTTTGGCTGAGGTTCTAAGCTTGCTACTGTTTCAAGACAGAAAGTGCATGGATTTGAACTAGCTCAGAAGCAAATAGTCAGAAACGAGCCCTCAAACACACAGATCACTATCAAATACAGGCTAGCTTTAAAACTAAATGTTAATGTCAGAGACATCCTTTGGTAAACCAAAATTTCACTTTTCATCCTAACAGAGAAGTATTGGCAGCGATTCTCAAGGCCGCGTCACTGCAGCCAACAATCAGAGACAGCTGTCTAATGAGGCCAAGAAACCTTTCAACTTCCTGTCAATTCACCTCAACACTAACAAAAGCAAAGAGCCAGTGCATCCACCTCTTCCACACCTGGGGGCAAGGAACCCAAGAAACAGAGTCCTGGGAAAGAGCTGTTTCTGCAGTTCCAGCTGTGGTAAAAGAGCCTTTTGGTCTCGACAGCGCCCAGCAGTTTGAATTGGAGGATGGAAGAGCAGATCTTATCATTGACAGCAGTCAGGTAACTGGGCTGCATTTGATGTCTTAATAATGTCTCTAGTCTAGGGCCATGTCCAGACTGCCAGCAAAAATCTGATTTGTTTTGCATATCCAGATTTTATACAATTGTGTTTTTTTGCAGTTCAAACTTTCAAAATAAGAATGTAATCAGGTAAAAATAAATAAATAAAAAACGATTTAAACTGCATATTAAGGTGGTTTGAAATGCAATTTTAATCAGATTTTTGCAGATGCATCTCAGTCTGGACTCTCTGGTTGCTCAAATTGGATTTCAAACTGTTTGCGTCACTCTTTAACGCAACGCAAAACAAAAACGTCAAAAATGGTGGCCATATGGTGTTCAAATGGTATGTGCAAAGTTTTCAGCATATTCCTGTGTGACTGCACCGCAACGCGACAGCTATTTGGAAAGTGAGATGGTACACCTCCTTCGTTATCAAAGCAAACCATGCCGATAGTTTGGTTATGTCTGGACACGCAAATCTTATTGGATCCCTATTGATATTGATTGCCTCCAGTCTGAACATATCCCAACATAGCATGTGCATTTGTCAGTGGTTCCATAATTAATTTCTATTGAGAATGATTTTAGTTTGGCTTTTTCGATGCTTTGTTAACATTCTAGATTAGATTTGAATTTAGATTTGAAGATTTTGATTTAATCGCTGCACGTCTTTTTTCCCCTCATTAGTCTAGCTCCAAGTATCATCAATGGCAACTAGGGATGTAACGATTCACTCAACTCACGATGCGATACGATTCACGATACTGGTTTCACGATACGATTTTCTCACGATTTTTTTAACAAGTGATTAAGAAATTATAAATAAAAAAGTGTCTCTTTTATTATTTCTCAGACAAAATGCTCCACATTTCTTTTTAATTTTAAAATATATTTGTCAAATAGAAAAACTACATTGAAATAAAAAAAAAAATCCCTTCAAGGTTGTTTCAACTCAGTCTTTCTGTCTGTCTGGTCAAGAGGATGGGCACTGGTACCTTCGCACACTAAGTAAAAGACAATGTACAATTAGTAGCTACCACATTTAGAGGGGTTTTAATTTCGTTATAATTTGTATCATTATTACACTAGCAAGAGTAAAAAAAAAACCCACACATTTAGAAAAATATGCCATAACCATCAATAAATTATATATATATAAAAATATATATATCCATGTACACATTTAGAGAAAGAGATAGTAAAATAAATACAACACCTAGTTGCCACGGAAACACTGATACACCTTGTGATCTCCGTGGCTCTCGCACTTGTCGTATTGATGCCTTTTACATGAAAACGGAGGTGACTTGTGCTTCTCACGGTGGTGATTATTATTAGTCTACGGAAAGTCAAAATGCCGCCACACCTCCGATTTGAATGAGTCAACGTCAACATCTACGCTTGCCGTCGCCATGTGTTTGACGGCGCGTGCACACCAGTCTATGGCACACACTGGCGCGGCGCGAGCGGAGCAAACCGAGCGTTTTTTCAGTTCATTCCTATGGAGGTTGAGATTGGCTCACACAAGCTCAAGTTTCATGAATGAAGTGAAAACACTCGCTAGCTTTGCGCCAGTGTGTGCTTGCTGCTATTGTGCCTGTAAAGAGAGGTTCACAAGCTAGTACAGTAAACGGCCCTGCTGTTTAAAACGTGTATCGCGATTCGTTTAACATTTCAACCGACTTGAATCGTCACACATTTGTATCGATTTTCAACCGGTTGCGAGTGAATCGTTACATACCTAATGGCAACTGTTATAAAACTGCCTATTCACAATAGCTAGGAGACATATTGTTAAATGGTTTTGGAATGATCTTCTTTTTAAAAATAATAAAAGTAGATGTCCCCCCCCCCCCGTTGTTGCTGAGCAAAAACTGGAGCACAGATGTGTCAGTGAGCGCTCAGAATTTAGGCCAGTTTAAAAATATGCCACTGTCCGTGTGAGAGCTTTTCCTTGGTCTCTTTCTCTGCTCCTCTCTGTCTCTGTGTGCACTTCCTTTTGTCTTTTCTATAATCTATTTCTCAGTCTACTTACCTTTCTATTGGTTCATTTTATTTTATCAGCATTTCTGCTTGGACCTCTTTTTCCTCACGCAGCTTGTCTCTCCATTCAGGTGGTCAGTAAACTGGTGCAAATTCGTGAATATATTGGGAAGGCCATATCCATGAGAGACGACCTGGTGGAAAAGAACGATGTGCCTGCAAATGTGGAACGTCTTTCTCTCCTTATCACTCACTTGAAAGCGCAGGAGAAGTCTTACCTGCGTTTTCTTCAGAAGATGCTGGTCAGTATTTCCCTCTCCAGTTTTTAGGAAGTTGTAATTGTTTTATTCACTTTAATGACATAAGAACTAATTAAAATGTAAGAATTTCCATTCATTTCCATGACCATTTAAGTATGTTAGTTGACAATTACAATATATAACATCTTTTTAAAATATAAACTTTATTTGTGATTGTGATCTTTATTTATTAAAAGTGATCTACCAAACTGGAATGCTGTTCAAGGACTTGCGTCCACTGCTTGAATATCTAAAATAGGGCTGTCAAAGTTAACGCTTGTGATCTTCTTTTGAACCCTATTTAGTCATCTGTCAGAGGTATTTCATTTGTGTGGTATTCCAAAATAAATGTAAAGAAAAAATCAACGATACTTTTTTCGATACCAATTTTATGAAATCCATTTTAACAAGATTACATAACACATTACCTCAGAAAAACTTTGTTTTTTATTTTTTTTTCAGTTTGACTCATGCTCCTTAGCCAGTGCACAAAGGAACAAAAAATGTTTTATAAAGAGCTCATGCTCACCAAAGCTGAATTTTTTTTAAAATAAAAAATACAGTAAAACTTGTAATATTGTGAAATAGTATTACAATTTAAAATCTTACTTGAATATATTTCAAAATGAAATTTATTGAAATTAATTGAATTCAAAGCTGAATTTTCAAAATCATTACTTCAGTGTCACATGACCCTTCAGACATATGAAAACAGTTTGCTGCTTAATATTTTGGAAAATATGATACATTTTTTCATGATTCTTTGATGAATAAAAACTTCAAAAGAACAATTTATTTAAAAACGAAATGTCTTGTAACATTACACATGTTTTAATGTCACCTTTGATAACTTTAATGCATCCTTGCTGAAAAGAAATTCTGACTAACCAACACATTTTTGGACGGCAGTGTACATTCAGTAGGTTATTATTTATTGCAATATAAACACTGTCAGGTGATCAACAGGGTATCTCTTCATTTACCAATTGAAGAGGAGCAACTTTTATGTTTACTGCACTGTCAAGGTCTTCATCATGTCGTGGTACCGGTCCTTGCAATTATTTTACCGCAAATACTGCATCGCGCGCTGTTGGCATCGAGCCTGGAGAAACGTACCCACACTTTTGATCGACTTTTCCACATCTTTAAGGTATTATGTTTGTGTGCTCGCGTCTCATATGAATATGTGCGCGGAGAGTTTGTGTGTGTGTGTGCTCGCGTGTCAGTGCCCCTCCGTGAGTCGCGTCTAATATAAGTATGCGCGTGGAGAGTTTGTGTGTGTGTGTGTGCTCGCGTGATCGCGTCTCATATGAGTATGTGCGCGGAGAGTTCTGCGCGTCTTGTGTGTGTAGAGTTTGCGTGTATGTGCATTTCATATGTATTTGTTTGAGCACTGACGTTGACGAGTTAACTCCGTAGGTATCGAAATCTGGAACCGAACAACGTGTCATTTTTCGATACTCGATAGTATCGAGGCAATTCGATCGAAACCTAAAAAGTATCGAAACTCGGTACCCAGCCCTAATGATACCTAACTAAAATATATTGATACTACTACTGAACCTATACCATGACGACAACCTAAAATTTATTTAAAGGGGACCTATTAGGCCCCTTTTTAGAAGATGTAAAATAAGTATCTGATGTCCCCAGAGTGTATATGTAGATTTAGCTCAAAATACCCCACAGATTATTTTTTATAGCATGTTAAAATTGCCACTTTTTGAGTTTGAGCAAAAACTGTTTTTGTGAGTGTCCTTTTAAATGCAAATGAGCTGGTACTCACGGCCCCCTTTCAAGAAGAGGGTGGAACTTCGAGAGCTTATTCTCCGGCATACTAACCAGGGCTTGACATTACTTTTTTGAGGCACTTGTCCTTCGGACAAGTAAATTTATGTTTCACTTGCCCATGCACAAAAGTCACTTGTCCGGGTAAAGATTTGTAATTTTATCTAGGGCTGCACGATTTGGGGAAAATGTCATATTGCGATTATTGAGGTCAATATTGTGATTATTGAGGTCAATATTGTGATTGTGATATGCGATTGCGATAAAATAAACAAATGGTTTCATGAGTCAACTTGTTTGGTTCTAAAGCAAATGCACACACAGATTGGTGATCATTCTGAAATTAGCTATGACTAAATTATTGATAAGACCTATAATGATAAATAAGCCATTGATGTCTGGATAAAAATTATATACAGAAATTGAATAAAGTTATCAAACAGTCTGTGCTGCATAAATTATATATAGACTAATCCTTATTAAAGCTACACAAGTTCTTTAGTCAAGAGCAGTGAGTAATTTTCTGTTCCCTTTGTTCTTTGATTAACTTTACTGACAGAACGCTTTATTGGCAGCTGGCCCTTTAAGACCAGCAACTTCTGTCAGAGACGCAAATCTTACACGCGCCTCATTCTCTCACGAGTCACAGCTCTTTATGTCCATTATGAGACTGCTCTTATGTTATAAAGATACTCGACAAACGACATTTTGGCATAATTGTGTCGTGTGTTATTGTTCGTTCAAGCGCGAAAGAGCACTGTATTCTGGCGTGCGGTCTGTGTGTGCACGATACTGGCGTGCGTCTTTCTGTGAGTCACATTCAGGATATTCACATGCAGCGCGAAAAATGTGTTTGTTTCAAATCGGTAAAATTAAATGCATAACGAGTGGCACATAACGTGAAGTAACATGGCATTTTATTTTGTTTGAAATTTAACTTGTCCAGTGGGACAACTAATTTTCTCTTCCACTTGTCCTACAAAAAATCCACTTGTCCCGGACAAGCGGACAAGCCTTAATGTCGAGCCCTGCTAACAACAAAAAAACAGGACAATCTCACGCACTGAAAATTAGGGATGCACCGAAATGAAAATTCTTGGCCGAAGCCGAATAATAATGAAACGCTTGGCCGAAGGCCGAATACCGAATACCGAATGCGGTATTTCACATTTTTTCCATTTATTTTGCCAATTTTTTCACCATTGCATTTAATATAGTAAAAATATGCTTTTTTACTATTTTGTCTTGAGAAAAACATCAAATTGCAAAAATACAATTTGTTTAACACTGAATTTTTTTTTTTTAACATTCCAGCAGATATTATTTAAACAAAGCACAATATAACTTAAAATAAATAAATTAGTAAAATAAAAACTATATTTTTATTTGGCCATCTTTGAAGCCCCCCCTTCTTGAATAGCCTATGTTAGGCCTATAACTGACTGCTGAAAGAATATAACTAAAAAAGTGCATTGAAAAGTGCAAAAAAATGTGGATAAACCCACAACAAATGAATAACTGTCCTAGACATAAGCCTACTTTTGCGGTTTACATAAACTTTATCGTGGGCGTTGACAGGTTTGCATGGATTGCCTGGATCACTTGGGTTTCAATATAGCGCGCGCTCTCCGTGGCGATTAGCAGATAAGGAGTTGCCATGAGAACGACTCTTTTCATCTCTCTCTTTTCATACAGATTACATAAACAGAGAATATTTGTTTTCGTTTTGAATTAGATCGTTTAAAAGTAGACAATTAAATGATTATAAAGATATGCCTTTGCCTGTGTGACTAGTATTGTATTGGCTGAGTTTTTTAGAGACGTGCTCCAGAAAAAAAAGTTAACGGAGACAGAGGCAGAAAGCACACCCTGTTTATTTTCTTTATTTTACAAAAGCACAGTTTTGTTTCGATTGTAAGTGGACACAAGTAGTCATTTAACAGTTTATGTTTTCATATTTCTTAAGTCTGCATTTAAGTGACCATAAATGACGGAGTATTTAAGTCTATTTTGCTGCTATGTGAAAAAAATCCAGCAAAACGCGGCGGCGCGTTTGTCAACTAGAGGGTTAAAAGACGCTTTAGTGCTGCAAGTAACAACGTCTGCCACAGACGCATCAGATGAGCTTCTCTTTTGTCTTCTCCTCAAAGGGGGCATGTTGGCTGCATTTATAAAGCGCGTGCCTCTCACTCTACGCTGGTTACTATTTGATCGCGTCATCAAAAATGTCATTGTTCGGTAAAATTTATTCGGCCTTTTTACTTGTTCGGCCGAACACCGAAAGTGCTTTTTTTGCTATTTTCGGCCGAATAATTTCGGTTGCCGAACATTCGGTGCATCCCTACTGAAAATGTCAGAAGCTGTCAGTAGCAGTGTTCAGCCTTATATGTTTACACCAGAGTCGGACAATGATGCCTACAGAGCCAGATAATATGCGCTGCATGGAAATAGAACAGGTGTAGTTTTGTTTAATTACCATTGTAACTTGTGTTGTCATCTTGCTTTTTCCACTATTAGTAACAAGCCTGTTGTAGCGAAACCCATCTAAATGATGGCCATATTTTACTGATTCATTTATGTACAGTTTATTGTACATCACACAAAAGATGAAGCGTTTGGTTACACTCCAGAAAATCACTGTAAGAGCTGGATAAAACGCAGAACAAGAAGTGCACATAAGTCATAAGATCTCCAGACTGGTACGACCAAAATTTCCTTCCGGTGCGACCACAATGTTCCCCTCCATCAAATGGCAAACTAAATGAAAGCGTAACTAAACTGCGCTCCTCATTTTCACGGACCATTTATTAGTTTGGATCAATAATAGACAGTTTCATGCCACAAGCTTTGCGAGTCACGGTCCGATCTCGATCACGCGACTCGGTTACTACACAGTGCTGGGAGATCCAGTGAAGAACTCCATTGAATTTGCCACAGAGTTAATAACATCGCTGCGAGGCCTAGTGAAAAGCATTCCGATTCGGCACATAGTTCTCTGTTTGAACAGTGCTGGAAACCAGGAGAAACATTTAGCCAAGTTATAGAAGGCCACAAATCATCAACATTCACCATGGATTTAATATAGTAACACTAACTGGTATTGTACCAGATAGTCAAATGCTTACAAGTACTACACATCTTTTTCCAGTACTTCAAAACTCTAATATTATCTGCAATGTTATTTTTAATGTGATGACCAAAACACTATTATCTATTCATCCTTCAAACAAAGATTGTCCCCGTTTATAAAACAAAAAAATTCAAGATGTAGGAAAAGTCACACTTATTTAAAAAAACAAAAACAAAAAAAAACATGAAAGTACCATTGTAACCATTAAAGGGTTAGTTCACCTCAAAATGAAAATTCTGTCAGTAATTACTCACCCTCATGTTGTTCCAGCCCTGTAAGACTTTCGTTCATCTTCGGAACACAAATTAAGATATTTTTGATTAAATCTGAGAGCTGGATCACTCCTCCATAGGCTTCTGGGAATGAAACCTGACAGCCCCGAAAAGTCATTAAAGACATCGTTAAAATAGTCCAAGTGACTATAGTGACTCGATATTAAGTTTATCAAGCGACGAGAATACTTTTTGAGCACAAAAAAAACAAACAAAAATAACGATTTTCTTCAAGTATTCATTTCCTTCTCTGTTTGGCCTTTAGATTTCACTTAGTGTAATTGCGTAGAGCTTCTGGTTGAACGTCACTTCACATTAATTTCAGTTAAATCACCAAACATATTCTGATAAAAAATAAAAATAAAAACACTTTTCTTTGCATTGTTGCACTTTTATTGAAAGGTTTTGGTTTGTACTTGGGGGTAGCCTACTTTTGATTATAAATCTAAAAGGCTAATATTTTTTATATTGATCGTATCTTGAGATAGCCTATATGGTAATTGTCAAAATAGTTTTTCCCACTTTTCATCGTGGCATAATGTTGCCTATTCTTTTTATTTTTTTTTATTTTTTACAGTTAAAATAAGATAAAATGAAAAATACACTGTTGTGGACGTTGTTTAATTCATTAATGTGTTTACTGTGTAAATGGACTGAGGATGGGAGTAGGATTCGGTTTCGGATTCGTCAGAATCTTAACCAGTGGATTCGGTATTCGGCCGAACCCCAAAAATTTGGATTCGGTGCATCCCTAATTCTTTGTGTGCTTACTGGGGTGTGCTGCGTGCAATATGAATTATCTATGATCATATTGTAATTATTGTTTTAACTATGTGCGAGGCACTGCGAGCTGACATCGCATTTGTCACTCGTGCTTTCACTGCGTGATGTGTGCAGTTATAGGTATGGCCCCAAATTAGTTTTTGTCTTATATTTATTTCATATTATGTAGTTATATTGCAATATCACATGAGCAAGAGTAGGGCTGGGTGATAATGGAACAAAAAATATATCTCAATATATTTAGCTATATCTCGATATATTATATATATCTCTATATCTTTACAGGAAAAATAACCCCCCAAAAAGTACTGCAAAAACAAATATGCCAAATACCACAGTCTTTTTTTTATTGAATTGCAAAGAGGTAGGCAGTTCATGTAGTAACAAAGTGCTTCTGCGACATTTAAAAAAAAAAAATCCCTGTATACAAAAATAATACTTCAACGACGGCGCCACCTGTCCCGATTTTACTGGGATTTTCTTTTTTAATAGCCTGTCCCGGGAAATGTATCCACTCTCCCGGGACACAGAATGTCCCGGTTTTCGAAAGTCTGCGTGAATATGTATGTTCAAACCGTCTAGCGTGCGCATGGCAGAGAGGGAGAGAGAGCGAGAGACCTTGCGTGTGTTTGCTAGTGTGCGTACATGTGCCTCAAGAAGTGCATGTAAGACAGCATTTAAGACGATTTTTTGAGACGAGTTCTGTAGCCTCCGGGCTGGTTGCGGGCGCCGCCATGAGAGAGGGCAAACAAGCAAAGTGGCGAAATCAGAATTAAATATAAACAATATATCGATATACGATATGTCAAAATCCATATGGTGTTTAAAAAATATCTCGATATATTTTAAATATCGAGATATCGCCCACCCCTAAGCAAGAGTGCCGGTTTCCTGTGCACAATTGCAAATTGTGATGCATGAATGTGATACAAATGTGATATTTATAACAGTTAAATGAAAAATAAGTTAAAATTGTGTTACATTGTAGACACAATATTGTCAATATTGTTTGTTTTTCCTTTATTTCGCCGACAAATATTTCAAAATGAAACTGTTGCAGAACCTTGCAACAGACAGCGATGTGTTTTTTTTACTGACTAAGTCCGCGTTTTGAATTAATCAGTTTAAAGGAGCTGTATGTAAGATTGTGGCCAAAACTGGTACTGCAATCACTTTCAAATTACTGCATCCCCTCCCCCTCCTTCCTGACTCGGGGTTGCCAGATAGGCTGCAGGATCCAGCAGGAACGTGTGTAGCTGCAGCTGTGGTAACTAGAGCAGAGCTGGCAACCCGGATGCCGCAACACTACTGACTTTGTGATTGGTAGATAGGTGGAGGGTGGAGCATCAGACCAAAACACAAAATGACAACATCAACATCAGTTGAGGGCTGCAACTTCACTTTTTAAATGACAATATCCTGGCCAGACTACTGTTTTCAGTGATATAAGTATTTGAAATTAACATGATTTCTTAATGTCTAGTGACATATCAGGGCCATTTTATGATTAATTGAAATACATTTCTTACATTCAGCTCCTTTAATTAATGATTCAATGGCATATCACTTGCTTCTTTCCTGAACGAATCAGCCCTTTGAATAAATCGGTTGAATGAATGAATAACTCCAATGACTAGTTTCATATTTAAAATGCCCTTTAATTAAAAAGTTCAAATTAGAAATAATGTCATATTTAAATATTGAATAAAAAATATATATATCATAGCATTATTTATGGAATTGTAAATGCTGTGTAAATATATACGGTATTAATGCCACTTCTGATTCCGCTACTGTGTCACCTCTGCACTGCAAAGATGGATTTTGTTGATAATGATTTCATTTGACTCTTAACAGCACTATACTATTATTATTCTAATAGAATTTAATTTGAATGTTAGAATTTGACATAAAAGGAGATGGATACATCTAATACGTTAAGAAAAAATGCCGTTATATAGGTACAAATGCCTGTGGAAATCAAGTTTTTTGCAAAATTATTTGCTAAACTTAGGAGCACAGGTGCTCCGTGGGGAAAAAACTAATCATCAAGCCCTGGAGCTTGCTGTGCATGGTACAATATTTGCTCTGCTGGCGTTTCTGTTGCTTTTATTTGTGTCTGTCTTCAGCGTGTCGCATCTCTGGCCTGTTTTATGTTTATGGACTTTCTAATATTTCCACATAGATGACAATTTGGGAAATGATTGTAATGCAGTTTGTGCACAAGTCCGGAATAGAGATCGACCAAAATAAACCGGTCAACTGGCCCTAAATTGGAACCAATTTATGGCCGGTCGACCGGTGCATCTCTAGCGGGTATATAAAGTTTGGCACATCTAGTGTGCCTGCAGGGAGTGGAAGCAGAGCGCTGCAAACAAACTGCCCTGCTGTAGCACATTGTTGCAACTCTGTTAATATGGCTCTTGTTACAACGCTGTCATTCTTAAAGTACTGGTACTAGTAAAATGAGGAATCATACCATTTTTAAAAGCAGGGTATCATGATACTTTTAGTGCAACACTAATATACATATGTATGTTAAGTGACTTCAACACAAAATTGTTGGAACCAATAATTGCACATTATAATTTTCTTTCCATAAAATGAATGCATCAACACATTAACAAATGAAAATAATAAAATTTATTGTGATTTAATTTCAGACCTATTGTCAGACTGAACAAAACTAGGCTGCAGTCTGTCACTAACCTGAATCAGACCACAAATATGCAGTTTTAGGCTTTGTTCTTATTGGCACAGGCTTGATTAATGTAGAGCCCACATTTAGGGCAACATGTCATCTTTCTTCCCTTTAGCTTGTTTTTGCTCTTCAGTTCAAGCACAATCAAAAAACATTATTTCCAGATCCTTTGTATTGAGCAGTACTTACTTAGCCTCTGTCCGATTCGGTTTACATCTCTATATAAATACTCAAATGTAGCAGTATTAGAAAGTATCTGCAACTTCTAAATTGGGTCTGTTCTGAGCCCTGCCCCTCCTCCATACGCTCTACAGGCGAGGGAAAATGAGGATGAGGATGATGATGAAGGTGCCACGGTGGACTCTGAAGTAGGTTCAGGCTCGGTGGCCGAGAGCACGTCTCTGAACTTGGAGCCGCGTTCTGAAGCCTCCAGTGCCACTGTGAGTACTCACAAAGACTCCTCCTTTCCTCTTGATGCCTGAACTGAACATTGATCAGGATGTACCGGGCATGCAAGGTGGAATTTAGAGCTCATGCTTTGAAAGCATAGTTGGCTACTTGGATTGCTGCTTCCTCTAAACAGATGGGAGCTTTGTTTATTTATTTAGCTAATTTTACCTGTTCTTCTAGTTTGTCATTGAATGTCAAGCAAGTGGGTGTAGTATCTTACAGAATTAACCCCTTTTGCTGGCATTTCTTTTGTTGTTGTTTTTTGAATTAATGGCTAATTGTAAAATGTATGTAACAGCATGAGTTGTATGTACAGATGACCAAGACAAGTGATTATGCTTTGACTGTGTCATTTTAAAATGTGTTTTGTTGAGATATAGCAGGTTGCATGAAGACATTTGATGCCGACTAATTTCCATGAAACTGCTTAATGAAATTTGAAGCATATGCAACTCAACAGGTTCTGTTTGTTAGATGATGCCCTTCTCCTTTCTTTTTATTCTTCAGTTAGTTGATCCCATTCTCAAATGCTTATTGGCTTGTCATCTGCTGCAGATAGTAGCTAGACAGTCTAATAACTTGTTTAGGAAAACAAGTGTACTTATGGAGTTAATCTGATGATCAAACAATAGGGAGCTTAATTACCTGTCTGTGACCAACTATTTTGTGTTTCAGTGCTAAGAAAACTGCTGATAGGGATGGGAATTGATATTCCGATTCCATTATCGATATTGCTTATCGATTCGATTCCTTATCGATTCTCATTGGGTGACATAAGTACAAATTGTTTGTTTGTATTAACTCGCTTTAATATCTGATCAGAAGACACAGCACAGAGTATCCTGTGAACCTATACTGGTTACTATAACCTATTGTGTGAACCTATACTGGTCTCACGGTTCGGTTCAATTACGATTATCATGTCATCGATTCACTTCAATTCGATATGCATTACATGCACTGCATCATCAATTTTCAATTTTACTTCAAAAGTGATGTGTGCGTGCGTGCGTGCTCGCCTGTTCGGGAAGTCGAAGTGACAGAAACAGTGACATTCCAGTTTAAGTTTCATGGGACTAAAGTCTGTTTATGCCATAAAGAAAATGAAATTTTGTGAAATCAAATTTGTTTTAAAGAAATGTTCAAAAGCAGCGCTCATTCATCAGTGTATAATGTTACACGCCTTGCTGTGTGGCAAATGTTTCTGCATATTAGAGGTAGTTCCCCCCTTTGACGAAATGGAAATTTTACACGTGTTGCAAGCTGTAAAAAAATAGGGTTGCAAGTAGGGATGCACCGATATGAACATTTTGGCCGATACGATAACCGATAATTCTTTACATTTGAAAGCCGATAACCGATATATTGGCCGATAAATCTAAATAAATTTTTTTATATACTTTGATAGCCTGTATACATAAACAGAAGGCTCACAATTAAAAGCCTTGTCTCAAACACTTTTAACATAAATCAAACATATACTACAGTATAGCCTAGTTTGAACCAGTGTAAGATTCCTTAACTTTTAAAATTAATTTTACACTGGGCAACTTTCTTTATTAAAAAATGGTAACACTTTATAATAAAGTTTAATTTTGTTAGCATTAGTTAGCATGAACCAACAATTTTATAAGACATTTTAAGAAAGTTTTATCTAACATTAGTCAATGCACTGTGCACTAACATGAACACATTTTATAAACTAACAATTAAAGGCTATTGCTCTCTGTTACTTAATGCATTAACAAATGAGACCTTATTGTAAAGTGTTATCAAAAAATCTATTGCCTAACAATAATAAAATACCTAAATATTGCAAACAAGTCATTAGATAGGCTAACATTGGGCTGCATATAAAGAAACAAAATGCTTGTGCCATGGATCATCAATACAATGGAATCGCCTCCGCACGGACAATAAGGAAATTATTTTAATCAAACCATATCATTGATGAAAATAATACGAGAACAAAATAATGTTAGTTATTAATTATAACGCAATCTTTTTTTTTTAAAAAATGTAACTATTTTAATATTACAGTAGCCAGTAAACATCTTTAATAGCATCAAATGACATTGCTGTGTGAGCAGCGCGAGCTGAAGCTGAAGAGAACAAACGTTAAACTGAATCGCTTTGCTAGAAGAAGAATCAACTCGACGGTTGCTGAAGAATGCAAACCCAAAGAATTCACAAATTTATTACAATGGTGAATATAATTATATGACAGTGTAAATCATAGCTTTTAATGTTTTGCATTGTTGGTTAATCTGCGCGAGCTGAAGCTGAAGAGAACGAGCACCGGGAAACTTTTATAGGTTGTTTAAATCCAGTAACCATAACCAACTGTGTTTAAGTGAAAATTCACCAAGCCGGGCGTTTTGCCATATTTCTGTGCATATGACTGTTTAGGCATGAACCTGAAGCCCAAAATACACTTTGCTTGTTCGTGTTCCATTCCATCTCGGAGCAGGCACACATAAATCCGCATAGGAATCAGTATTTTTTTCACGGCTTAACTGTAATCATGGTATTGTGGCAGAAATAGTCAAATTGTTTTTTACATTATTCATCTGAGGGTTTATACAATATTTTGAGAGTGAGAAGCACTTGAAAGCCCTTGAAAAGTGCTTGAATTTCACTTTTTACAGCAATTCAAAGCTCTAACTAGTATCCAATTTTATTGTTATTTTAAATTATGATTTGTAAAACTAAGTTTAAAGATATAGGGAAGCTAACACTTTGTGGCAAACAGGCACTTTTATTTAAAAATACATGAAATTACCACTATAACCAGTAGATGGCGGCAGATGGGGCACTTGTTGACTTGACCATTTCCACACCCTAATGGCCCGTTTCCACTGAGCGGTACGGTACGGTACAGTTTGGTACGGTACGCAATTATTTGCGTTTCCACTGTCAAAAGTTGTGAATGGTACCAAAAAGCCGAACCGTACCGTACCACTTTTTGGGTACCTAGCACAGTGGTACGGTACTAAAGGGTGGAGCTAGACACACTGCAAAACGTTGATTGGTTGACAGAGTATCGTCACTTGCACATGCTACAAGGGGAATGACAACATAAGAAGCGCCATTTTTTAATATACAGTTGGAATCAAATACTACTGTTATTCTTTCACGAAATGTAGTTTTAAGAGTTTTTCAGGCGTGAATGTAGTTGTTTAAAGCTCAAATCTGAGGTTTATTTATAATGATTTATGATATTTTGATCCATTCCCGGCGATCACCGGACGCTCTGCGCTCATGTTCCCCACTGGGAACAGCCTTTCCTCGGCTGGTCGTTCTGAGGTTTGCCGCTGCGCTGACTCTGTAGCAGCTAGTGGTAATTCGTCTTGTGTATATCTAACGGGCGATCTTTGGTCTCGTGAATCGATAATTCGTTCCCTGGCCAATCATTTTGGCTGAGGGCTAAGTGAAGTTTCATATATTTTGGCTATTTAACTTTTCCGTTGTAACGTTAACGTTAGACTAGCGCTGAATTTGTATTTTGACTGAATTGTTTGCTTTATTTCTTATTGTATAGCTTCTTGTAACGTTACCTTTTACTTATACTTTTATAGAGGCTATTATTAATAAAACTGAAATTTAACAAAAAGAGATGGGGTTGAGTTTTGTCATTATTTTTATTACAAGATTATCACTGTAATGTTGTTTATTGCAGCATTTGTACAAATGCATATTGTCTGGAATATGTTTAATATTTTTAAAATTTAAACGAAAATATGCAGGGTTGTGTTTTATATTTCGTTTTGTTATAAATAGGCGAACGTTATACATGCAGTGAATAATATAATCAGGTCATTGCCTGAACCACACTTGTGTGCCTATAATGTTTAAAATGTATTTAAATGAAAACGAAAATAGGCAGAGTGGTGTTTTATAACATATTTCGTTTTATTGTTGCCTAAAATAGCTATACAAGCAGAGCGAGCCGAGTGACGCTTTCAGAACGCGCTGTTCCATTTGGAGAATTACCGGACTCGCATCCTTCTCGGGACTCCTTCTGCTGAGAACTTTGCGTACTTGGTATTGAGAAATGCCTAATGTCGGCGCTTGTCTTCTTGTGATAAACATGCCGAGAAGCAAGGACAATATCTGCTGTATGCCATCCATTGGTGTTTACTTTGTCGCTTTCTTCTTCGCGCGAAAATGACATTGATCGCTTCTTTCCAGCAAACGCCACGCCTATCAAGTAGGGTACTGTTGGCAGTGGAAACGCTAGCCGGATCATGGTTTAACTGACCCGACCCGAACCGAACCGTACTGTACCGTACTGCTCAGTGGAAACGAGCCATAATATATGGAAAAAAGTATGAAGTCACAAAGTCTCATGAAAACGAAAAATTTACTTCAAAACAAGTAAAGAGTGCTCCTTTTGTAATCACTGAGGCTGTTGGTCAGTTCAGTATGATACTATAGAAAAACAATGGTACATTTGAAAAGAGTAGAATATTTAACTTTTCTTTATAAAAATTAGGGGTTTGCATTTTACTATTGTTAATAAAAGTTGATTTTATCTGCATATCAATTCAAGTTGATTTACTGTTCATTTCTCAGTGCTTTACTGATAAATTTCCAATAAACAAACATGTAATAATATTAGTAACTGCACTTATTATTGCAAAACACTTAACACAAATACATTCAGGGTGGCCGCGGGTCCTTAAAAAGTCTTAAAAAGTCTTAAATAAAGTTTTCCTAATAAAAGGCCTTATAAAGTATTAAAATGTCTTAAATTCAGATTCGATGGGTCTTAAATATTTCTGGTCACATTACCGCTAAAATGTCTCCAGTCTGACGGATCCAATGTCCGTCAAATAACCACTGAAGCATCGAATCGTGAGAATCGGGGATGTAAGTTAGTGGAGGCTAAATGCACGTAAACGCTGTTTACGCACCTCCCAATATTCGGAAATAGCGTTTACCCACCTCAAGTGCGTTTATCCACCTCTAAATAGCCCGTAGTTCCTAAGACATTTTAAATTAAGCTTATGTCGTTTTAGTTTCATATTGTTCATTATTAGTTTCATAGGTTTTAAACTGAGATTGAACTCTTTCATATTCCGCTGCTGTCAGTGTTTTTGACTATTACTGACGGTTGCGCTGGCTGTTGACGCTGGCGCAGCCTCTCGAGAAATCTACACACGAGCGACGCACACACACGCACACACACACACACACACACACACACACACACACACACACACACACACACCACACACACACACACACACAGTCAGTTAACAACATACTGCCTATAAAAAATCTAAATGTGGAGTTTTCATATTATATTTTTAACATATGTTAAGCAACCTCAATTATTTTTCCTGAACACCATCACGATTGAAAACATTCATTTCCTACAACAGTTCAGTAAACAGTTAAAATTAAGTCACTTACATTTTAGATGCAATATTGGCTGTTTTTGTTCCGTTTCTGCAGCGGAAATAGTTCCAAACAAAAATCACAACAGAACCACGGCACATCTCACAGGAACGCTCACTGTTTTCATTAGGCCTACTGAATGATTCAGCGTTTTGAACGAATCGATTGAGTCAAAGTTTCAATGACCCATTCATACACATCTGTCTCATTCTTGAACGAATCAGTCGTTTGAACGAATCGTTTGAATGAATGAATCAATGACTCCCTCATTAAGACGGTCGTCTGCCACTGGCGGTTTAGTGTTATGTTTAAAAGTAGTATAATTCTTTCCAATGTTTCTTATATGTAAATTTAAATCAATTTCATAACATTATTTTATGCAATTGTAATTTTTTCAGTGTAAATGATTTAATTTGATCAGCACCTAGGGTAACAGCCCTTTAGTGTCTTATTATTCTAAATATTTTGCATTTATTGATCAAATTTATGAATTTAAAATGAAAGATGAAGCATACATTTAATAATATTGGGGTTGGGGATGCCCTTTAAAGGTGCAGATACTACAAAATGCTGAGAATAAATAAATGAGAATATTGTTTCAGAATAAATTAACACAAAAAAAAGCAACCTTTTTACTCTTGACAAGTGAATGACTTAGCGAAAAGGCTTAATGTCGAACCCTCCCTATAGCAATGTCATCAGGATACACATACACCGGTAGCCAGTGGCCCACCTTACCGGGTGACCAGAATATATAGTTTACCCACCTCTTTTTTTTTACTACTACACCTCATGATTCTGATTTTATTACATAAACTGCGATTGATAATGACGTATTTCTGGTGGCACTGTTGAGACTCACGCTGCCTGTCTCTGTGAGAGATTTTAAAGTGAGAAATCAAAACTAATGAGCATAACAGTACACAAAAAAAACTCACAGAAGAAACATGCTGAGATAAAAAAATTAAATGTTGAGTTTTTTATTTATAACATGATATAGCCTAGTTAAGTAACATAACATGACTGGAGCTATTTTGCTGAATATGCTCACGATTTCAAATGTTACATTGATTTTAGTTCAATAAACAAGTAGTTAATATTAAATTACTTCAATTACTTAGGTTAAATATTACATATACGTATGTAACATAATGTATTTCCATCCCAAGTTTGGTCTTAAATTTAATTCAAAGTGGCATTAAAAGGGTCTTAAAAAGTCTTAAATTTAACTTGTTTATATCTGTAGACACCCTGACATTGTCCCCCAGTGCTACCAAATCAGTACCAAAATGGCACCGGTGCTACTTCTCAAGTTTTAGTCTAGAGCCCTGATAGGGCAAGTGACAGTTGCAGCAGCTGACGTGAAACACTTTCACATTGGCCCTTGGCCAGCGGTGATCCTTGTTGAGCCCAGACATTAGCTGACTGTAATGACAACCTGCAACCTCAACATGTTGTTGCTATTGTATAGTTCCACAGATTGACACTTGTAATTTGTTCTAATGATGTCTTTGTCTCTCCTTCTTCTCAGGGCCGTGGGGTGTGTGTAGAGCAGAAAGAAGAGCTAGAAAACATGCGGAAGCAGCATGACCTACTAAAAAAGATGCTAGAACAGCAGGAGCAACTCAGAGCACTGCAAGGCCGTCAGGCTGCACTACTGGCCATGCAGCAAAGTGCTGAACAAGCCATAGCAGTGATGGATGACACTGGTGAGGGTATTATGTTTACTTATGTTTCTGGAAGTTAGAATAATTTCCATTTTTATTGTGTATTATTTATATTATATATATTATATATATATATATATATATATATATATATATATATATATATATATATATATATATATATATATATATATTATATATATGTGTGTGTGTGTGTATATGTATGCATATTACAGTTGTTACAGAGACTACTGGAAGTGTGTCTGGCAGGAGCATAACCTCAGAGCTCAATGATGAACTCAACGATCTTATCCAGCGCTTCCATAACCAACTGCATGATTCTCAGGTACACCCACACCTAACCAGCCACATCTTTAAATTTATAAATTTATGTATACTTTGTTCATTGGAATATAGCAGGCAAAATACTAAGATTTATATTAAAGCATATTCTGTATATACATATGCACATTTATAAAGTAACTGAAAAGTAACTGATAATACATAAAGTAACTGAAATACAATTCAATATTATTTTGGATATCAGGTACAATACATGGCAAATTTTCTCAAGGAAAACAAATCTCTTACTAATGCTGTAAACTATGGGAGTCAGTCAGGGCTCCAGACTAACTTTTCCACTGGTTGCACTGGTGCTACCAACTTTCTCAGTTGGTCACACAAGCATATGATTTGGTCGCACCTTTTTTTTTCTTTTTTTTTTTGCTACATGCCATGGGATTAATCAATGCATGCATATGAATAGTGGTCTTAATGGACCATGGCTACCAAAGGCTTTCTGGGTAGCAGCATATATACCTGTATAATGTATACAAGATTAATGGTACATATCCAGATATCAGGAATGGATTTGGACAATAATTTAATGTAATTTTATCAAGATCAGGGTTTTACTGATATGTTATATTGTTTTGCAATTTTCATGCAGCAAGAAGTCATTCTGGATTCTATACTCAGCACAGGAGCATTCATCACAGGACCGCTCGTTTCGTTATCACAAGATCACAGCAAGTTTTATAAGCAATATTTCAAGTCTAATGAACATGTTTACAATTGAATTGGTTCGTCATGGCTTTAGAAAAAATAAAAAACAGTGAAATTAATTCAAAACAAATTACACGATTAGATTTTGGAATGATATCTCCATCGTTTTTATTTTAAACAACAATTCTACAATGTAAAATGAACTCATGTTAATTTTGAATTTGACAATTCTCGAACAACACATTCAAATCAATCCTCTAATGCCACTGTGATCCATTCCATAGATAACACACAAAAGGAGCGACACAGCTTTCAGGTTGGTTGCGCGATGTCCAACTTTAACTGGGTGTATCTAAAACACAAATGTGGAATAATAAATGCTATTTCTCTTCAATTTGTATTTATAAATAAGAAGACTTTAACACAATAATGTACTATTATAACTGAGGTTTATCATTGAAGATCTTGTCTCAAACACCATGAACAAGGTACCCTACTACTTCACTTTTCTGAAAGCTCGGAATAAATTAAAACAACACAGTTTTACAATAGACCAGATATCAAATACTTAAATGAAGAGTACATGAAAACGAATTTTGATTATACTGCTCCGTATTCTGATAACAAATAAATTCAAGCTAAAAATCATCAACAATATAATATTAGAAAGAAAAATATTGATTAATTATATTGATGATGATTCTCCAATTATCATTTACATTGAATCAAATCATGTGGATTCAATCCGCTCCGCATTTCAAGTCTCGCAGTGATTTTATGACCAATGTTGAAAAGATCTATCCCACCAATACTGTCTATCTCAAATAAGCGCTTCAAAATGTTAAGTTTCTGACCCATGCTGCTCTGTCAGGTTAATTTTTATTTTATTTTATTTTTTATAAAACAGACAATATCTTTTTCCTTCAAGGACTTAACATGAACAAAATATCCCTCAAATTATCCCTCATATCCAAGATATGTATTTATTCTCCAGAACCTTTGGACATAGCTGTCTTTACATTTGACTAATTTGGTATTATCATCAACAACACTGATTACAGAACAAGTGCATATCTAACATCCAAAAAGCCGGGCTGAATAAGAAGACACTGCTCCTGTACTCTCGACCTTGATCGAACCCTCAGTCACTCCTCAGATATTAAAGACAGACATTGTCTACAATCATAAATACACGAATATATGAACCAGTTTTTATAAACTATAATTTTCAAATCCTTTTATTATAAACAAAGTTGGATGGTTAATCCATTATTTTCACTAACCCTTTTATAGACCGTTAGGTTCAAAACACAATGGTTGTCAAATAAAATAAAATAAATAAACAACAAAGAATAAAATATTAATAATTAAGAGCACTTTAAGTCTTTACTGAAATTTATTCTTAAGTTGACGGTCACATAGCATGTACCATTTTAATTGTATAACATCTTATACCCTTTTTTGATTGTTTCAAAAATAGAAATAAAATAAAACAAATTCATCATCATCATTTCAATCATTATTTCACCACTAAAATATAGTATTGTTCCCCCATTCTGCTTAATAAAGCTTTTGTTAATTCCTTATCTTTAATATCACGTTAATCCCTGTTAATCATATAATGGCTCATTTTTATTCTGAAACTCACTTTTCATACCATTTAAACTTAATTTGACTTCCATAATTTCTATCAGAAATTTATTTTCATAACATACATTTTTCTATATTTCTTCCATCTTTCCCATGAGTCTCTCACCCATGTCTTAAACTAAAAGTTAAACAACACTTAAAGTTCCCTCATTAGGGAAGTCCTGGTATTTTAATAATTCTTCAATACCCTTGTTTTCTTATCATTAATTTTAACTTTATTTTTCATTATAACTACTTCTCACAGTATTTCTCTATCAAATGGTTAGTCTAAAGATGCAAAAAAATATTATCAGTATTGTCTCAGTCCCGCTTATCTTTACAGTTGTGCAGAAACCAAAATATTACGTTACTCAGCTCTCAACCCCTAAGACAGCCATATAGCTGCTTTCTCATTTAACCTTTATTAACTAAATTGTAGTTTTCTTGGACATCTAATGTCATACATCCAATTAATGGAGTTAGAAATTATTATTTTTTTAGCAGTTATATTCACTCTTCCTTTGTTCGCCCACCGGCCTTTCGTAAAAATGAGGAGCTCACTCTGGATAATTTGGATAGTGACTTAGCCAATGTGTCACTTTGTCTCTCTGCCGTCAAATCTATTATTTTTACATTTAACATTATGATCCCACCTAGTTGTCTATTTAAATTTAGACCCTCAGTTGAATTTAGACAAGAGTTTTTACCCCATAATGGACGGCAATCTTCAACTTCACAATTCCAAATTTAAAATACTAATCCAGAGAGTAATTCAAATCAACATCATACATGACAAAAAAGTCATAATTACCAATAGCAGACAGAGCTGGAAAACCAATCCAATTAAAGCTCGTCCCATGTTCTGCATTGTCTTTTCATCAGATTGACTCAGAATTATCAGCTTCTTTAAAGTTTGTCGTTTCACTTAACCCATCTGTAATGATAAAAACACTCATTCCAGAGTTAATGACACAATATCACAAAATAATAGTATTAACACATACACGACATAAAGTGCAGTCACCATCACACACACTCATACTGGACACGCATGTTAACTGCTCATTTTCAATGTTCGCTTTTTAATATTAACTCTTTCTTTTATATATTATTGCTAAAAAGATTTAAATTTTAAATAAGATTTTAAACTTCAACCTTTTTCTGTAGCTTTTACCTAATTTTAAGTGGTCTCTTAACCAGTTGCAAAGCATGTTTGTTCATTATTCATTAAATTTTTAGACAAGTCAGCTGGGTTGTTTTGTTTAATTTTCCTTATCAGTATTTTGCTTCAGCTTGCTTTAGCAGGCCAATAACAGAAAGACAGACACAGCCATCCCTTCCTCCACTCAAACAGTCTCTCTCTCTTATTAACAAATAATAATTACATTAAATTAATCACTATCCTTTACCATTAAATTTTGTTATCCAGACTTTTCTCAAATCAAAAACTGTCTTCATCTTTAGCCACCCACCATGTCAAACGACCTTCAGGAGTTAAAACATATTAGTTCAAAATCAACACTTCTATAAATTTTCTTATTCTTGCCCATGAGGCAGCCAATACATAAGTTTTGTTCCTGTCTCCACAACAAATAATGGCAATCCCCTCATTTCTCTAGCTGTCTCTTGAAAGCCCATTCCCGTTAGCTCTTTATCTTTAATTTTCCTCTCCTCAGGGTGTTGTCCCCCTGGCATAATTGCAGATACTTGTCACAATGAAAAACAAGCCATACAATTAATGCGGTTTCTTCTGGTGAGTGGTATAGAGGAGCTTTGCATTTATGGGGTAGACTGCCATAACTCGTCACAAGCGTCATCTCCCCTTAACGGTATAAGGACGCTGCTGGCCTCACAGCTCCTGCTCAACTCTCATACCTGTCTCAATAACACACCTCCATTCAGGAAGTCCGCAGTGACTTTACGATAATCCCCTGGCTTAGGTTGCCCTCTGTCTGGCCAAAGAGAGTCTTACCCGTCGTGGGGTGATTATCTCGTGCCCACTGGTACCGCTCTTTCCCAATACCAAATCAGTTTTCTTCAACAGAACTCAGCTGTTTTCTGGAGCTTTAGGAAAGGCACGTTCAAGAGCCACCAGAGCCATTCTGATTGCCTAATAGTGTTTACACAGGGAGGACAGGTAATAACAGCAGTATTTAATCACTAAAATCCATTAACCATCTTAAAATCATCAACCTAGCTACTTAGATTATACTCAGTGAATTTAGTTCACAACCATACATTCAGTGTACTGTATACTGTACATCTGTAGCCGTAGCCATCGGGCCTGTTTCAATGGTGGAGACTTAAGATAAGACAAAGAAGTTACTGGTCCTAAAATAAAATAATCAAAAATGTTATTTCTATCTTTTAAGATCTGTATTTAAAGACTTCTTTAAGTCATTCAGTTTTACATTTTAAAACATTCACAAAAACATTAGTTCAATTTTTTTGTTTTGATATAGAAAATATTAAACCATGAGTGCACATGGATTTACAACAATATTGACTTCGTCAGGCTTCTAAAAAATAAAAAAAGGGTGAAAAAATATAAAGAACAAATTAACATTTGATATTTTGGAATGTAAGACCGATCACGAATTTTTAAAATTTTTTAAAAACAGCAATTATAAATGAAGGAACAATGTTAATTTGAATTTATATTCTCAAATTCACTCAAAACATCCAAAACACTCAGATTCACGTAGCACTGCCTTGCACATCAGTCCACAAAGGGAGCCACGCGTTCAGGTCTGTGCGCGATGACCATGCTGTTCTAGGGCTGTCTAAACAACATAATGTGGTAATAAGATTAGCTATTCATCATCATGTGTGTATTTTTAAATCAAGATAAACATTCTAATTACAATACTAACTATATTACTGGAAGCGTTCATCATTACGCACCGAGTTATGTCTTGCAACCCTCCTATGTAGACAAATGGTACAGGCCTTGCAGCAGGCTACGCACCATTATTTCTGAAAAGCACAATAAATGTTCCTAAAAAAACAGTATAATAAAATAGACCACAAAGTAAACGAAATAGCTTGTAAAAGAAGAGGGACATGCGCCAAAACGCGCACATTATGATAACTGTTCCGTTATTTTGAAAAGCTACAAATCATTTGCTAAAAAACATACATAGATATTAGAAAATGCATTATAGAATATTGCATTCATTACTTACTCTCAGATGGATCATTCCGCCAGAAATTGATAATCTTCATCCGAATCAAATCGATATGGATCAATCGCTCTCGCAAAAAATTCAGCAGCTTGCTCTGATGAATCTTGTTTGGCCATTTTCTTTAAAAAATCAGTACAAATACGCCTATCTCCAATTTCTGGTCCAAAGACCTGTGAAAATCACGAAAACACTTTAGCGGATTCCACTGGTTGTTTCCAAACCCTCCCCTTTTTAACGCGTCATTTATTAGATTTTTCTGTATTGTTCAACACAGGTCTGTCATTGGTTACACACAGATCTGTCATTGGTTCACACAAGAATCTGTCATTGTTCACACACACACACCAAACAGTTTTATATATAGAAAGGTAATACAATTTCTCTGTTTTGCGTAAAATGCTATAGATTTGCACTCAATACGAAGCTTATCATTCGCGAAGCAACAGTCAGAGTCTTTATCACGCATACACATGTCACTTTTAATAAAAAAAAAAGTAATTTGATATTATGCATTCCGAAGTTATTAGTAGATTTGTAGGATGCATTTTGACGCTCTAAGCGTCTAATCGACTTTGAAGGTTTAAACAGTTTACATTTGAATTATATACAATCTATCTATTTACATTTGAATCATTATCTATACTCCATCTTATCCATCTATCCATCTATCTATCTATCTATCTGTCTGTCTATTATCATCTTTCTATCAGCATCATCTTTCTATCTTTTAAAAATCATTAAACATTCAATGTATGCATTACATTTTAAAAGATTAGAGTATTATAATTCGCTGATACAGATTTTTTCGTTATCAAAGTTTATAGTTGTAACAAAAATCAGAAATCTCACACTCCTTACCTTCTGCATTTTATAATAATTTCCTTTTCCTCTGTCGAGTGATTACTCTCATCTAATTGCTGAAAAGACGTAGCAAGGGGCTCGTGTTTCGTGAGACCTTTTCATTTTTATATGCCTTAATTCGTGAATTCGTAATTGGCCCGTTTCACCATCAGTGTGCAATGTGCGTGACGTCTACGGTCGGCAATAAATAAACTGCACGTGTCTTGCGGAAGAACATTGTAGCCGGAGCTACTTCTCTCCGTTAATGTCAATGGCGAGTCACGCAGGCACTGGGCAACGCAGCCGAGCCGAGCCGACCCCGGGATAAAATAGTCAGAATATAAACTCTTATTATAGGCGTACCGTAGGATTCAGGGTAAGTCACAAACACGGTTTGGAAAATGGGATTCATGATGTACTTGTTCCTTTTGAACATAAGTTACGGACTGCAGCAGCTGCTGATACAACGGCGTTCTGTTGCGCGAGCGTCCACTCGCACTAATGCGACCAAATTGAAATTTTAACTCGCACATTCTCAAAAAATGGTCGCATATGCGACCAATTTGGTCACAGTCTGGAACCCTGTCAGTTGTAGCCTACTAGGCTTTCATTAGCCTACTATAATATTGAAGGTAATATTTAACTGATTTGTATACAAACACTTAAATTACATTTATTTATTTTTCTAATAATAAAGTTTTAAATGGTAGCTGTCATATAAACTTGCCAGATATATTCAAACATGCATTAAATATTGAAAAAAATATGTAATATCGTGCATATATTTAGCAAAATGCTCCTCTCTAGAGTTAATTTTTCTAGCTGACTAACGAGTTTATGGTCTCTGGATATGGTTTTTCTGAGGTAAATGTGACTTTACATGACATTGTTTACAAGCTGTTTCACTGACGTCTTTCCACTGTTTAAACACCGATTGAGCGATTCCATGTGACGATATGGATTTCGATAAGTTGTACTCTTATCACACTTTCAGATGCTTATTCATATTTATTTCGCACTGTAACTGGTATTATTAAGGCGGGAGAGAAGATCATGTGTGCTCCGCACTGCTGCTTCTCTTGAGCTGAGCTGCGCCAGAGCGATCTCACGATACAGTGCCAAAACGGTATATATGTTTTTGAATTTCGTAACTTTGTTTCATATCAATAGTAACAAAGAACAAAGATTATTGCAATTTATTGGATGGGATGTGCGCTACAATGTTCCATTCATTCATCAACTGACAACAGGATGACTATATCCTAATCGATTCTTGGGATTTAAGAATCGATATCGGTTCGTAAAAATGAGAATAGATTAAAATCGAGAAATCTATTTTTTACCCAGTCCCTATATATATATATATATATATATATATATATATATATATATATATATATATATATATATATATATATATAGGGACTGGGTAAAAAATAGATTTCTCGATATATATATTAGGTGTGTGCAAAGCAACCGGTATTTGTATCTGTATTTGTATTTGTTGAGGGGGGAAAAGTATTTGTATTCGTATTTGTATTCGTATGTGTATTCCGGGGGTGTACACACGCAAGGTCTCGCGCTCTCTCCCTCACTGCCATGCGCGCTACAACGGTTTGAAGCAGTTCTGTCTCGCATGCGCGCTCTAGATTTACGGGAGATTTGAACTAATTTGAGGGCTTCAGGGAGACTTGGGATGTCTGCGACTCTGTCAACTGGCTATTGTCTGAATACCGCGCTAACAGAGCTACGTAAACAGAGCGAACATGAGAGCATCCGACTGCAGACGTCAATAATGCAGCGTAATGGAATAATCTCCTGATAAAACTCCGCTTCCCAAAAGTTATAAACTGCCCACGGAACCCAGTTAAGGTACACAAATCTATTCAACAAAAATAGTGATGCAGTTAAGTGTTTTTTCGCTCATGCCCTCTCTGAAGCTGTGTGCAGCTGTCAGTCACCTCTTCCTGAACGTCACTCACGCACTCTAACTCACTCATCCGGGCATGCACTGCGGTCTCGTGAGAAAACGCATCTTTTTGATATAAAGTTTTTCTTTTTCCCGAATACAAATATTTTTTAAAGTATTTGTTCGAAATAAGTATTCGTAAAAAACACGTTATTTGTGCCTTTCCGAATACCGTATTCGGGTTCGGCTCCACCCCTAATATATATATATATATATATATATATATATACATAACACGCGCGTGCACACACACACACACACACACACACATATATAGTAACGGTTAAAAGTAGGGATGCACCGATACCACTTTTTCCAGACCGAGTCCGATACCGATACTTTCATTTTTGGTACTCGCCGATACCGATACCGTAACCGATACCTGTATTTTTAATTTTCAATTAATTTTCAATTCATGCATTTGTAATTTTTAAATGTATTGGTAGAGAAACCAAAATAATATCAATCATATTAGTTGTTTATTAAATTTAATCTTAATTAGTTCAACAAATATATATTTCATGCACTGCATATTCATTACTGTATAAACTAAATATATATGGATCTTTTTGTAAAGTTGATAGAGGTAGCCTATTTAGCCAAGAGCAGAGAGTAATTTATTTGTCCTTTGTTTGATTAACATTAAAACACAGCAGCAGATTTATTAAAGTGCCGCCCCTTTAAGGCCGAACGCACAAACGCACTGACGCCATTTGAATTATACCGTCTACGTTCACTTGAGATATATAACAGACTTTTACTAGGATACTCGCCAAGACAGGTGTTTTTACATAGTTTTGTGTGAATTCGTCCGTACAAACGCAATGCGTGAAAGACTTCCATTCAGTATTCGCGCGCTGTCTGGTTTTCGGGGCGCGCGCTGTGGATGTTTGAAGTTCATGGAAATTCTTGACCTGCAAATGTCCTGTAATAATGTAGGCAACCACTCGTTAAACATAAGTAAGGTAACAGTTCATGTTTTACTTACCTATACGATTTAGTTTTAATCCAAATAACACGTGCTGAGTGAACGATCCGCAACCAACAGCATTCAACAGAAGCTCTCTCTCTCTCTCTCTCTCTCTCCTCTCTCTCTCTCTCATCCTCTCTCTCTCTCCTCTCTCTCTCTCTCTCTCTCTCTCTCTCTCTCTCTCTCTCTCTCTCTCTCTCTCTCTCTCTCTCCTCTCTCTCTCTCTCTCGTCAGTTAACATTATTAATAAGCTACATGCCTTGTTTTACTTGATTTGCCATTGACATCCGACTGAACTACAAACTTTCCACTGACGTCTGTGAAAAAGGGATGCGCTCGACCAGCTCGCGCGTCTGTGTCGTAGCGCGCTCAATCCACTGGGCGTTTTTCTCTTATCAGCTTGCGCACCATATAGTTATATAGACGACGCGTTAATATATTCTGTTTAATATTCCACTGATAAGATACATTTATTTCATATACAGCCTTCTTTTTTTTATCCCCATTATAATTTCTGACACTGTACACATGCTGCCTGGTATCGGTTGTTGGTATCGGGGCATTTTTACGAGTACGAGTACAAGTACATGAGCTCAGTATCGGGCCCGATACCGATACTGGTATCGGTATCGGTGCATCCCTAGTTAAAAGTTTGGCAGCATAACTGTTTCATTTTTTTTTTTAAAGAAGTCTGTTATGCTCATCAAGCCTGCATTTATTTGATCAAAAAGTATATATATATTTTTAATATGTGTATGGTTTTTTGAACAAATGCTCTTCTTTTTAACTTTTTATTTATCAATGAATCCTGAAAAAAGTATCACAGGTTCCACAAAAATATTAATCAGCACAACTGTTTCCAACATTGATTATAACTAAGTGTGAAATCAGCATAAAATTATTAGATTGATTTCTAAAGGATCATGTGACACTGGAGTAATGGCTGATAAAAATTCAGCTTTGTATCACAGACATAAATTATATTTTGAAGTATAGTAAAATAGCAAACCATTATTTAAAATTTTAATAATATTTCACAATTTTTCCCGTAATTGATCAAATAAATGCAGGCTTAATGAGCACAAGAGACTTCTTTCAAAAACATTAAAAATAGTAATTTTTCCAAACTTTTGACCAGTACTGTATATATATCAAAATTGTGAATGTTGCAGTTTTATATTTTTGCCACCTAGAAGTGAAAGCAATTGTTGAATAATATGCATGTAGATTGGTTCCTTCTTCTACAGACAAAAGTTCTATTGTTCTAACCAGATAATATAACTGCATCACATTACTTATTATTTGAAAATGTCTGACATTTTTAAAAAAGTTGTCACAAAATCTAACTACAAATTTTTTATTTCACTCTTTCAGTCTCAGACGGTCCCTGACAACCGACGACAGGCAGAATGTCTCTCTCTTTCAAGAGAGGTGTGCCGGTCTCGCACTACCCATAATTCAGGGGTCAGTTGCCCTCCTCTGCCCCACTAACTACTGCATCAACCTCCACAAGTGCTAAACTTACCAAACTGCAGGAGCTACAGGACAAAAAGCAGACCATGGACAAGATCCTCCAGGAACTCCACTCCCTTAGAGACCAGACCCTCAACAACAGTTCCTGTAAGCCTCCCCCTCACACAGCAGCACATGCAGTTACTATGACACTTTCCGTTTTTTAATAAGTCCCTTCTCTTTACATGATTTCAATTGTACATTTTTGCAAAATAGTTGGTGTTGCATTAGATGCTTCTGATGCATTAGTGTTCAAATGTATTGTTATTGGCTAAATAAGGTGTTTGTGTTTTTCAGGTCAGGGTGTCAGTCAACGTGGTGCACGCATGGGCATGTCAGAGCGTCCCTCAGTATTGGGTAGAGAGGGAAATGGCCCACGTCCAGTGAGGCAGGACCCCTCCTCCTCTTACACACAGATAGTTGATAACAGCCACCCTGCTGACAAACTCAGGTGTCTCTCTTCATCTCATTTGATCTCACGTAGATGATTATACCAAAGTGATGTTATTTATTTTTTATTTTAGTGGTTCAGTGTATTTAAAGCCTGGTTTGTCACTCAATGCAGGAAACTGAAGGAGGTGCACAAGCGTTTGAATGAGCTAAGAGAGCTTGTTCAGTATTACGAACAGACATCAGATATGGCGGTGGACATGGTTAATGAGAATGTAAAGGATGACGATGAGGGAACAGAGGACGGTTCAATTTTGAGGTCATGTTTGATTCAGAACAGGAGAACCATGAACCGGTCACCAACATCAGGTACTGATTATAGTAATTTAATTCTTAAGTAGTTTATTTTTGTCTTGTAGTGAATCTCAAATCTTGTGGAGTTTTTTCTTTTAATTGATTTTCAGGGTTCAAAACAAAAATTGTGTGTGCAGGAATGAAAGTTTAACACATAATGTCAGATAACTTAAAGACATTGCTATGCCATTGCTACACTTCTATGACTGCTCCACAGACTTCTTGTTGCATATTTTGAACCCTTTGTTTGAACATTTTATTTTTACTGGGCCTTTCTGAAAAAATATTCCAATGCCCTATCATATGGGCTTGTTTGTGTGATAGACTACAGGCTCTGTACTAAAATTTATAAATAACCAGCTTTTCAAAACAACATTTGCAATGTGCAATTTTAACAAACTATACAAATATTTTAAAATATTTGTGCTAAAAAGTGCAAAATATAACAACTGAATTTTAACAAACACTATACAACTATAAAACAATGAAGCGCAAAACAACATTGTCAAAATGCAGAGGTGCGAATTTACAAACTGTTAATTTAACATAAAAGCATAGGCTACTTTTGCCATGGTATGGTTTGCCATGACTGAATGTTAATAATCCCTAAAAAGCTGACTTCATAGCGATCTCAAACATCTCTATTATTATCAATAAAGATGATTGCACAATGAATATTTCACAATATCTACACTTTGTTTGTTATAAACAGAGGATTTGCCAGCATGCAGAATTCAGCACTGAACAAAAAGTCAGTTTTGAGCGGTGATGGGAGTCTATCTTAAATGCTTCTGATTGGCCGTTGTGTTTAAGAAATCAACACATATGTCTGTGATTGGCTACATCGCTCACGCTGGAAACATGTTGCAAATAGAAACTCTGGCCAGTAAATCGTTTCAATTTTGTTTAGTTGTTCTTTTCTGCAACAGATTAATAACAATTTATTAGTTTTTATATGTTTTATTCATTGATATTCATAATTTGCGGGAGTCCTGTGAATCGTTTTATTCTCCCACCACAGCCCGCACACACAGAGTGAGTGCATTACCACCCGCGCCTGCGCTCGCACTCGGCCATCAAATCTAGTCCCGCGCACGTCTCTAGATCAAGGGCCCGGCCCGAGGATGGCGGCGGGAAATATCGGCCCACGTTCTGCCTCGGGCAGAGAATTTAAGCTATAAACAGGACAGAGTAACAAGGCAGGCTTCACTCATACATTTTTTTGACGACGTACGTTAGTTAAGGTGTGTGTTGCTTAGGCGGCCGCCTTACAAAGTGCTGCGGGAAACCCTGAATCTGTAATGGAAACGTGACAGCGTTTAACATAGAATAACTTATCAGAGTTGTTTTGCAACAGTGTTCATTAACAACCATTCAACTCCGGATTGATTCTGGAATATTCGATGGGAAAATAAGCTCCGCAGTGACCGCAACAATCCGTCCTCCAACGCATGCTCATGTTTCGAGACTGTGCTCGAAGAGGAGGCGGGGCTATTCGCGCGCGCCTCCGTTGTCAGTTTGTGAGAGAGAGAGGGGGGAGCAAGCTGCGCGCAGCTCTACAATAAAATACAATTTTACCCATATTAAATAGTTTAAAAATCTGAAAATCAATCCGTAGCGGTCAGCGTTGATATTGTGGCGGCCCGCCACAAATTAATGAATGTATGGGAAACCCTGGCATTACATAAAGTCAGCCATTTAAATTATTTTCTTATGGCAGCCATGTTTAGACACGTTTAGATTGGAATAGAATAATAATCTAATTAAAAAAAAAATTAACTGCATTGTGCAAGTGCTTTGCAATTGAATTTAATAGTTTGGTCATTTTAAACCTTTACTAATGTATCAGCTGACAGGTTACCTGTACAGTTTACAACATTAGATGAGAGGTTGTTTTCATTAAGAAAAATTTACATGCACTGTACCTGATATATATATCTAGATAAATCAATATTGAATCAAGGATATTTAATCTAAATTGAAACCAATCATGGCAATGGTCATCTGTGTGGACACTTTGGCAGGACACTTTGCCTCTGCTTCTGTGAGAATCGTCCTGTTGAAGGAACTTGAAGAGAATTAATTGTTAATTGAGGGCAAATTATATATATATATATATATATATATATATATATATATATATATATATATATATATATATTTTTTTTTTTTTTTTTTTTTGTAGAAATCCAGCCCAACCACAGACTCCAAGTAACTGGATGGACATGAACAGTTTGACGAAGACTCTCAGCACCTCCAATAATAGAGATGGCCGTCTGAACACAGAATGTGAAATCAATAACCGCTCAGCAGCCAACCTCCGTAGTCTCAACGTCCCTTCAATCATAGGTCAGACCTCACACTCTTTAAATTTCTGTTAACCCTTTGTAAAGATTTGTTTCCTGAATTAAAAGCAAAATTAAAATTCTAACAGACTTTTCAACCACTCAGTATCATCATTTCTGTATTATAAGAACTCAAATTATCACCAGTAATGGGATAAAAGTTTATCATTTGAATATTAAGACTTTCTACTCTAGCGATCAAAATAGACTAAATTAAAAAGTCTATTTTGAAAGTAACTTGGCGCTTCAAATAAAAATGTTGTCTATTACATCGTTACGCCACTAGGTGGTGACAAGTGAATTAAAAAAAAATTGTCATTGAATTATTCTTTCAAGAAATTTGTTAAACGCTGATTCATCTAATAATGAAACAAGTGAAGTCTTAATGATTGAGTCATTGCATCAATCATTGATTTATAGACAAAAAAATAATTTAATGTAATTAAGTTTTTTTTAAAATACTGCAGCAATTAACATTTTGTCAAAACCTCTAATAAAAACAAGACCAAAGCTGGCAAAAATATGCTCAGGGTTGGGTGCTCAACAAAAGAAATAATAAAAAACAGAGTGGGCACACCAAGCTCCAAAATAGGCTAAATAAATTAATAGTGGATTCACACACGGGTTACGTTTTGAGCAGGCAGGCTCTTCGTCAGACAGTTAATTTTCAAAAGTTTAAATTTTTTGTTACATATATTAGAGCTTTGGTGTGCTGACTTTTTTTTTTTTTTGTATAATTGTCTAATTTAATTTTAGTTGTCTATTCAGAAACGTGGGAAAATCGTGATCTGTAAAAACAAAAAACAAAGTTAATGTCAATTTATACAGAATCGTGCAGCTCTATATTAACTATTTATTTTATATGCATTGTAATAATTTCAGAATGCCAGTTCAACCGGGACAGGCCTCACGTTGAAGTTAAAGATGAGGATGTGATGAGGCACTGGAGGATGATGTTGATGGAGCAAGAGGAGGAGGCAGAGACAGTGATGGTTCAGGGTCCAGTCGTAGAAGCAGTCTTGGTGGGGATGCAGATTATGCTCAGAAAGTACATCGTCTTCAAACAGCCAAACAGAAACTCCGACAACTCCAAGAACTGGTGGCCATGGTGCAGGTGAGGGTCTGGTGCCATGAGGGTGATGAAAGATTCTGGTCATTCATAATGCAAATATAGTTTGAGTGGAGTTTTTTTAGGAAGTCAATCTCCTGCCTGCCTTTTCTTTATTGCGCTTTTTGTCAACCTGTTGAATACTTTTTTCCTCTGGGTCTGTTAATGTTACTCTAGAGTGATGATACAGATGGTACTACAGCTAATGAGGATGAAGGTTTGAAGCAACAACCCAATAACACCCGAGCAACAACTCCTAAAGCCCAGAGAGATATCACCCTTTCTGATAAGACCAGGTTAGTGTTTGTGACCCTGGATGTATGCTTGTATTTTCAGTTCACATTGTGTTGTATGAGAACATGTTGCAGCATGTAAGCTTTTTCAATGTGACCTGTGTGAAACAACATTGTATAATGTTTGTTTTTCAGAGAGAAATTATATGAGGAGAAACTCAAGCAGCAGCAGCAGGAACTAAAGCAGCTCCATGAAGAGAGACAAAGACTGATGGAGATTCAGGGCAAGATACAAGACATACAGTGGGCCTGCCCTGACCTTCAGGTACTTCACATATGTACACTTGTGATTTACAGTAGGTTATTCAGTGTTTCCCCCTAGGATTTTTTTCAGGGGGTGGTAAGATCCCCAAGCTACTAGTGTCGCGGAGCGGGCGTGTTACGGATATGTGGTGTAAATTGTTTAGTAATCAAAATGTCTAATTAATTGAAATCATGAAACTTATACAATTATTAAACTTATACAACGTTTAAATAATTTATATGAAATGTTCCACCCCCACACACAAATTCTGTGTTGTTGTTTTTTTCACACAAATTCTGTGTTGTTTTTTCTGGTAGTCAAATGAAGACATAAAACGTTAATTTAATTAATTTTAATCATGTGAAATTAAACAAATGTTTTGCCAAACAACGTGCTGCACAATGAGCTTTACTGTTAAAATTAAATCATGGAAGAACAATTGATTATTCCTTAAAATAAAGTTTTGATAATTTATTTCTATCAGCGCTAGTATTATTATTACATTGAGACATATCTAAATTCTACTGTACAACGGTAATACATTTCTGGGTGCCCCCCCCCCCCCCCCCCCCACATTTTTGTGAAACACTGTTATTATAAACACACTGAACAGCTGCAGAACTGCAGAGACTGAGTTTTATAATTTATGAATTTTCTTAAATCATGATGTGCCCTGTCAGTCGTCTGTGAGCAGTAGTGCTAGCGGTCAGATGAGGAGGAAGATTCCTGCAGCAGCCTCTACTCCCGCTCCTGTACCATTACACTCTTCTTCCTCAGCTAAAGCCAACACTAGTGGTCTTAAACCCACGACTGAACCTCCTCCAGTCACTGTCACTGACAATGAGGTTAGTGTGGAATCCAAATAACAATTTTGCTTCCTTTTATATATCAGGTATCACTAAAAAAATAAAATTGTTGTCATTTACTTACCTTGTGAGACATGAGACTTTCATTTGTCTTCAAAACTCAAATTAAAATCTTCTTAATAAAACTTGGGAGATTTCTATCCCTTGTTTTGAAAGTTCCATGGCACCAAAACTTATAGACTTAAAAAAGTTCATAAAGAAACTAAAAGTAATCCATTTGAATTTAGCAGTTTAATCTGAAAAGATGCAATAAACTTTATATGATGAATAGATTTAATTTAGGCGTTTACTGTCATATATGACGTGTGACATGCGAGAACATGCCTAATTTTTTCTCGCCTGTCAAGCAAGTTTGCTTGAGCTTCTGTTTACTATATTTTAGGGCTGGAACAATGCATGAAGGGACTTTAAGATTTATTTAATGAAGTGCCTTTTTTAAGTGTTTTTAAAAAGAGAAAACTATAGTAAGCCATTGCAGGTTGATTTCCTTGACAAGAGTAACCACTGTGTCTCTATGGCATTGCTAAGCATTGCTTTGACCAGACAAATGTCATTTGCTAAACCAATGGATTTAGTTTAGGGCGGGACTATCTGTTTGCAGACAGGGGAAAGAAGTCCAAGGTTTATTTAAAGTCATTTTATTATAGCATGTTTTAGTGTTGGTGTTGCGAAGTTTAATAACTTTGTCTTTTTGTATTTTTATATTAGCTGTGGTCAGAGATGCGAAGGCATCAGATCTTGCGTGAGGAGTTGAGACAGAGGCGGAAACATTTGGAGAGTCTGATGGCAGAACAGCAGAGGAGAAGCACACTCACTGACACTCCATTCAGGAGCGAGACACATGAGACCCAGTCCTTCAGTCGTGATGAAAGGTAACACTTGGCCTTGATAGCTTATAGTGGCTCATTTCAAAAAAGTGTTTTATATACTTCGAAGACTACATTTTCAGGTGCTAATCATCATTTTTGTGTCAGAACCGTGGCTACCTGGGGTGGATCGACACAGTGTCCGCTTGGTGAAGATGATGATGATGATGATTACTCTGAGTTGGGGGCTGAGGAAGATGATGATGAACATGATGGGGGAGAGGAGTCCAGTTCCACAGATGATCTGCATGCTTGCTCCACCCAAAAACAGCGCAGCTACAACAGGAATAACAGAGATGGGTAAACACACAGGCACATACTAGTTTGTCTAGAAACCAAACCCAATCCATTATTAACACTCTTTTCATTTTGCGCAGTGTGAAAGTTCACAGGGAAGTTAATGGTAGTCCTTCCCCACGTGGATCAAGGGGTCACCCTCGTCAGCAGCCACATGCTGAGAGCAGTAGTTCCAGCAGAGCTAAACGGCAGGAGAACCTGCGATGGGCGGCTGATCTGTCTCTCTCTGAGGGCGCTGCACCAGCACACTGGCAGGAACAGATCACACACCTCCAGAAACAACTCAACTTCAGCACTACCATGTGCCAAACTTTGCTACAGGACCAGCAGGTCAGAGAGTTGAACACATTTTATTTTTTCATTTTCACCTTTTTTTTCCCTCACTTACAACTTTTTTTCCTTCTCTCATCTCTAGACTCTTTCATACATGCTGCAAGCTCTGCTCACAGGTCCATATGGTGTTGTGCCCAATAATGTGACCTCTCCTCAGGTCCCTCTCATCATGCACCAACTAAACCAGTGTTACACACAGCTGGCTTGGCAACAGAACAATGTCAATCGGTCTGTCTAGATTTCTTTCGAAAATTTTAAATGAGAAAAAGTATTTAAGTAAGATTTTAAGCATTAAGAATGAGGCATTTGCTTTAGATCTACTACCATTAAAGGATTAGTTCACTTCACTTTTTAAAAAACTTTTGCTGATAATTTACTCACCCCCATGTCATCCAAGATGTCCATGTCTTTCTTTCTTCAGTCGAAAAGAAATTAAGGTTTTTGATGAAAACATTCTAGGATTTTTCTGCATGTAATGTAATACAGTGGCAGCCAAAGGGTTCAAGGTCCAAATAACAGTTTCAGTGCAGCTTCAAATGACTTTAAACGACACCAGACGATGCATAAGGGTCTTATCTTGCAAAACGATCGGTCATTTTTAAAATAAATAAATAAAGTAAGTTTATGCCTTGCTCTGTTCCGTGATCCGCTGTCGTGATTCTCCTGTTCGAACTCGTTCATGAAAATGAACGAGTCTTTTTTCCGAGTCATTTCGTTCATTCTGTTTGTTGAATGAACGAAACGACTCGAAAAAAGATTCGTTCATTTTGATGAAAGAGTTCGAACAGGATAATTCGAGTCTTTTTTCCGAGTCATTTCGTTCATTCTGTTTGTTGAATGAACGAAACGACTCGAAAAAAGATTCGTTCATTTTGATGAAAGAGTTCGAACAGGATAATTCGAGTCTTTTTTCCGAGTCATTTCGTTCATTCTGTTGGTTGAATGAACGAAACGACTCGAAAAAAGATTCGTTCATTTTGATGAACGAGTTCGAACAGGAGAATCACGACAGCGGATCACGGAACAGAGCAAGGCATAAACTTACTTTTTTATTTATTTATTTTAAAAATGACGATCGTTTTGCAAGATAAGACCCTTATGCATCGTCTGGTGTCGTTTAAAGTCATTTGAAGCTGCACTGAAACTGTTATTTGGACCTTGAACCCTTTGGCTGCCACTGTATTATATTACATGGAGAAAAATCCTAGAATGTTTTCATCAAAAACCTTCATTTCTTTTCGACTGAAGAAAGAAAGACATGGACATCTTGGATGACATGGGGGTGAGTAAATTATCAGCAAAAGTTTTTTAAAAAGTGAACTAATCCTTTAAGTTTGGAATCAGATTTTTTTAATGCTTTTTGAAAGAACTTGCTCACAAAGGCTGTTTTTATATATATATATATATATATTATATATATATATATATATATACACTGATAATGAGAAGAACAAGTTTTTTAACAGTTATTTTAAATTGTAATCATATTTCACAAATCTACCGTTTTTTTATTTATTTATATATATATATATATAAATAAAAAAAACGGTAGATTTTTTTAACGGTACAAACGGTACAAGTTTTTTAACAGTTATTTTAAATTGTAATCATATTTCACAAATCTACCGTTTTTTTATATATATATATATATATATATATATATATATATATATTAGGGGTGTAACGAGATCTCGTGCCACGAGATCTCGCGAGACTAAAACATGACGAGATTTCCCGTCGAGTGAAAAGCTGTCTCGCGATTTCTATTACCATAGAATATTCCACCGCTACACTCACATTCGCCTAAACTATCGTTTTGCTGTTTTTATAAAAATAATTAAAAACCATTATAAACTAATGTAAAAGTCTGCTCTGCTCATCCAGCACGAGTTGCCGTTGCAATCAGTGCAGCACGAATCACAGTTCACTGATCGCGTGAGGATGGCGGAGGATTCGTTGCGCAACATAGACTAAACTTCTGATCTTATGTTGTAGAATGCACGCTCAGCACCGCTGCTATACACACAGAGTATGCGTGATCACGATAGTGAAAGTAAAACACAAGCTCGCTGATGTGCATTGCGCACAAATTAGGCCGCGAACATACAATCGTCCGTCTCCCAATACCTATCACTGGACTGTTTATTTGCGGCTATCGTCTCAGTTTGCACTTCGAATATTGAGAGAGTACTGTAATGTCTTAAAGACAACAGACAAGAGGCTCTGTTTCTGAACTTATAATCGGAACGCAAGAACAACTGTGGAGACAAACACACCAGGCTCGTTTCTCTACCGGCCTTTCCCGAACTCACTGCATTAACCCTATAACTGCCGGTGCAAAATACAACAGCAATTTCAAAACAATTATAAAGAGTCTGTGCGCTAACTTTGATTATGGTTGCACTTGCACTTATTGTTTGCACTTAATAAGACTTCTAGAGTTCAGTTAGGAGGTCACACACAGCCTCAATCAGAAGTTCTGAAAGCTGTTAAATGTACAGTAAGGTCTGAAGAGACTAATGTGAAATCATACAGGAGAAAAGCCAGTCAATAAAAACCTTTTATTATTAAAAGGTTATATTGTTGTATATTGTTTTCTTTCAATGCATTTGATAATTCATACTCCTAATGCATGTCATTTCAGGTCTACTTAATAAGATTATTAGTTAAACATTGCAAAATGCACCTGCATACTTTTCCAGTCATGAATTGTGTCATTAAGGGATTTCTGTAAAATTGTGCAAAAATCTCGTCTCGTCTCGTTCTCGTGAACCCAATCTCGTGTCTGTCTCGTCTCGTGAGATAAGCGTCTCGTTACACCCCTAATATATATATATATATATAATAAAATAAAAAAAACGGTAGATTTGTGAAATATGATTACAATTTAAAATAACTGTTAAAAAACTTGTTCTTCTCATTATCAGTGTTGAAAATAAAAAAAATTGGAAACTGGATTTCCTCATCCTTTGATTTTAATAGAAAGTTCATCACAATTTAATGCGTCCTTGCTGTTAGTATTAGAAATTTGTATTCATTTCTTTAAAAAAAAAAACCTTACTGACCCCAAACATTTGAATGGTAGTGAAGGTCTAAACTGCTTGAATTTGAAACAAGCTTTAGTTTCATTTGTCACAACTTTTAAAATGTGCTCTTTTTTTCCTGGCAGGTTGAAACAAGTTCTGAATGATCTGTTGCAGCAGCAGAGTCAGTCCTTGTCAGGACAACAGCAGCATCAAAATGTTACACGTGATTCTGCATCTCCTTCTCTGTTCCTAAATTACCCACCGGTCAATACACTCAATATGCCTGGAATCCCAAACTTCTCCCCTTTCCCAACTGGTAAGTCTGTTATCAGTCTGTAATTCTTTAAATTGGGTAAATTCCATATAAAATAAAAATATAGTTATATATACATACTTTTAACCTATTTTCTTTCATTCTTTCTTCTTTTCTATCTTTAGGCTTTAATTTCAGTCCCTTGTTTCCCTCCTCGGTAGGAGATTTCCAGCAGAACCAGGCCGGTTCAGATCATCAGCATGATCCAAACATATCTGTCAAAACGGAATACATGAGTTTCCCCCCTCCACTACAGAGATCTCCACTCAACAACACAGAGAAAAGGTACAAACTTGTTTCTGTAATTTGGATTAATATGATATAATATTGATGATTCTATCAATTACAGTCAGGTGAAAATTTAAGAATGACCTACTTTATACATTGGTCAGCTGTAAAGTCAACAAAATTATCTTGCTTAAACTACTAAAAAAGGAGAAACCTAAAAAATAATTTGTATTTTTACTTTATAGGTTTCAGTCTCATCCTGATACTGTGGCCGATGCTAATAACTCGAGCTGGTTAAACTCCTCCCTGAATCGCTCTGGTCAGAGACCCACCCTCACCTCAGGCCATACAAGTCAGATGGAGAAGAACTCCCCTTCCTCCTCTCCTGTTCCTCACACTTCCATTTCCCGGGATCGCTCCTACATACCTGACTCCCAGGAGTCTATGAGCAGCCTGCCAGACAGGGCAGACCCGACCACCGTCACCAAGACCTTTAGAGCAGGACGCAAGGCTGCGGCACAGGCCAGCCTGGCCTCTAGAGACAAGACCCCCAACACAAAGAGCCGCCGCAAGAGAGGCAGGGGACAGAAGAACACAGGTGTGTCTATATTTAAAGTTGACATACTCAATCTTTAAAAGCTCACTGAAAAGCAAACTGTCCTTTTTCAATCAATAATTGGGTTTATGGATTTTTTTAAAACATATATATTTAGGCAAAAGAAGCTTTGGAGTTTAAGACCCCCAATTCAATCAAATGTGGTTTAATTTTTTTTTTTTTTTTTTTTTTTTTCGTTTTCAGCATCTGTGGACAGTGACAGTGCTTCAAGTGACTCTCACTTTGATCAGGACAGAGAGCGCTCCTCTCAGGTCAGATACAAAGATCTCAACCAGGGTCTTCTGGACAAACCACACAGGAGAAACTGGACAGCAAAGTATAAGAGCAGCAAGCCAAATGATCTCTCATCTGGTATGACTTTACATAGATCCAGCTACTGATCTCACATAATAAAACGTCTTAACACTAAACATCAAAACGTAGAACAATGAGAACTGTCTTGTTATGCAGTGTGCACTATATTCTTCAATCAGAGAAGTATCTGCCAGAACAGTATAACAGACTTTTTTTAATTTGATCATCATTTGAACATCTTATGTCCCCTGTGTCCGTATATTGTTTTATAGTGTCACTTATTTCATTTTCATTTGTGTTTTTGTTCACATTTCATTTTGGGTTTTGTTCTTCACAGCATATGCTTGGAGAACACCTTTTCTCTCTAACAGAATTGCATGCACTGAAGTCCCAGGTAACTCCAAGTTAATCAGCTGTTTGACCTGCTAACTGCCTAATCTGCATGTTTATCTTCTCCTCTTTCTCCTCTTCTTTTTTCTAAACTGCATTCACATGTTGCAGTTGAGCTAGATGTTTTCATTTTCAGGGCACAAATCTCTCACACAAATGATTTTAGAAACAACTCCCCGGCGCTGTATAAAGTTTATTTATATTGCTCACTATTGTCATTTCAGAACATTGGGAAATTGGGGAGGAAAGGGGAAGAGTTTTATACCTTTTTCCCAATTTCCCAATGCTCAACTGCAACATGTGAATGCAGTTTAGAAAAAAGAAGAGGAGAAAGAGGAGAAGATAAACATGCAGCCGCTAGAGTTCTTACTAGATCAAGAAAATATGATCATATAACACCAGTTTTATCATCACTTCATTGGTTACCTATAAAGTTCCGTATTAATTACAAGGTATTGCTTTTGACCTATAAAGCTCTAAATGGTTTAGCTCCAGTCTATTTAACGGATCTTCTATCGCCTTACAATCCATCGCGCTCTTTAAGATCACTAAATTCGAGGCTTCTGGTCATTCCTAGGATATCCAGATCCACCAAAGGAGGCAGAGCATTTTCACATCTAGCTCCAAAGCTCTGGAATAGCCTTCCTGATATTGTTCGTTGCTCAGACTCGCTCTCCCAGTTTAAAACTAGACTAAAGACGCATCTATTTAGCCAGGCATTTATATAAATTTTTATCTTACAGTTACTGTAAATTTGGCCTCTAGTTCATAAACGCCAGAGGAGAACTGGCCCCGACTGAGCCTGGGTTCTCCCAAGGTTTTTTTTTTCTCCATTGGGTCATCTGATGGAGTTTTAGGACACCATTGGGTCACTTGATGGAGTTTTTCGGTTCCTTGCCACTGTTGCCTTTGGCTTGCTCAGTCGGGGATATTCAAATTAATTAAACAATCATACCATTGATCAGCTCTACCAAACTTGGATGTCCTTTTTGGATGTCCAGTAATAAACAAACATTGTTGAGTTATTTTGATTGATACTGTAAAGCAGCTTTGATACAATCTGTATTGTGAAAAGCGCTATATAAATATATTTGACTTGACTTGACTTGACCTTTGCTTTTGAGTTGAAGACAGAAAGTGTGGATCTGAACATGGTTTTAACAGTGTTTTTGGATATTGTGTGAAGTTTAGTACTCAAGGTGTTGCTAATGCTGCATTTGAAGTTATGTTAAGTATGTTTCCCACACATAGTTTTTTTGTATAATTAGTTTGCACAGACAGCAGTTTGATCTACTATTTATATGCTTGGTGTTTTAGTAGATTGCCTGTTTATCGTCTTTTATTTTGTTCTGACTATGTATATTTCTCTTCTCTAGATGTGAGCAGTGATTTCTCTCTTTTTGAGGCCCTGAGAGAGACGATCTATTCTGAGGTGGCAACACTGATCTCTCAGAATGAGTCTCGCCCTCACTTCCTCATTGAGCTCTTCCATGAGCTTCAGCTGCTCAATACTGACTACCTGCGGCAGAGGGCGCTCTACTCACTACAGGTACAGTACATTATTGTCAAACCTGTGCACACTTCTACAGACACAACAGGCCCACATGGAGACTTGATGGTTTTCCACATTTTCTGCATCGATTGTGGTGGAAATCTGCAAAATTGCTTTAACCCTTGTGCTGTGTTGAAAACCCTGCAAAAAATATGGTTATAAAGCTCTTGTTATGCTACCTTGTCACTAAACGTTGGATTCAATATTTTTTCTGCTTGTTTTCTTTCAATTAGGACAGATTTTGTTTATTTTTGGAACTGATCGATTATTGGCATCATTTATCTGAGCTTATGTACCTACGTTTTTGAGTGAAAAAGCGCTGTTTTTTGGATAATTTTGTCATTCTTAAAATATGAAAAAATGACACTGTTTATCACACTAACTGTGCTTTAATGTTTAACCAGGAAATTGTTTTGAAATGGTTTCATTTTGTACAAAATAGCACAGTCACACTTGCCGTACAAAAAAATTGCTTATAAATCACTTGTTACATGATTTTCGGGTTTTATTTCAGGTAAGACAGGTTTTGTATTTTTTTTGTTGAAACTACTTGATCGTAGACCTTATTGATCTGAGCCCCTTTGAGGATAAAGTTCATCTCTGTGGAAAAAAAAGCCTGTAATACTCAAAATAGTGTGTGCGTATGCATGTATTCAAACATGCACAGGTCCGAGGCCTTTATTTTTGCAAGCCCACATGTAGATATTATAAACATGAACAGGCTCCTGAACACTAATTGTTTCTCTGATTTTCAACATCCATTTTCAATGGGCTGTCATTTTTGACCAATATAAGCTCAGATCAATGAGGCATACGATCAATCAGTTTAAAAAATAAAACATTTCCTAATTTAAAGAAAACAAGTCGACAATGATTGAATTCAATATTTGGTGATAAAATTGCATAAGAGATTTATAAGCAAGTTTTTTCACCGTAAACACCACAACTGTAACTGTGCCATTTTGTACAAAATAAAAGCATTTCAAAACAAATTTCCTGGTTAAACATTAAAGCTCACTAGTGTGATAAACAGTGGAATTTGTTTTTCACATTTCACTTAATATGGACAAAATTATCTACAAATAATGTTGTTGTGTTTTACTCAAAAACTGAGGTACGTAAGCTTTTACGATTTTTAAAGCTATTAAATTATAAATAAGGCCTATGATCAATCAATTCCAAAAAGATATATAAAACTTGTCCTAATTGAAAGAAAACCAGTTGACAAAAAAATGTAATCCAATATCTGGTGATGATGTAGCAAAATTAGAGATTTATAGGCAATTTTTTGTAAACCCAACCTGAGGGTTAAATTTAATTAGTCAAATGTAATTGATTACAAGTATCATAGAATATGTGCGTGGCTGCGTATGATGTATGTGGCACATCCTATGCCACATATCAAATCTCATCGTTGGCTTTGGCCACCAGGACATTGTAACAAGGCACCTGACAGAGAAGAGTGTGGCAGATGAGCATGCGTCCTCTTTGGGTCCGGCTTTGTGGGCCACAGGCTCACAGTCAGAGCTCACACCTAGTGAAAGCTTGGCTACCAGTGACAATGTAAGACATTTGCTTCCCCATCTGGCCATCTGATTTTCTCACTTTAATTATCACACACAGTTGATCTATTTATTTTTCTCCCTGGTTTTTCTAGGATGCATCTGAGAAGATTGTTACCGTTAAATCCAACTCTGTACTGAAGAGGGTAGCAGATAGAGATTCAATGGACAACGAGAGCCTGCTGTCCACCTCTTCCAACCTTGAACCCTTTGCTAGTGATGACTTGGGTAAGATGACAGAGCTGTATGCGTACATACAGACACAATAATGTTAAAAACAATAGATTAGTTTAGGGCTGTCACTAACGATTATTTTGGCAATCAAGTAATCGGTCGATTATTTTGTCGATTAATCGAGTAATCAGATGTTTGTATTTTTTTGGGTGGTAATAAAAATAGACCTAAGCAAACAGTAGCCTTTAAAATTATTAAAATACATATATAATAACGAGGCAATCATTTTTGGTTCAAATAGAGGATCAAAAGCAAGTAATCCTATGGTTTTATAGAACAACACTGTTAATATCATATATATATATTATATTATGTATTTTAACAATCAACTTTATTTATTATAACACATCCCTTCATAGGGTGCCAACGGCCTGGTAATTGTTGCACTTTACAGCAGATCAAGCCACTTCTTTATGGTAGAAATGCTACAGCCACTGACATTTCTCAGAATATGGGGAAAAGATTATGGGAACATCAAAACATGCAAACTCAGAACTTTTATTTTGAAATTACGATGAACAGTAACAGTTTGCACATTTAGAATCATATTGATGTATTCCCCTGTGTTAGCATAGGTTTATAAATTATTTACCTTACAAATCTGATGAAATGGCGCACATTGCGATCCCAGGTGAACGTTATAAGCAGCCTAAACTCACAGCATATGTAGAGTTGGAGTTTGAGGCGCATTTTCTGCATATAAGTGATAACAGTTCATGTGTAGCAGCATTTACAGTGAACAAAGACGCTCTGAGATGCACGTGACCTACACGCATGTAAATAATTTAAGCGCTATATATTAAATGCAGCGCTATATATTAAATGCAGCACTTTTTTTTTTTGCCATAATATATTTATTACGTTTTGTGCATACACAAACAGAAGACAAACAATCACAATGCCTATCAGAAAGCATCACTGTACAATGCAACAGTCTACAAATATTCATCACTTTTCTTTAAAATAAAAGATATAAAATAAATGAGTTATACAAATCAGGTGATCATATATTTATTTTATTTAATCGCAGCCTTTGTGAATTCACTATAGCCCTTTGCTATAGTATGTTTTTATCTATATATATATATACATCGTGCAGCCTTGGAAAATGGTCTAATAATGCGGTTCATGGGTTCTCATCCGGTAATTTGCAGGTTACTCAACATTTTTTAAAATCAAGTACTCAAATTTAATTGAGGAATTGTGACAGCCCTAGATAGGCTGCTTACCATGATCATGCTTGCTTTGCTGGGTTGGGGCTAGACTGAATCCTGTCGTATTCCCCTTGAATACTTTCATGTTCCGCTCTCTCTCTCTCTCTCTCTGTCCCTTTGTTTCCTTTCTGCTTCTTCAGGCAACACAGTGATTCATTTAGATAAGGCATTGGCCAGGATGAGGGAGTATGAGCGCATGAAGCTAAGGGCTGAGTGTAACACAGATAAACCTGAGCACAGCCCTGAAGCTGCTGCTACCGCCTCAACACTCACGCAAGGTATTCCTGCCATCACTCTCAGACTGCAAAATAAACCTGACATCCATTTGCAAATGCTTCTAATGTCATTTCCCTACCAGATACAATGCGGTTTTTAACACAATGCTATAGAAACCAAACAAATGACTGGTTAGAAACTTTTATATGCCTTTTTGCGTCCACATCTGCTCACGATGGGCACTGTCTTCTGCTGTCACAGCACACATCACTGTCAGTGATTCCATGTCTAAAAGAATATTTCAGGCTTAGTACAGCCTGTATCTTTGTATCTGGTACACATTTTACACTAACACATTTCATTCATTAGGCTGAAAGTAACCTGGAATATGTCTTTAATTCATCTGAGAGTTGCTATTAATGTTTATAGGGATTATACCTTTAACTAAAGCTCTGCTTGCTTTAAACATGCATCTAATAAATGCTTAGGTTGGATGCCCCTTTATGAAACTCTACTTATGTGTTTTAATGCATTTCTGTGTGTCTTTGTCTATTTTTAGGTGCAGGACATTCATCTGCTGATGCACATTGTCCTCAGATTGACACACAACAGCTTGACAGACAGATCAAAGCCATCATGACAGAAGTTATTCCCTTCCTAAAGGTGAGCTTACTTTAACATTTCAAATAAATCAACTGTCTAAGCTGCAGTTCAGAGACGTGTTGTCTTGCATGTGTCTTTCTGTCAGGAGCACGTTGGGGAGGTGTGTTCACACCAGCTGCTCACATCTGTGAGACGCATGGTGCTCAAACTCATTCAGCAAAATGATGAAAGCAAAGAGTTTGTTCGGTTTTTCCACCGACAGCTGGGCGGCATCCTGCAGGTAAGAACAAATTTAATGAATTTATTTGTTCAAATGTAATTTGCTGCTTTGTTTTTATTTTATTACTGATTTTTTTCGTTTATTTTTCTTCAGTAGTTGTTTGACAACTTGCATTAGTTAGCCTAGTATTCGTTTGTTGCTGTGGTATCGAAACTTGTGAAATTTCACAAAATCTAATATTTTGCTATTGTTACTTTTTTTTCAGCAAAAAAGGATGATGTGTATTGTTATTGGGAAATAAAATTACTCGTATTGTGATATAAGGTGGTTATTTTGCACATCCCTATATGAATAAAATCACAAGATCCTGCATTTTTGAGAATCATGAGTGTGCTTGAACATTTGAACGTGACTCTGATGCCTAAAATCGGAAGCCCGTTAGTTGCAGGTTTTTGTACGGCCATGAAAAACCTGGAAAAGTCATGGAATTTCCAGGTCTGGACAAGTTTTGACAAGTAAATTTGTTTCAAAAATATCTGTATAATATAATGTTTATTCTGGTCCTGAATTTTGGCATGGGATTGCATAGATCGCATAATTTTACTAATTCTCGCAAGTTTCACACTTTTAATGTGGGAAATTCCTGCAAACATTTATTTACTATAGCATGTAGGTTAGATGAGGAAATGAATCCACTTAGAATATCAGATGAAATCAGTCATTTGAAAACAGTGCGAGTGATTTGTCGCTCAATACATTTATTTATTTATTTATTTAACATTATTTTGGGACCGCTGGCAGAATTTTCTCTTGCCCAATCCGGTCAGTGTTGATTCATCACAAAACATTATAATTTTCACATCTTTTTAAAGGTGCCCTAGAATGGGGTTATTTTATTATTTTATAATGTTTCCTGGGTTGCCCTTATAGTGTATGTTTTTTAGATCAAAAATAGTCATCATTTCGAAATAAAAGGCATTTTTCCTAGCCTGATTTTCGCCTCTGATTTGAACACTCTGTTTGAAGGGGCGTGTCTGCTGTGAGACTTCAGTGTAACCGGCCACTGCTGTGATTGGCTGACATGCTTGCATATGAAATAGCTACGTATTACATGTGAAACTCTCTCGAATACTTTTATTACAGCTATTAAATGTTTTTACTATTACAGCTATCGAGATTAACGAATCGTGAGATGTTTATAAAGTATTTAAATCTATTTTCATCACATAAAATGTTGCCGCGATGAGCATTGACCAGATGACAGTCTGTTGATCGCTAGACTGAAGATCTTATCATTGCAACGCAGTTTCTGTTCTCTCTCTAATGCTTTCACCAATGCAAACACGATGATGTACTTACAGTAAGAGCTTCGTGATGCAGTGTAACATGCGTCATTGATTTCATAACGAGTTTGGCAAGTGTCCAGATAAACTCGTGATGTGTGGAAAGATTGTTCTTTGATCGCTTTCTGTATATAATTTATTCACTGAGAGAAGCCTGCTTGATATTGTCCCAGGTTAGAAAATAAGTCCGTGATGAAATGGGCAGAGCAAACTAACAACTTCGAATTAAACTGTTGCGGTATCCGATTATAGATAAACATCAACCACGCCTGTTGACATTTCTTTTCTGTGGGAAGGGTATGAAAAGTCCTCACCTCCTCTGCACAGCCTGGAACATAACATTTATCTGCCATTTTCCCTATGATCCTTCCTCGCTTGTTTCTTCACCTGCAGAACTTCCGATTGTTCGGATGGCATTGAACATGGGCTGGCATATGCAAATATTTGGAGGCATAGTTAAATGACTCTTGTTATTTAACTATGCCAACATAAATTCAATTTCACATTCTAGGGCACCTTTAAGCCATTTGGTTCTTGCACGCTCAATAGGCAGTTTTCTGTGCGCTCAGTCACACCCAAAGCGCATGCATATAAAGCTGCCTCGCGATTACCAAATTGACTTATTTTCATGGCTTATTGCACCTAAAAATGTAATTTTTACCCATTGTAAAATAAAAAAGGTCTAAAAATGTGTACAAACGTTGTAGTTGGATTACAGCCTACATTTAATTAAGGGTGCTTTAAATAGTTTTATGATAAGTTTATGATAATGATGCTCTTGGTTTTGTGTGTGCACTCACAGGACTCCCTCAGTAAGTTTGTTGGACGGACGCTGCAGGATTGTGGTGAGGACCTGCTGGTAGAGATCTCTGAGATCCTCTTTAATGAACTCGCCTTCTTCAGACTGATGCAGGATTTAGATCAGAACACCTCTAAAAACAAATGCAGGACCAAGAGACGGTCTGACCATACATCTCCAAAACACTCACCTCACACTGAGGTAGGCTCGAGTGATTAATGTGTGTGTCTGTAGCAATGCTTCTGTGTTAAAGGAGAATAATCTTTGCATTGTTTATGTAGGAGCAGAAAACACTAGAGAGAGAAAATACATTCTCACCATCATATTTCGATGAAGATAGAGTAAGTTATAATTGTTGATACACTTAACATTCACACAAATACACTAAGCTACACTGCTTCTGAATCTAAAGCTCCACAGCAGAACAGTTTTATATGTTGTATATATTAGCTTGCAATCTCAGGCCCCATCCACACTACTGCATTTTAGTTTAGAAACGGAGAATTAAAACGAATACGATCTCCGTCCACACCAGCGTTTTAGCTGCGATCTCCGTCCACATAAAAACGTCTGAAAACGCGCATCACGTGACCATTCACCTAAACTGGGCATGCGTGTGCCGGTGTAAACACCATTACTCAGGAACCACAACTTCATTGATAAAATTATCCCGCATGCGTTGGTTCTTCCCGCCTTAACCCAAAACCGACGCTCCATGTACGGTCGATACCGCCGCTGCACACGGCAGGGGAATTGTCACAGATCGCTGGAATAGCTTGCCTCCGGCGCATGTTGGCAGTTAACGTTATAGCATCAGGTAAGGATATGCCATGACTGATGACACCCAATCAGAGAGCCGAGCGCGAGCGTCTGCGTCATCGTTTCTAAAGTCCTCCGTTTTGACCTGTCTACACTAAAACGCCCTCCGGAGATTCAAAACGCAAAACGGGTCTGCAGCGTTTCTAAACTTCTCCGTTTTAGGTCTTCGTTTTTGCCGTTTTAGTGTGGACGGGAGGTGCAAACGTAGCAAAAGGTCTCCGTTTTTAAACGAAAACGTAGTAGTGTGGATGGGGCCTCAATATGAAGTGATGAGTTGAGAAAAAAAATGACAACAACTGTCTATTTGTTGCCTTTGGTGGTTTCATACAACAAACATACAGCGGTGTTTTTTTGTTTTATGGCAAACCTGAATATTTTCAATGTTGAAAATTGACTTTCACTGTTTTTTCACCAGGATCCGGATAAGACAGAGCAGCGAGGGATGCCTTGTGAGAGGGAAGAGGACAAGGAGAAAGATGCACAGAGCAGTGAAGCATCTGAGGTGGAAGAAGAAGAAGAGGAGGAAGAAGAAGGGCTGCCTCTTTCTATAAGTAAGGTTATCAGCCAGAAACTGAAGGGGAAAAAAATAGCTATTGATTGAAATAAATATACAATACCACTCAAAAGTTGGGCCTGGTGAGAATTTATGTTTCTAAGTATTTTTGTTTTCATCAAGGCTGCATTTATTTGATCAAAAAATACAGTTAAAATAGTAATATTGTGAAATATTATTACAATTAAATTTAACTTTCTATTTTAATACATTTTAAAATGCATTTTTTTTAAGGATTTAGTGTCACATGATCCAGAAATTATTCTAATTTTCTGATTTGGTGCTCAAAAAAACATCTCTTAATTATATCAATGTTAAAACAGTTGTGTGTGTGGGGGGGGGGGGGATTCTCAAGGATTCATTTGGAAATCTTTTGTAACTGTAAAAGTCTACTGTCGTTTTTTGATTCATTTTATGTTTTCTTGCTAAATAAAAGTACATTTTTGAAAGATACTGATTTTAAATATATATTTTTTATATTCTATGTGATACAATAATAAGCATAAATAGCATAAAATTCGGAGTATTTAACAATACCCTTTAGTGTTTGCAGGAGGTTGTCCATCTTATCACCTACAGGTTGAGACTGTTCTGTAATGTATTTGACTTTGATAAGAATATGTTTGACTTGTGTGTTGTGTGTGTATGGTCTTTTCTTTAGGCCTGTCTAAAGCAGAGACACAGGCACTATGCAACTATGGCAGTGGAGAAGATGAAAATGAAGTGGAAGAGATAGAGGAGTTTGAGGCTGGACCTGTTGAGGTGCAAACATCACTACAAGCCTGCATGGACAACACTAGTGAACACAGACAGGTGTGTTGGCATGCGCACGAAAGAGCAAATAACCCGAATCAGAAGACATTAAAAATGACCTGTTTTGTTGTTTCAGTGCTCTGCCTTACAAAACGAAGCCCCCCTGGAAACCAAATCAGACCTAGAAAGCCCCGAATGCAGCCAATGTACGCCTTTCTTCTGTAATATTATACCATTGACATTTATTGGGGTATTTACAATCAACTCATTATGGTTGAAAAAAATATTTTCACTTTGTCTCCCATTTTCTAACAGCTAAAAGCATAAAATCTGAGTCCAAAGACACAGATCAGCAGCCTCCAGAGGAGAGCAGAGAGGAGGCAACAATTGGTTCAGAAGGTGAAAGAGAGGAGGAGGAGGAGGATGACCGTACTGCTGCTTCAGCACAAGAAACTCCTCAGAGCTCAGATACAGCCAGCCCTGACACAGACTCCCCAGTCATGATCAACACTGATGTATGTCAGAGCAGCTTTTCTCCTCAAACATATTTTATTTGTTTTTAAGAATGACCAAATTATGAGAAAAAGATGTTAAGTTCCTTTGTTTGTAATATAGGAGGCTGGATCTGGAAACAATAGCCAGAGATCAGATGAGGACGATTTTGTGAAGGTGGAGGATCTCCCTTTTCAAATGTCTGTTCTGTGTGAGGTAAGAGCTTGAGGGGTCTCTCTCTAATAGGGATGGCCAGGATAGTGAAGTTTACAAATAAATGTGGGAAGTTAATCCACTTTTTTTTAAATCAACGAATAGGCAATTATACTTATTTGTTTTATATAATATTAAGTTTTTTTCTTAATAATCATATTATGATTGATTGGTTTAAAAAAATAAAACTCTATACATTGTTTTTATATATATAAACAGTGTATACAGTGTTTTATTTATCTATATATGTGATGCGATCTGGGAAAACCCGTCGGATGTCGCGCTTGTACATTTTCAGTAAAGTCTAAAAATAGATTGAATGTCAGTTTATTGTCAAATTTGGGTTTTCAATAAATTATTATTCTATAACATCTTGTTTATCATCTCTGAATATATCTAGTGAAAATTCACTAGATTAGTGCAGAAAAATAGCGATTTATAGTGGCAAGCTGAAAAGACGTGTCTTTCTCTTTAAGAACACGCGCGGAGCGGAGGTGCAAAAACAACAACAACAACGGCTATTTAGTTCTCCTTCTCTTAACACTACAAAGACAGTTTCGCCTATCAAAATAAACCACATAACAGAATAAAGGTCCCGCCAGTCCTGTGTAAACTACAACGGCACGCAAGTTTTTATTTATTTATTTTTATTCAGCGTTATGTGATGCGGAGCACAAGAGAACAACAGAGTCTGAAGCTGCACGTTTAAAAGATCTTGCTCGCCTCTCAATCGTCCAATTTCAGAACGGTTTTTACATGATTAATTTTGAGTTTGTAAGCATTCGAATGATACCTAATCTATGATGATTACTAAAATATGTGATATGAAAAAAGGCAATGAAAAAAAAGAGCGCCAGTCGTCCCGCTAGCAGGACGTGACAGTTAGTTAAACCTGTTTTTCTCAAAATTCCATTTCTGAAAATCACAGCGATCAGCCGACTTCAGATAACCATAACTTTTGTTACAGACAAACTATAAAATAAATAAAAACAGATTTGGAAAGGACTTGAACCAAGCTTTAATATGATCGCAAAATCTGTAATATGTCAAATTTCACCATGTGGTGGGTTTTCCCAGATCGCATCACATATAATATATATATTATCAGTGGTGTAGTCTAGTTTTTTGTAGTGAGTATACTGTGATATACCAGCCCAACCCCCCCCCCCAACCCCGCCCCCCCCCCCAAAGGAAAAAATTTTTTGGGGCACATTTAGCCTTAGATGTTATATGAATATGGTCCCTGAAGAACAGGTTTTATCAGCTGACAATTACAATACTTAAACATTGTAAGCACAAATAAAAATGTACTTTTTAAAAACTTGTGTGATATTCCTTTAAAATTGTGTTTTAATAGATTTGATTATTATTATTTTAAAAAGTACATCTTACTATGCAATTTCTTTCATAATTCCCTCTAGTTACTTAATTTATCTACAAACTTTTATTTTGGTGGGTTGTAAATTAAAGACATTTGAGCTTCTGTGTTTTAATAAACTATTATTATTATTATTATTAGGCCTAATTGAAGTATACTCTACTGTGCAATAGTAAAATATTTCTGTTATATTTTATATTTTAAGTTATAGCCTACAAAACTTTGATTTTGAAAGGTTGTCATGAAGACTTTAAAGTTTGTGAGTGTGTATAGGCTGATACGAATGAACGACGGTAGTTTTATCAAATGAAATAGTAAAATTCTTGTGAAGTGACTCTCATAAAAGCTCTGCGATGAAGTTCAAATGTGTGCATGTTCTCCTCATAGACGCTGAAAACACCACGAGTGTCACGCGCGCGTCAGTGTGTAGTGTTCAGTGTGTAGTAGCCTAGAGCACACATTGAGCGCTCATTCACAGAAACACGCAGAACATTCAGAACATTCATTCTTTTTGAGCTTTAATATTCATAGACACTTAGTAAATATCGAGATTTGATTCCATCATTAGCCTACTTTTGATTTATTCATTCAAAAATGGCTAAATTGCGTGACGTTCCGCTTTACAGTAGCCTAGGTTGTTTGTTACATTTGTTGCTGGCTTCCGCGATTCGATCCGTCGCTACGCAAACACAGACGTCACGGCGGGGTGAATTTATGAATGAAAATTCTTTCACAAAACGATGTTGTTACGAATCCTCACGCGTTTTAAAGTGGGTATACGGAGATCTTTGACATTTCCTAGTGGGTATACGGAAATCCTTGACATTTTCTAGTGGGTATACGGCGTATACCTGCGTATCACGTAGACTACACCACTGTATATTATATGTGTGTCGTGTGTGTCAGTCCTGCCACAGTTTTGTATGAGTCATCTATGGTTGATAGTCATCAAGTGTATGGTTTTTCTAATTTTCTTTGCTTATAATTTGTACAGGAAGAACTTTGTAAGAGGATCTCAGAGGAGCAGCAAAATAATAACTTGGCAGCTGAAATTCTGAATGTAAAAACAGAAGAGCTTCCTGGACTGGTGGGAAATGCTCAAGCACTCAAAGAGCCTGGTAACTATTAAATATCCCTTAAAACATTAAGCTATCTGTTTAGACCGTGCATGCAGTGACTTTAATACAATTCAAAATGTAATATTAGAATAAGGTGATAAATTTAGTTCAAAACTCATATTCAGTATTTTCATTTATAGTTTACATTTTAAGATTTCTTGTTTTAGTTTTGTAATGCATTGAATATTAAAATCCAGGGCTCAATTACTATGATTGTATATGAGCAGATCCCTGTGATAGGGGAGACATATTCTACTCGCATTAGTGTAAAACATCTCTCTTTTTTTCTTTTCCTTGTCAGAAACCATTGGAGCCCAGAGTGCATGAGAATGGTTCTTTGATCCGTCTTTACACTACAAACCATAATTCATTCAACATTACTATATAATGAGCTTAATACCTTAAGATTCCTTGGAAACAACAGCTAAGCTAAGTCTTAGTGAATTAGCCTGTCCGCATGTGTGATCTAACAGTTCAAGAGATGTTAAGTCGCTCTACACTTATAAGAAGTTTTATTCTGATTGTTTTATGGAGAATGTAGGAGAGGATGTTTTGAAAGGGTCTCTGTCTTTAAGCTGTTCTGTAGTCTGTAAGTACATTTTCTGTGTTTCTCTTCAAGCCAGAACTCTCAGTAAAAGCTCCTTCAAAGGCTACAGTTTAAGGGATGCAATACATTTTTGTGTCTATGTTTGGCATGGTTAGGCTTTTGTTTTTGCAGTTCTTTCTGGGATTCCTTCCCAGACCTTCAGCATTTTTTGTGAATGCAATATACAGAGGACAATGGACGTTCCTCCAATTCAGGATAAAACATTTGGAAAAATTCTCTATTTAAATATAATTGACTTGACCCAGGATGGAGGTGAATCACATATTAGCACTGATAAATAGTCCTGTCCTCTCCTATTGCACTCTTTTAAATTGTTTTCTCTTGCTTTCATTTTTATCTTTTTTAAGGCATGTTGGCCATTGCTTGGGTTCTCACCCCATTTCACCTTATGTGATTCTCTAATGTTTAGATTGAGATTTAAAATGAATAAAACATTGATTTTTATCATTTCCTGCAGTGGTTGCTCTCTCTGTCACATTTGCATAAAATCGGGAATGCAACATTTTCCCCGCAACAAATACTGAATTTCCATGATTTATTGATGTGTACATGTGTATAAAGCTTAGTTTTGTACACTCGTTTTTAGTTGATCATTTTTCCACTCATACACATATTGGTTAGCACTGAGGAGGTTAAATAAAGTTACAAGGCACCAGTAGTGTTGATTATCCAGTTGAAACGTGTTCCACTGTGCACATTTCTGTATGCTAATACGTAGTAAAAAAAAAAAAATCACATGATTAAAAAAAAAAGTACAATATGCAATATTCATTTTCAGTGCAATTTCCCACACATCTTTAGACTAGTAGTAAGTAGGCTGCTCTTCCTCTCTAAGCTTGATTCACCTAGAGATGATGCCCTCATGATTTCAAAATCAGATGTTGCAAACCTTCTAAAATGTAAGACAGCTGATTTTTAATGATGCTGAAATTTGAATTGCATGCTTTTCCTAAACATACATAAGAACGTCCCAGTGATGCAGCTTGCCCAGATGCCATCCATCACCACGGCATGCAGGGGTTAGGACAGTCACGGATATAAGACTCCAATGTCCCCTTAGACGCCTCCATTAGAGTAGTGTATGTGGTCAGCTGCACAGCATCATAAAGGGAGCCGTTAATGAACAAGCCATAAAATGTGCAACAAACTGATAAATAAAACATTAACCGTAATGGATAATGAACCTACTTTATTTAAGACTGGCTTGGTGGACAGGACATCATAGACTGTCTTTAAGGAGATATCCTGAAAGAGAATAGGCTCATGAATGTAAGTGGTGAAAATAAAAATCACTATTATTTGGCGACCTGGATAAACATGATTTACTTTATATGCGAGGTCAAAACTCACATCCTGTGTGGTCTGATTCATGCATTTCATTGCAGGAGTTCTCCTGTCATCCAAAAACAGAGGCTCTTTCCAGTGGTCATAGTTAGTCTCCAAAATATACCACCTGCCATTCTTCACATCAAGCCTGTAATACGTAGTATTTCAGTTTATTATTAGTTTCTAACCAAAAAAACTCGCACGTCGTCTACTTTTAATTGTGTGTAGCGTGTAGATGCAATGCTCACTCCAGTGGACTGATGCTGTGTGTTCTGGATCTGGTGATGATGCAGGCTTGACCCGGCTGGTTTCCTCCCAGGATGAAGTATGCTGGAGCCAGCAGCTTAGTGTCAGACAACAGAGCCTTGGCACTTTCATAGCTGAAAGGAGACAACGACATCCAAATCATCAGCTTCATAAACCCAAGAGATGTCGTTCTGTCTTTACTTTTGTTTCTTACTTCAGCATCGCAAACATAAAGTCACTTCTTATTTAAGTCCAGGTGAAGACAAAAAATATACAGTAGTTTAGCACAGTTTGGAATGATTATGATTTGTAATGTTTTCAAATTAAGTATCTTATGCTCACCAAAGCTGCATTTATTTGACGTAAAATCAGTAATATTGTGAAATATAAAAAATCTTTAAAAAAGATATATATTTGAATATATTTTAAAATGTTATCTATTCCTCTGATGCAAAGCTGAATTTACAGCATCATTACTCCAGTCTTCAGTGTCACATGATCCTACAGAAATTATTCTAATATGCTGACTTGGAGCTCAAATATTATCAATTATTACTGGTGTTCAATTATTGACCAAGTTTTTGCTGCTTAATATTTTCGATAAAGGTTTTCAGGAATCTTTGATTAATAAAAAGTTCAAAAGAACATCAATTAAGTGCATCCTTGTTGAATAAAAGTATGAATTTCTTCCTTTTTTATTAATAATTATTAACCAAAGTTTGAATGGTAGTGTATCACAGTTTCCGCAAAAATATTAGACAGCAAATTTCAACTGATAAGTACAGTATAAATAATTTTTTGAGCATCAAATCAGCCTATTAAAATTATTGATGCTGTAGTAATGATGCTGAAAATTCAGCTTTGCATCACAAGTATACAATTTATTTTAAAATATATATAAGTGATAGTGATAATATTTCACAATATTACTGTTTTACTGTATTTTTTATCAAATAAATGCAGCCTTGGTGAACATAGGAGACTACTTTAAAAAAACACACTTTAGTTTAGGGTCGAATTCTAACTAGTTGCTTATTAGCATGCATATTACTAGGATATTGGCTGTTTATTAGCACATATTAATGCCTTACTCTGATTGTCCATATTATTCCTACTCATTACCTAAACTTAACTACTTTACTACTTAACTATTAATAAGTAGTAATTAGGAGTTTATTGAGGCAAAAACTCATAGTTAATAGTTAGTTACTAGTAAGAATTGGATCCTAATCTAAAGTGTGACCATGTCTCTAGCCAACCTAGTTGCATTCTCCAACACAGAACGAGTCAGAAAACTCATCCACATGCCGTCTCTCTTCCCCAAGATCCACTCCAGAATCCCTGTAATTCACATCACACACTTATTCACAATACAACTATATACCAACGATCTGACCAAATTAATAAGTAATCATATTTGAAGAAAGCTTCAATGTATTTCTGACAATGCCATATAGGCTCTGCAAATAAAAGAGCAAAGGCTTACCGATGTACCCTCCATCCAGACTGAATCGTTCATTCATAGTGAGTGTGAAAGAGCGCTAGAAAGAGAACAAAACACAAAGAGTCAAGGGACAGACAGAAGCAATGTGATTATTGACCAACAATCCATGCTTTCACAATTGTCCTTCCTGTTAAACTGCAGAAGTGAGACTAAAAAGAGACAAAAGGTCATTCTGGATCCTGTCACCGTGATTTATAATCCATTCTAGATTGAACTCTAATCAACTCGATTCCCTCATCCGTGCTTACCTGATGAATACCAGTCAGCATGCCCACGTATCCTGCGAAATTGGTGGATTTAAAGACCGTCTGGTTGTTCCTTCTGAAGTCGAGGTTGACAATAAGTGGCTTCAGCTTCTCTGTGATGATCCATGACCTGTTCTTCAAATCCCAACTGCAAACAGAGGATTCCAAAGAACAGTCCGAAATCTTAATGTTTTAGGCTTCAATATATAGTAGTCAACATTTGAAGTGGATTAAAACCATTCATCAAAGTTATACATGAATTTTGAACAACACCTGTTCTTGTCTTAGGACAACTTTAATGAACTTTTTTGATCCACTTCAAATGGTGACTACTGTTTTATATATATATAGTATATATATATATATATATATATATATATATATATATATATATATATATATATATATATATATATATATATATATATATATATATATATTATACAAATTCACCAAAAGAAATGCTCATAAACTGAGGAGTACTGTAGGTTAACAACAAATACCAAAACAATGACAGTAAACTCACCCCATGAAAAGTCCAAAGTCCAGGTTCCTTGCATGGATGAGATTGCCTAGAGTAAAAACAAACTAATCTTTCATATATGGCACAACTTTATATCAAATCTTCTAGTGATATTATACACTACTGTTCAAAAGTTTGGGGTCGGTAAGATTTTGATTATCGTAAGATAATGTTTTTGAAAAAAGTCTCAAATTCTCGCCAAGACTGCATTTATTTGATCAAAAATACAGTAAAACAGTAATTATAATTTAGAAGAATTTTAATATATTTAAAAATGTAATTTATTTCTGTGATGTCAACGCTGAAATTTCATCATCATTACTCCAGTCTTCAGTGGCACATGATCCTTCAGAAATTATTCAAATATGCTGATTTGCTGCTCAAGAAACTATTCTTATTATTATCAATGTTGAAAACTGTTTTTTTCCAAGATAATTTGATGAATAGAAAGTTCATTTCTAAATGAAACAGCATTTATTTAAACTGAATGTTTTGTAGCATTTTATGTTTTTAGTCACTATTAAACAATATAATCAATCCTGGCTAAATATATTAATTTCTGTCAAAAAAAATTAATCTTTCGGAATCGTAGTGTATGTCATATAATGCATATTTGATATGTTATAACACAGATAAAAATGATAAATGTTATATAAGATGCTATCCTCACCATTGACATCCTCTGCAACCAGAGAAGTGCAAACAGTGAACACCTCATAAAATATGTTGAAGAGCACCACCTCACCTGCGTTACAGAGAACAGTTGATGGAGTGAGTTGATGGTTTACGTTTTATTTAACAGTGTGAAACATGATGGTTTTGATGCATTTCATACCCAAAGGAACACCAGACACTGCTGCTATTCCTCTGATCTCCTCATCGAAAGGAGAAGGCAGGGTGTTCACCATCAAGGGCTGAGGACAAACATATCAGTCCTTTTAGTTATTACAGCTCAACTCATTAATGTAGGTGATCTTTGACAGGTATGTAGAACAGTGTGTCAGCCATAGATGAGATTTGTGTCGTATACTTCAATAAATTATGATTTAGCATCATACAAAGTGATACGTTAGACTGCCGACTCACCAATTCCTTGTCTACTAGTTTGATGAGCTTCCCACTGGGAACAAAGGCATCTGCTAGATCTCTGATAGCCTGAATCATGCTCTCCATCTAAAAGAAAAGCACAGGAGCTCTTGAAAACGTCACTGAACACATCAGCCCTTCTCAGATCATTCCTTTTTAGTTTGCTTTTGGGCTTCAGTTCCCTTTTGGTTCACTGTTAGACCTGACTCAATTATTGACGAGTCATCTGATTGTGGTTACTCAATCTGATCGCAATTATTTGAAATAACTGCAATAATTAAACAATAAATTTCACATTTTGCCAAACAAATAAGGTAAGAAATGAAATGCATGTAGAGCATTTGAACTATAGAGCAATAAGTGATGGTATAAACTCACATCCTTCTTTTTGTCTGTAATAACATCTGTCCATCTTTTGCTTGGTGGTAAGTCCAGATCAATGGTATACCAGGACACATCACCTTTAAATCTGAAAGATACAGAGATTCAAATACAGATTTTCTTATCTTCTCCCCTCACGCAACGTAAAATTTCAATTATGTATACAATATATACACTGCCGTTCAAAATTTTGGTATCCGTAAGATTTTTAAAAAGACGTCTCTTATGCTCACCAAGGCTGCATTTATTTGATAAAAAATATTTTTTTATTTTTTATTTCATATATATATATATATATGATGCTGTATATATACAATGATGAGTAATGATGCTGAAAATTCAGCTTTGCATCACAGGAATAAGGAATACATTTTCAAATATATTAAAATAGAAAACAGTTATTTTAAATTGTAATAAAATTTCAGCCTTGGTGAGCAGAAGAGACTTATTTTAAAAACATAAAAAATCGTACCATCCCAAACTTTTGAATGGCAGTGTATATTTATAAAATTATATTTTCAATTATAACGTAAAATAAAACGTCAGTTTTCTTTGATTTATAAATTTACTATTACAATTTTCTATCTAGTACTAAAAAACAGCGTGAGACTGCAAAAACCACACAAGTGAAGTAATGTGACAAATATGACATATTTTAGTAATTGCATAACAGGCGTATCCACACTGTTACAAAACACCTGACTTGGTTTCACTTCTTTAAAATTAAAATACACTGACACATAAGACATATTGTGAAACATTGTCTTTTCTATTAATTTCCTAAGTCTTTGTTTCTTAACTGGGTGTATCGGTTAATTCGTACTTTGTCTCATCATTTAGTTACATGCAATTGTTGTATGCTTGTACTGATTAAGGTTTGGTGTTTGGAGACTGTAATCCATAATTTCAGTTGTCATACTCACGTTGGTCCGTTTGGAGGATACATGCCACTTCTGCACTCTTCTGTGTACTAAAACATGAACACCAGTGATTTAGTACATATTTACAGTAAACTAGTGTTGTTTCCAACAGCACTATTTAGGTCATTTAAGTTATAAAACAGCCCAATAGCGTCTAAACACAACACTGCAGTACAGTCCAGATATTATTGTAACTTGCAATGAAACAATTCGAAATTAATACGAAAACAGTTGCCATAAACAAAAATGTTTTCATCAAGATTAACAACGAAAGATGTGACTTACCGGTGGTACATATTGCGCATACAAGCACATAAACATAAAAGAGAGACTAAAACAGCGAAAGTTTAATTTGACGATCATGATGAGACGTCCGCAGTCTTCAGACTTCAGAAGCGTCTGTGAACACGGAAGTGCTGATGAGATGATTCTCGTGACAGTTCCTAATCTGCGCAAACCCAGTAGACACCGGGGGAGTTACCATAACAATGAGTTACAAAATAAAAGATGACTTTACACTTTCTGTCTTTGGTGTTGTCTCTGCTTTATTTTACTAAGCTGTAGCACAAGACTGTCCCATATTATTTTTGTTATTATTATTATTAATTAGGTAATGAGAAACAATAACCTCAGTCAGAACAAAGCATTTTACCTCTCCCGAAACAAGGACAGGTACTGATAAACAAATAGGCGAATGTATTGCGACATCTAAGGGTTGTAGAGGGAAGTGCAACAACAAGCTCTCTCTCTCTCTCTCTCTCTGTGTGTGTGTGTGTGTGTGTGTGTGTGTGTGTGTGTGTGTGTGTGTGTGTGTGTGTGTGTGTGTGTGTGTGTGTGTGTGTGTGTGTGTGTGTGTGTGTGTGTGTGTGTGTGTGTGTGTGTGTGTGTGTGTGTGTGTGTGTGTGTGTGTTGTGTGTGTGTGTGTGTGTGTGTGTGTGTGTGTGTGTGTGTGTGTGGTGTGTGTGTGTGGTGTGTGTGTGTCCTTATATGGGTAAACCCAACATTACGGGAAAAATATGGTAATATCCAAAATACTTGTACTTGTGGGGACATTTTTTTGGTCCTCATGAGAGAACCAGCTTCGTAAGTGATTGAAAATGTAAAAATGCAAAGTATTCTGTGATGGGTAGGTTTAGTGTTTGGAGATTGAATATAAAGTTTGTACAGTATAAAAATCATTATGTCCATGGAAAGTCCCCATAAAACATGAAAACACAACATGTGTGTGGATAAATTAAATTTGTACTATATCTTTAATATGTCTCAGACTCTCATATTATTTCAAATGTAATTGCAATAACCTTGCAGTGGAAGTACAAAAAACTAAATACCATTTTATGTGCAAATCTTAAAAGACCACAAAAATCATTCCAAAATCAATATTCAATGAACGGACAGCACAGTTACTGCACAGGATGAATTACATCTTCAAATGTGGCTCAACAATAATAATATTCTCATATAGGCCATGTATCAAACTCCTATAAAATCACACCACATCAACACTGACGACTTCAGTCAGAAACTTTCTAAGAATAGTTTTCTATGATGTTTACCATGTTTCCTAAGATTGTTTTTTTTTTCATTCTATGTACTGTGAAAATTTTATTAAAATAATAATGTAATTAAACAAAGATTTTTTAGTTTACAATCCATTTAATTTGGTAAATCACATTTACAGTTCAATATTACACAAATTACAACATTTCCAATATTATTATTATAGTCTATTAAAAAAAGTGGGAGGGGGCATTTTCTTGTGAACAGTGTATAGTTTATTTTAAAAAAATGGCAGAGATTTCATGACAATGTAAAATTAAAACATAAAAAAAAAGTATTTCACTTGCAGTATCTGTCAGCCTTCATCTTTGCTCTCCTAAAAAAGAAAAAAAAAACATTTTAATAATGTAGCAATGTTAGCATATTCACAATGTTTCATACACCATCTTCTATAATAAATCGTCCAATAGGGTATATCAACATGCCAACTTTTCTACCATCTAAGGATGAGCTACATTAGCAGGCTACATTCATTTATTATTCAGTATGAGGTTTCTCAGAGGTCAGAGGTCTTACCTGTCCAGCAGTGCCTCGTGGAATTTTCCATCTGTTCTGGCTACTTTCAGAGAACCGCTGTCTTCCTCATTCACCCTCAGTTTCCGATCCTGAAAACTCTGGAACTTCTTCCTGTAGGCAAACATTCACAAAAACATTTATTTTACTGAATGCTCAATAAACAGCACAGCTTCTGAATCTTACAGAAGGTAAAAAATAGGCCAGTCACGATCATGAACTTTGAGCTGATGTCCGATTTTCATACAAATAATTGCGATTAATGATTCAATGCTGTTTTATTTAAGTCACTTACGGTGTAAGTTACTTTTTTTTTTACTTGGAATTGTATAAAATATGATTATAAAATTAAATAAAAAGGCCCATGTGATTTACTTTGCTGTGAAAATGAATATGTATACAATTAATATATTACAATATAATAAATACAACGCAGTCAGATAAAACCCACAAACCTTCATTTCGCATGAAGAAAGACTTTATATATCTTATGAATCTTTATGTACTTTAGTATACAACAAAGTTTTTTTTATATTCTTTAGCAAAATGTGGTTGAAATTTAAACTGCCCAATTATTACAGTTGCCTCAAATAATTGTGATTAGATAGAATAACCACGATTAGACAATCAATCAATAATCGTGACAGGCCTAGTAATAAAAGCAAGAACTCACACGTAGTTGATCTCACAGTTCTTGACATTACCCCGGTCTTCATCAGCAATATCGTCTTTACTCTTCACATCTCTTTCTATGGATGAACGTATCTGTGGAGGACAGATAAGCATGAAAAATAATGTTAATATTTATTCCAGGAAAAAGTCAAATGTAATTCAAAAGCAATATTCTTGTGTTCAGATAAAATACATTGTCTGTGAATCATTCTGTCCTTCAGACAACAACAACAACAACAAATCCCTTTCAATTCATCTCGGTGTTGACTGAGTTCAGGAGAGATTCACCTTGATCATCTCCTCATCTCCAGCTGTCTTGTTTTTGGCCACTATGTCTCCATTCTCACTGTACGAGATGAAACAACTGTTTGCAGCAAGCAAGGCCATTTTACGCTGCGGAAAACAAGAAACATCAATGAAATGATAAAAGCTGAATTTGAAACTTTGTAGCCAAATGTACCAACATTATTTTCAGTGTGACTGGTGAATTGATTTGACTGCCAGATTCACTCACATCCTGAAACACTGGTTCCCACTGTTCTCTGGAGCCGATGGCATCTGATCGACCAATCACAACACCATCTGAGCTTATACCTAAATACTTCCCATAGCCTGACTTCAGCGCTATCCTAGAAACCAGCAAAACAGATGAGAAAAGTTAGTCACATAATCGATACAAAAACTACCAATAGAATAATACATGGCACTTATGAGTATACATTTTAAGGTGCTGATAGTAATTGCAGACTTTTTTTTAACTTCATGCACCCATCTCTTCTGAGAACACCTAGTTATGGATATGGATATGATCTGTACCTGGAGTCTGAGAGTCTGATGGCAGTGAACTGTTCAGGCGGATCTGGACCTTCATCTTCTGTGAACATAAGACATATTTTTAATCTTGTGTACACTACCATTCAAAAGTTTGGAGTCATTTACTTGATCAAAAATAAAGTAAAAAGTAATATAGTGAAATATTACAAATAAACTTCTATACTTAACTTAAATTACCTATTTGATGCCATGGAAATGATTCAGTTATAATTCAGACATTTGGGGTCAACAATAGCAAAAATAATCCATAATTGGGATTCTATGACTTCACAAAAGAGGACACAAATATTGAGATTGATTACATTGGTCAGATGTCAAATTTGCCATCACTCCCTCAGCCGTTCTATTAGAATCCCTCACACAGCAGCGTTAACTAGTTTTCTTTGTGTTATATAAAGTATAGTGTAATAAATGTACATATAAATGTGCTGATTTGCTGCACAGGAAACACTTATTCGTATTATCAATGTTGAAAACAGTTGTGCTGCTTAAAATTTTTGTGGAAACTATTTTCTTTTCAGGATTCTTTTAGAAAGTAAAAACTACAGCATTTCTTTTGTGACATTATACTTGTCTTTACTGTCAATTTAAATGCATCCTTGCTGAATTACCTTTTCCTTAAATGACTGAATTATAACTGAATATTTTTATGGCATCAAGGTTTTATTGACTAACTATTTAAAATACCAATACTCAAAATATTTGCTATAAAATATCAAATACAGAGAACAAAGAAAGGCCTTGTAACTATAAACTACTTGAAAATAATTTATTATACCTATTGAGTCTTGCAGTATTTACTGTACCTTTTCTTCAACCATGAATGCCTGAACAAAAGAGCAAACCTGAAAGCTGATATTCTATTCCACCTGCTGTGAACTCATGAATTATCTAAGATATTGAATTCTGCAAGAGCACTCCAGTGATATGCTCAAAAAGTTACAGGATAGTGTGTGTGTGTGTGTGTGTGTGTGTGTGTGTGTGTGTGTGGGGTGTGTGTGTGTGTGTGTGTGTGTGTGTGTGTGGTGTGTGTGTGTGTGTGTACGCATCTACCACATTTCTGGCCTGGAGAGGTGCGGTAATCATACAGATGCATTGGTCATGAAGTGGATATCAACAACAGTTACAGTCATTCTTTTCCTAATTTCAGGTCTCAACCACTAAATTAAATTGATTTTGGGGAGCATGCACAAATTCAATGGTGCTTCCAGGGTGACGTAGAGACTGATCCTTACAGCCAACGGTCAGTGAAAAGCAGAAAATGAAGCTGGAAAGAAAACAATCGTAAACAACTCCTTCTGGTAACTGAACTATGAAATTGCTCGGTGCTTTGCATGAATGGCTGCGGTAATAGCAACTGACGATCCCTAACATTATTCAGGTTTTTAAATCCCTCCATACTGAGAGCAACAGAAAAACAGCAGCACCTAGCCGTCTCTACTTTTGAGACTTATTTGTTCCGCGCTATTAGAGGGACCTTTCCAATTTAAAAGGCAATATAAAAGCCGCATGGCAGACAAAAATACAGTGCAGTATAATTGCACAGAAAGAATTGCTTGTAGCCTGAAAGTACAGCAAATATATCTTGTAAAGTGTATTTTTAAAAACATAGCCTAGACCTTAAAGGTGGGGTATGTGATTTGGAAAACAACCGGCAGATTTTGATAATACACAATTCAAATGGTCCTACCTTTGGTTGGACCGAATGCTACCTTTGGTCGGACCGAATGCAATAATTGAACAAACTTTTTTTGGCCTCGAGACTTCCACAGAAGACATATGTAGATTTTTTACAAATATTTAGACCACTTCTATTATTGATTGCTATTAGGATGAGGAGAGTTTCAACGAGTATAACTAAAAGTGTTTATAAAAAAAAACTTTCTTTAAGGGTCATGATATGTTTTTTTTATTATTTACATAGGTTCCTTATATTAGTCAAAGATTTTTGCACAAAATAAATAATATTTGCAAAAGATTATTACCATCTTCCCTAATGTTGACCCTCTGTCTGAAATGCTCCATTTTAGTGCTGCGGCTACTTTAAGTCTTGCCAGTAAACAGCAATTAGTTAAATCAGGGTTTCTGCAGGTATCTTCAAATTAAATTTAATGCCTTTTTAATGCCATTTTGAATTTTTTTAATGCCATACACGACCCATGACTCACCACGGATATATATAATATATATTTCCTGGAACACATAGGCGTAATTTGCCTTGGGAAATGGGAAATCGCCTTAACCATTGAAAGTATAATGAAACTGATTTTTTCCCCCATTAATATATATGATTGACCTGAAGAATGAAAGTTGTATTATATACTTATATACTTAATATCATGCTCATAGCCATGATAAATAGCTCTATATCTCAGACGGGCTGCAGTGTTGATTTAGCGTGAAACAATTGTATTTTTTCAACAACAACAAAAAAAATATCACAATATTTTGAATTAGGGATGGACCCATACCACTTTTTGCAGAACGAGATACCTATACCGTAACTGATCCCTGAATTTTCACTGCATTTGTAATTTTTAAATGTATTAGTAATAATCATATTAGTTGGCTTAATTTGTTCATCAAATATATATTTCTTTCAATTATTTGAATGCTTAATTAAGCCTGCTAAAATGCATTGAATGGGCTTCTGTTACTGTACATTCTATTGCTCTATCATATTTTATCTTTCATTGAATAGCACAGCACATATTTAGACTAGCAGCTCCAGAAGGCTCAGTGCTGAGGATTGGGTCAGTGGTACAAATGTTTAGACACCAGTGAAATATAAATTATTTAATCCAATTTTGATACTACAACAAAAACTGCCAGCCTAATTAGTGTGAATTTAAAACATTATTAAAAGGTAAGCAGTCAGCAACAAAATAAGAATGAATAATCAACTTACAAATAAATACAATAGAACAAAGAAAGGCTACGAATGAAATGTAGTGTTTTTAGGGTAGATCTACAGGTACAGAAATTTGAATAAAGTAATCAAATGTGGAAAAATATTGCATAATGCATATTCATTACTGGATAAATTAAATATAGATGGATCTTTTGAAAGTTGAAAATGGTAGACTATTTAGTCAAGAGCACTGAGTAATTTATTTGACCATTCATTGTTTGATTGACATTAAAACAGCAGTTTATTGAAGTGCTGCCCCTTTAAGACCGAACGCACGGACCCCATTTGAACATGGCTACGTTCACTTGATATACCTGACTTTGTTTACTAGGATACTCGCAAATATGGGCGTTTTTACATAATTTAGTGTGAATTCCTCCGTACAAGCGCAAGACGTAAAAGACAATTCAATTCAGTATTCGCGCGCTGAGACGCTGATTTGCGGGGTGCGCGCTTTGGATGTTTGCATTCATGGAACTTATTGACTGCAAACATCCAGTAATAATGTAGGGAGTTATACATAAATCAGGTAACAGGTCATGTTTTACTTTACTTGATTTAGTTGTCATCCAAATAACACGTGCTGAGTGAACGATTTAGCAATAACACGTGCTGAGTGGACGATTTAGCAATCACATTCAACAGAACTGCGCTCTCTCTCTCGTCAGTTAACGTTAATAATAAGCTACATGCCTTGTTTTATTTTCTTTGCCATTGACATCCGACTAAACAACAAACCTTTCATGATGTCTGTTTAAAGAGATGTGCTCGACCAGCTCGCGCGTCTGTGCCGCTGCGCGCTCAATCCACTGTGCGGTTTTCTCTGATGATCAGCTCGCGCACCACAATGTTACTATACGCTAAAAAATAGGGTTATCACACACTAACGTACATATTTTGCGACATATGAAGGCTATATTCAAATAAATTGATATAAAATTCTCTTCAAAACTATGAACATTTTTAATGCCTGTAGGAATCAAATTTAATGCTTTTTAATGCCATTTAAGGCCTTAATTTTCACAAAATCCATTTAATGACTTTTAATGCTTTTTAATGCCCCGCGGAAACCCTGTAAATTGATGTAATGGACAGTTACTTTGTAGAGGAAAGAATACAATACACATGTAACAAGGTGTTTCTGATGTCATTGAAGTTCTCCAGATACCGATTTTTCAACTGTGGACATTCTCTGTAACCCAAACTCACTACTAATTTGCTCAACTAGCCTATAACATTTTACAGTCATCAAGACATCAAAATGGACAACTCTTGTTTTTTTTGTGTTTTATTTGATGGAATATTGTCAAACAACAACATGAGTCCAATCAGTTCCAGTTGAACAAAATCAAATCCCGTCCTACATTTTTCTTGTTCGAGAAGCTGTTTCACTTGGATACTTATCACAATTGGAAAGAAAACACTATCATAACATTTTTCATGTCCACTTTAAGAAAAAAATATGTTAAAACGCTGGAGTGAAAAAAATTATCTTGAGTGAGTGAGTACTCTTAAGAGTAAAAAATATGATGTATACATATGTGTACAATAATTTCTTACGTTATGTTTTATGATTTTATGTCCAAATTCGAAAAGATTAATTATTTTGTATTCCAGTGTCCTCTTGTTTTTTGTACGCTTTGTATTTCTAACAGTGTATTTTTATTGTGTAAAGTGCCTTAAGAAGCTGCTTTAAATGTGTTAAATAAAACACTTAACACTTTTAAAATGAAAATTCTGTCATCATATACTCACCCTCATGTTGTTTCAAACCTGTATGAATTTCTTTCTTCTGCTGAACAGAAAGGAAGATATTTAGAAGAATGTCAGTAACCAGGCAGTTTCTGGTTCCCATTGACTTCCATAGTAGGAAAAAAATATACTATGCAAGTCAATGGGAACCAGAAATTGCCTGGTTACTGACATTCTTCTAAATATCTTCCTTTCTGTTCAGCAGAAGAAAGAAATTCATACAGGTTTGAAACAACATGAGGGTGAGTATATGATGACAGAATTTTCATTTTAAAAGTGAACTTCTCCTTTAATAATAAAATAATACACAAAATAGGATCTGAACATTTTAAATGGCAAAACTGAGCTGCCTTGCAGTTCTGCAACATTTCATGAGTAGAAAGAAGCAGATAGAGTCAGCACCTTTATGTGGAGCTCCTACAGTGAAGAGTCCAGAGTCCAGAGCATGGATGTAGGAGTTGCTGTGCATCTCAATGGCCACTGAGCCTGTGATCTCACCAAAACTCTTCACTGACCACCATCCTCCTGATGAGACACATTCAGAAACACATACAAAAATAAAGCTATGAGGCAGATCATACAGCATAAAGGCAGAAACTGCACTAACGTTAGTCAAATTCTATCTATCCATCTATTTATACACGATAATTTACAACTCAATGGGCAAAATTGACAACACATACCAACAACATCCACCTTGTCGTCTTCATCATCTCTTTTTCTCTTCTTGTCCTTCTTTTTCTTCTTTCTGCACAATATGGAAGTCGCAGGTCATTTGCATTGGTGGAAATAATTGTGATATTAACATAAATCTTTTATAGCAAAGCTATTTAATTAGAGCAATAACTGTAACGTTATATACAATCGATACATTTCCAAGAACACAACAAAAAAGAAAGCCTTACTTCTTATCGTTTAACCCTTTTAGCACCAGTTTGGTAGACTTTACGTGTGAGTACTCTGTCATGATCACACAAGATTTAGGCAGTTTCTGTGGGATATCATACGTTGTTATTCACGCCAGCAAAGACTTTTCCAACAGATCTGCGTGTATACGGTGGCCGAGAGGACCGCACTAAAGACGCTGCTGGAGGAAAGTGCGACACCAAACGGTCGGAGAACGCACTGCATACTGTTGCAGTGATGACGTATTTTTGCAGGCCAATTTGACCCTAGAAAAGATATGATTTAACCTTTTTTTCTTTTGCCTTTTCTTTTCTTTTCTTTTCTTTTCAGAGTAATTATATATTTGTAATATTATGCAAATCCAGTTTGTTTATTTATTTATTTATTATTGTTGTGGTTGTCATTGTTCATTTTTTAGACATTAATTATTCACACTTCATTTCCTAGATCATGCATGTAGGCCTATTTAGTTCTGCAATTAAAAATAAATAAATAAATAAATAAATAAATAGCATCAACCATAGGCAAATACACCATTGGCTTTTTCCAACTTTTTTCAAGACATAAGCAGTTTGACCAACAGAATTTCTTACACATTTTGTTCATTATGATAATCTTCAGAAATAAACACAATTTCTATGTAATTTCTATACAATTTCTGAAGTCTATTCGCCAGAAATAAAAAGAAGGCTGTAAATAAACAATAAACTATAAATTAAGTGCCCTGATTTGTGAACAGATGTAGTTTTGACACAGACATATTTCATGAAAATATATGACACTTAAATTTAAGACATAGTTCATTAATACTCAAAAGTTGACCATTACAATTCAATAGCTGACCAACTGATAGCCTATATAATTTTTTGGTCCCCATGACGAAAACAGCTAAATAATATTACTGTAGGCTATATATACTGTATATTCTGTTTGTTTGTTTGTTTGTTTTGTTTTTGTTTTTTGAAAATGTGAAAAAATGTAAAAATATTTCTGTGATGGGTTTATAATTTTAAAAGTATAAAAATGATTATGTCTATGGAATTTCTCCATGAAAGATGAAAACCCCACAAATGTGTGTGTGTGTGTGTGTGTGTGTGTGTGTGTGTGTGTGTGTGTGTGTGTGTGTGTGTGTGTGTGTGTGTGTGTGTGTGTGTGTGTGTGTGTGTGTGTGTGTGTGTGTGTGTGTGTTTGTGTGTGTGTGTGTGTGTGTGTACTCCAGTGTATCATTGTTACAGTGGTCTGCTGAGGTTTTAAATAAGAGGGCTTTGCCATGTTCAGAGTTATTTTGGTTTAAATGGTGGCTCACTCATGGTAGACGCTGTGTCTGGAGAGAAAAAGGCTTGGAGAACCACTGCCACCCAACCCCCCTCTCTTTCTCTTTCTTCAGTCTGATAAATAATCTGGCAATAACCTATCCTTTCCGACCCTGTGATTTAAGACCATGGAGCAACAGTGTGACACACACACACACCCCACACACACACACACCACACACACACACACACACACACACACACACACACACACACACACACACACACACACACACACACACACACACACACACACACACACACACACACACACACACACACACACACACACACACACACACACACACACACACACACACCACACACACAATATGGTCTCGCTACTGTGTAATTAATTTCAATACATCCTTTTAAAGTTATATTGAATCAGTCAGTTCAAATCAGTTACACAGGAACGGTAAACTGAGGATCAACCTTCTGCTAATGATGATAATCACTAAAGGGTGGCCTGTTGAGGAACTGGTCAGAGCATGCAATAAATCAGAGTGCGGCACTGGCAGGAAGTACAATAAACAAGACAGCAGCATTCTGGACAAACTTTAAATGCAAACAGGTGAATGTTTGTGCAAACAGGGTGACTTGTAGGAACAGCAAAGAAAACTTGTTTGTAGAATAGGCATAAAAAAAACATTGATTCCAAATATGCCAGACACTGACACACACAGCACATAGTTCCTTAAAAATAAAAATAATAAAAGAAAGAAAAGAAAATACATAGAAATTACCTGCTAAAGAGTAAATGGACTCCAACATTGGCTGGATGGAGGCTTTCACATTAAATGCTAACTATTATGAGTTTCAGTCATATCGGTTTATAATATTCTAAAAGACCTGCAGCAGTAGACACACTTAATCATAAGTGATAAGACGAAAGGAGCAAGACAGGCAGCTGTGGAGATGGGATTGTTTAATGAGATGTTTGTATCCATGTTCGGTGTCTTTCTCTTGTCCTTGTTGAAAGGCTTTTTGTCTCCATGTTCGGTCTGCCCCATTACCTCCGCCTCTCAAGTGGAATAGAGAATTTATCATCCTTAGCAAGCATCAACGTGGTATAAGACACAAAGCAATTGGGGATGGCGAGAAAGAAGAGAGAGGGAAAGATGGCTTAATATATAGTTTAATGAGCTTAGTCTTTCATTTCCTCCCATGGTGCCAGTCATCAGTCAGGCGGTTGGCTATAGATAGTGACTGGTCTGACTTTCAAACTAATGTAAGCCATGACACAGTGCCGACGGCAACAGAATGCCTGACAGTGTGTGTTACTGTATGTACAAGATGCTGTAAGTCAGACCTATTCCTCATAGACCTTTTCCTTCCCTATAAAATAAAAAAGACAAATAATGAATTTTGATGAGTTTTAGTATAGTTTTCTGACTTGTTTTGTGTTGGATAATGCAAATATGTTGGCTAGAGACATTATTTATAATATATAATATACTGAACAAAATTATAAGTATTTTTCTATGTACACAAAGGCCTATTCATTCTGCAGGGATGCCCACCAGAGCTGTTGCCCGTGAATGAATGTTCATTTCTCTACCATAAGCCGTCTCCAAAGGCGTTTCAGATAATTTGGAAGTTCTTTCCAACCGGCCTCACAACCGCAGACCACGTGTAACCACACCAGCCCAGGACCTCCCCGTGCCAGCATCTTCACCTCCAAGATCATCTGAGACCAGCCACCGGACAGCTGCTCCAACATTGGTTTGCATAACCAAGAATTTCGGCATAAACTGTCAGAAACCGTCTCGGGGAAAATCATCTGCATGCTCGTCGTCCTCATCGGGGTCTCGACCTGACTGCAGTTTGTCGTCGTAACCGACTTGAGTGGGCAAATGCTCCATTCGATGACGTCTGGCACTTTGGAGAGGTTTTCTCTTCACGGATGAATCCGGTTTTCACTGTACAAGGCAGATGCTGACAGCATGTATGGCGTTGTGTGGGTGAAGTGGTTTGCTGATGTCAACGTTGTGGATCGAGTGGCCCATGGTGGCGGTGGGGTTATGCTAAGGGCAGGCTATGGACAAAGATTACAGGTGCATTTTATTGATGGCATTTGAGATACCGTGACGAGATCCTGAGGCCCATTGTTGTGCCATTCATCCACGACCATCACATCATGTTGCAAGGATCTGTACACAATTCCTGGAAGCTGAAAACATCCCAATTTTTGCATGGCCAGCATACTCACCGGACATGTTTGGGATGCTATGGATGGGTGTATACGACAGCAATCCAGCAACTTCGCACAGCCAATGAAGAGAGTGGACAACATTTTACTGGCCACAATCAACAACCTGATCAACTCTATGCAAAGGAGATGTGTTGCACTGCGTGAGGCAAATGGAGGTCACGCCAGATACTGATACCCCCCTCCAATACAGTAAAACTGCACCTTTTAGAGTGGCCTTTTATTGTGGCCAGCCTAAGGCAGACCTGTGCAAATACTCATGCTGTCTAATCAGCATCTTGAATATGCCACACATGTGAGGTGGAGGATTATCTCGGCAAAGGATAAGAGCTCACTAACACAGATTAGACAGATTTGTGAATATTTAAGAGAAATAGGCCTCTTGTGTACATAGAGAATTTCTTAGATCTTTGAGTTCAGCTCATGAAAAATGGGGCAAAAACAAAAGTGTTGCATTTATACTTTTGTTCAGTATTATACACACACTGTATTTCAATATATCAGCTCATGTGATTGCCTCAAAACTACCCGGCTGCATAACTGAGTGCCCATGAGCAAACATGGCAGATTTCATATTGCATACTTCCGGGCATTTGGGAATGTGTGATTGATGAACTTCACGGCTGAAGGAATTCAGACGAGCCAAACGCAATTAAACACACACATAAAAATGCCAATGTTAGTGGGAAAATGCATTTAATATTTGGCATGAATGTCTACTCTGAAGCCAGCTGTTATTTTTAGCCAGAATAATCAAAAGCAGAGATGTGTATTTTTGAAGCGGCTTCCAATCACAACTAAAAAACAAAAATTAAGATCAACACATGACTTGTTTATGAGCCAACACATGCTGTTTCTTGCTCTATCAGGGGAAACTGAGCTGAATTTAATTTGGTGACTGCAGTGAATTTAGCTGAACAATGTGATTTTCCAGAATGGAAGCGAATGAAAGAAATTTGTATTTGAAACACCCCTACTCTCATCTTCACATGCAACTTGGTGAAATAGACAAAATAAATGGCCAGTCAATTTAATTTAATTTACATTTATGTATTTGGCAGACACTTTTTTCCCAAAGCGACCAATTTTTTTCTGTTTATGGCCGTGTTACAGCAGCATTCTGCGGATGCTTGTACAGTTAAATTCTCTGCAGAGAATGTTGAAAAGATAACGTCGTCACCATAAGGTGTTACAGAAAATTGCCGACAGGCTCTCTCACCGAAAACCTCCGATGGGAACAGTGCGTTCTGATATTTGACAGTGACTGACAGAGGAAATAAGGGGGAGGGGGCGTGCAAACAGGACTGGAGAATGCAGCTGCTAATGGGACCTCCGCGTCGCAGATAATAAGTGATTTTTGGGCTGGCAAGCAGGAGCTGCTCGGTAGCTCAGGGTCTTTGTGTCTCTCTGAGGGCTGCTGTGTTAATGAAAAATGATTTGAGCTGAAGAAGAGTGATTGATGGTGAAGAGCAGGTGGTCTGGAGACTCTCGACACAGAGGTTTGAACTTACCATGTAAGTATCATAACACAGGCCTTCCGTCCACTTTTGGCTGCTTTTCTGGATGTCAGTCTCCCTCTTGTCACCTTATACACCGGCTACAATCTTTCAAAGGTCTTGCATCGATGTGTGCGTCGACTCATGAGAGCCTCAGCTCCATGTAACCGAATCTCTAGAGTGCCCTCAGGCCAAATCCAGGATATGATGTCACATTTCGTGAGGTTAACAAGTCCTCTCTCATGAAACTGACCCAGTGATTGAGCTGTGAGTTGAAGCTGTCAGGAGGTGAGCTGTTACAGCTCTAGGTCTTGCTGACAAGTAATATTACAAATAAGTCAACAGCAGAAAAATGCACATTTGCTGGTTTTAGCTCCAATAAAGCACCATTTATAGCAGAATCTAAGAAACATTCCCCGCATGATTCTAAAAGAATATTGCATTCTGTTGGAATAAGGCCAGTTTGAGATCAGGTTGCAACAGAGCTTGAAAAATTGACTTTTTGGCCCTGGGGAAAGCCTTACCGGTTTGGGTTTTGGTAACAGAGTTGTTTGGACAATAGCTTCAGGCACAGGAAACTGGATTGAAAAGCTCTATATCGAAGTGTAGAAGACCTTTCAGAGACAGTTGAATTTTCTCTTCTGTCATGGGTCTCTATCAAACAGACTACAAGCTAGAGTCACTTTAGGGCTCAGCCAATTTCTCACTGTGATTTGAAGGGAAGAGATCGCAGCATGAATAACTAGCCGTGAAATTTCCCTCTCAACACTTCGGGAGGAGGTAACAGGGCAGGTTTCTCCAGCCCCATCCTCTCAATGTTTCCTTTAACAAGAGGATTTTTGCAGCCCTTCCTTCATGGAGTGCAGAGAACATACACCTTCTGATAAGTTCCATTTTTAGCCGTGACAGGAACATACACAAAACATCTTCGAATCTAATACAGCTTTTGGTGATCGGCAAAGTCAGATAGTAAAGAAATTCTAAACATTTATTGGGTGGGGTGGGGTGGCACACACACACAAATCATGAAATCATGGTAATCAAATAATGAATTCCCATTCCATAATGCATGGTATAGTTAATAAAGGTTGAATTATGCCCTTAGACTCTTTTCAGAGGTCACGAGTCTCCTTATAATTACAAGTTATCAACAGTGGCCAACCCCATCATTTTAGAGATCCACAAAAATGCACTCGATCCAGACTGCACTGTGTGTTTCTCATTGACTGCTTCCCTCTGCGCGCGCACACACACACACACACACACACACACACACACACACACACACACACACACACACACACAACACACACACACACACACACACACACACACACACACACACACACACACACACACACACACACACACACACACACACATGATGATGATTTCTGATTTCTGAAGGATCACTGAAGAATGGAGTAATGATGCTGAAAATTCAGCTTTGCCATCACAAAAATAAAATATATTCAAATAGAAAACAGTTATTTTAAATTGTAATAATATTTGACAATATTACTGTTTTTTTATTACTGGAAAGATCAATATTAGGCTTACTGAAGCCTTGGTGAGCATAAGAGACTTCTTGTAAAAACATTTTTTAAAATTGTACCAATCCAAAACATTTGAACAGCTGTGTATATAAAATCTGCTAAAGCATCTGTCATTAACAAAGTGACAGACTCAGTTGCTGAGAAGTCACAAGTTTGACTTGACAAATTCTACTTTTCTTGCATGTCTCATTAACATGTGAGAGACACCAAAAACAAGCACACAACATTACACAAACTTCTCTACAGCACATTACACACACATAATCACATGTGTGAGGTGTTACTGTAACTCTAAAAAGTTTTGAAAGACTTTAAATACAACATTGCCAAATCATAAATATACACTAATACTAATTAATTTAAAAAAATGATAGCAGTAAAATACATAAATTACACTTATAAAGTCTTTAAAATATATTGTAGCCCCTGGTGAAATAATAAATCAATTTTAAAAAGTTGTTTAATTTCTTTAAAGCAGCCATTGGATCGAGTGATCGATAACTTTGATTGGGCGTCTTGATTGCTAAAAATTGCTAAAATCTCCACTTTGGTAAATCCAGTTCTCCATGGAGCTGAAATGTTGTGATACAGTTTAGACTATTTGCAACTTTATGTGCAAAAAAATAAAGCAGTGATTGCTTTCTGAGGTTGTGCAGCTCAAATATGAGTTTTTCTGCAACCTCCCCTATTAACACATGCATTCATCTTTTTAAACAATTCTGGAAAACAAGAAATGAGCGTTGAAAGTTTTTCAAAGTATTTCACTTTTGGCATTATGAAATTTGTGGCAGTAAAGGAGAAAGTGTGCCTCTGTCTCTCTCTAGCTCTCAAGTCTCACACTGTGACTGCATCTTTGGGAAGCTAAATTTGTGTCTCTCTGTACTGTGGTGACAGAGCAAAGCACACACTCAGTCAGAACACAGCTCTCATTGTGTCATCGAGCACATGGGAATTTGCATCATAACTCACATCTGTCTTTTTGCCTACAGCACTCAATCTCTGTGGAGGGATTCTTAGTGAGCCTGTAGGGGGCAGTATGTACTTGCACACGGCATTACCCGAGCGTGCACTTATTCGGTAATGCACTGGGATTTGCAACACTGCAATATTGAGCAATACTACATCCATGTGCCATCTTGCACATCATTAATATATGTCCCACTCTTCGATCATTCATTTTATATGAGCAAAGCAGATATTGTTGTTATGATACTCTTGGGTAGTCACACAATAAATAAGCATTATATTCAACCTCACTTTCAGCCATTTGTCACACTTAGTCATAACCAAATTCAACAAGTCATCAGATATGAAACCGTCCTGAATGCAGCTACCTAAACCCCATAAAGATTTGTTTTTTCTGTTGTTGGAAGCCAATTACTTATTGTATTGTTTATCTTGAGGCAGACAATATCTTCATGGATTTCAGCAGTGAGTTGTTGGAGAGACCTGCTGGTCAAATTGCAATAATAACAAGGTGTTTCAATGTACTGCTAGTGCCCTAGTTATTGAATACCCATTCGATATGAAAGCAGTAATTTGCATGTGTGAAAAAATGGAGGTTGCTGAGTTCAGCAGCAGTACTTTGTTGTACTAATGCAGTTACTTGTTTGTTTCACTGCTTTATGTTAACAAAACACTTTTGGAGTGCTTTTGATGTACTTGAATAATATGAGAACCATGCAGTGGGAAACTCTTGATAACGGTTCACCAAAAAATGAAAATCCTGTCATCGTTTACTCACCTCTTCTGTGGAACACAAAAGGGTGAAGATGCGTGAAAACACTTTGATTTGATGTCAATGATGCTAAATGTGATGTTTAAATATGCAGAAGTGCAAATGAAGTTTGAGGGCACCAGGTTGGCAACATGATTAAATATTAGTTAAGAAGAATTTGGAATTTTAGAGGTACACATTTGTCCCCCCCTTACACTAAATGGTAAACTGCTACGGAAGCTCAAACCTACAGTACTTGCTTAATGTGTGAGAACAAAGCTCATGTTTTCTAGTGCATGAGACAAGAACGTTTCAGCTTCCGTTTACCATCTGGTGAAGTCTGGTGAATAAAAGCCTGAATTAAATCTGTTCATCACATCGTGTCTTCAGAAGATTTGGATGAAACCACTCAATTATGTTTTCTTTTATGATGTATTTAAGAACGTTTAGATGCATCAAAGTTTTGGGGGAATAGACTTTCAATGGAGGGACAGGATTTAATAAAATTATCTTCATTTGTGTTTCGAAGATAAACAAAAGTTTTATGGATTTGAAACTAAATTAGGGTAGAATTAGAATAAATTATTTATTATTATTTTATTTTATAAAATGTGCTTTTGGAGTGGTCTGGCCACGGTTTTTAAGTGGTCTGGTCAAAGTCATATGTACCACTTTTATGGTGCTTTTTTCTTGGCAATCATAATCTTTTGTTGTATGGAAAAGAGCAGCGAGAACATTCTGCAAAGCTTCTTGTTTCGTGTTCCTAGGAACTAAATGGCATGATAGTGATTAAATGATTTTTTTTTACTAAACTTTTACTATGCAAACATTTTTAAATAAATAGTTCAGACAAGCATATGAAACAAATATAGGAGGTGTGAAGGATTATGAGGGACACAGGTTTCAAAAAAGAGGGCAAAAGACAGAAAGATTGAGCCATTGAAAGATTGAGTGAAAGGGTCCGAGTGAGAAGGTGAGTACGAGAGAGAGAGAGAGAGAGAGAGAGAGAGAAGAGAGAGAGAGGAGAGAGAGAGAGAGAGAGAGAGAGAGAGAGAGAGAGAGAGAGAGAGAGAGAAGAGAGAGAGAGAGAGAGAGAGAGATGTTCAATAATTGACAACCTGTGTATTTAACACTCTCCCCATTCATTAAAGATGCTGTTGGATGAGAGTCACAGCTACTCCAGTTGCTCGGGGACTGACAGGCTGTAAATCATTCAGCGCCACCACGTGTGCTACCGCTCTTCACTCGCACTAACCAGCGGGGACCACTGCCTCACAGTGAGACTCTGTGATTTTAGCACCAAGCTAACACTAATGTTAATATTTGGGTGGTTGTGCTTCACCAACCAGCAGGGGCCACTCCTTCAGCTAATGCTATTCCCTGGAGATGAGTCTGATTTGTTTCAATAGCGATGTTAAGATGCATATGTATGTAGATAAAAATATGACAACACAAACTGGAAAGACACACAGTTCAGTTGCATACAATACAGTGACACAGATCAGTGTTTCCTGCAGTGCTTTTCAGCATGCAGCACAACCTGTGCAGTCTGATTCGAGAAAAAAATACTTATAATGAATCATTCAAAAAAAGACTTGAAACTCGGTACTTAAAGTGTCCCTGTAGTCAATTATTGTATCCCTTAAAACTCACCTTTGATCACCAAAATTACATATTTAAATGTTATTTCCTTGAAAAAAAATTCTTCATGCCTTAAAATAGCTTAACTCTACACCCTTGACTCATTTAGAACCGTGTATGCGGTTCTATGAATATGCAAATTAGCCCCACCTCCACTCACTCACCCAGCTCAGAGATCCACTCGTTGATGATCACTCGCTGACCTGATTGGTTACAATGTAATTTGTGACGACAGAAACACCAGCGTTTCTAAACAGCGTTTTTGATTGCTCTTTGGTTCACTGCAGTTTTAAGGAGAAAATAATCAGCAATTGTTTTGACTTATGAATTTGCACATGGTTTGTCTTAAAGCATATTAAAAACACCACATAGACGTATAAGCAACATCAAAAAGCTTGATTTTCACCACAGGGGGACTTTAAATCAGGTACAGTTACTAAATCAACTTACTTACTGAACTGGAAGATTAATGTCAATGCACCTTACTCAATATATTCCTTTAGACTGCTCTTTTACTATGCCAAGATCATAGTCTCATAGTCATTCCTTTGAAATAATCATATAGGCTATGCAGTGCCGATCCTGACCTCCCTGGGGCCCTAAGCAAAATTCTGCTAAGGGGCCCTCTACCTGACCCGTGATGCCGTGAGATATGTAAACCATTTGCCATTGCCACAGTCACACCTGACACTCCAGTGCTCCCAATACAATCCTCCCTCCTTTAAACAAAACAGTCAAAGAATAAGTACAACAATATAGAACAGAATGATATTTACTGAATAGAGTATTTTCTATAGAATATTAAGATAACAAGTGAATATTGTGATGCAGATATCAATAATCCCTGTGAGTGAATGACATCATTGATATCAAAAATTAACTTTTGTACAAGTGAACATGTAATTCCTGGTATCAAAAATAGACATTGGTAGATAAAATGTAACTAAGGGGCCCTACTAGTAAAAATAATCAAGAATTCACATTGCAAATAGTAAAAAAAAAAAAAAAATGAATTATTGATATCAAAAATGCATAAACTGTGAATGAATAAAAGCTAAAATGGCTTGCCATAGCATGTTAAAGTTTTTTTTATTATGCATGTTGAAGCAATTATTGATTTATGGTTATTATTTACTGAGGGATGTGCATCCATATTGACCAGTATGTCCAGCTAATCAACATTTTAAATTCAATATATCCCATAAATCAAAGTCAATCAATGTCAAATTGTCAATACATTGCTTTTCATCTTGCATAATTAGTGCAGTTGTTTAGAGTTTTTACTACACATTAACTGAGACTATAATCAGTGTCTTGTTTTAAAAGTGTGTATAATGTGTACTTTGATGAGGAGTGCCATAATTCACGCCCATATATTGTACAGTATGTCTGGTCTCCACATATATTTCTGCTTGAAAAATGCGCGTTTCATTTCGTGCACGCGCATATGAATGCATGATAACACACGCGATGCGGTTATCTTTTCCGAGCCGTTGCACTTTAAAAAACACAATAGAAATGCACATAAACTTAACTTTACTTTGCTGACATCAAACTTGTGAACACAAGTTGAGAACACAAGTTTACCTGATTGTTGTTCCCGCAATTCACTCTCTTTTCTCTTTTCTCTCTCTCTCTCTCTCTCTCTCTCTCTCTCTCTCTCTCTCTCTCTCTCTCTCTCTCTCTCTCTCTCTCTCTCTCTTTCTCTCTCTCTTCTCTCTCCTCTCTCTCTCTCTCTTCTCTCTCTCTCTTCTCTCTCTCTCTCTCTCTCTCTTCTCTCTTCTCTCTCTTTTTGTGACCAGAAGGATAGTTTCGCTTAATTTTGTCATTGATGTTGTAAACATTAATTGACGCGCTATGACACGAGGGGGAGGCGGGGCCTTGAGTAATTTGCGGGGCCCTACACTGTAAAAAATAAAGCCGTAATTTTTACGGTAAAAAACCGGCAGCTGTGGTTGCCAGAACTTTACCGTCAAAAATACGGTAGCAATGTTATTGGTTTAACAGACTTAACTTAAAATTTACAGTAATAAACCGTATTTTTTATTATCTGATATAATGTTAATTTACCGGCCTATTGAAGTATTGATATCTGTTTTGTACCAATGTAATATACTGACAAACAACAATCATCACAGCAGTGATGAAAGACACATGATGAATCAAAGCTCATCACAAGCAGCTCTTCTCCAATAAAGTTAACACTGATATATAGAAGCTGCACAGTGTCATTCACACAAACACTAAACACCATCATGGTAACACACATGAAATTTAAAAATGCAATAAACATTAATTTAACAACATTAAATATAACATAAAACCCTAATGTACATAACTGATTAGAAAATAACTAAGAAAACGATGAAGAAACAGTTATTTCAACAAAAAATACATAAAATGTGAAGTGTCACGCAGGGAATTGTGGGAATGTCAATTTACGGGTTTTCACTGTAAATTATACAATGAGTTGTTCTTTTTCACTTTCAAAAACTGTAAATTTAACGGTATTTTACAGTAAAATTACATTAAATGTACCATTAAATATAATCACAGTTATTTACCGTATATAGTACGGAAACTTTCTGTTAACCAATTAACAGTTTTGCACTGTAGCATTTTTACAGTTTTTTACTGTTAAAATCACGGATATTTTTTACAGTGTACGCAGCTTGCGTAGTGAGCGTATAGGGCGGATCGGCTCTGAGGCTATGTCATAAGTAAATGTACATCCATATATTTCCACTGGTTGCAAGTATATTTTCACACATTTTTAGTAATGTGGTGTTGTCACCGTTTTCATATTCGTCGGGTCCTAAAATAAAATGAACTGGGTTGGTCATTTTACATGTCAGTCAGATGTTTTTTCTTCTCTCATTTGCTGGTTCTTTGGCAGAATAAACTGCAATCTGGACTAGGCTTCTTAATGCTGTTAGTCTACAATATGGCTATCGAAGACTAATGAAAATGAATGAATCAAGAAACAAGCCAGGACTAACGGAATCACTATAACTTAGTCAGTAACCTTTAAATAGGAGATTAGACAGTCTATTGTTTTATCAATACATGTTCAGTTTATGTGAGATAGTGGCCCATTAAAAATAAAAAATAGCTAGTTGCAAAATGTCCCCAGAATGTCTCGTTGGGACCATGTTTCCATCATAATAATAGACAGGACAGTGCATGAACCATCTGGCCTACCCACTCGTGCCTGCTCAATTCTGGCATTTCCCTGGCACTGAGGTGTTTGTGATTTAGCAGAGCGCCTCAGCTGAGACTGGACTGGTCATTGTTAATCTGCTGTTAAAGCTGAGAACAGTACATCTCTAGAGGGAATGGCAGCAACTGCTGCTGTCAGAATTACAATTCATCCAAACTTGCTCTCCACAATGTCTACGTAAAGATGCTAGCCTGATCATAATTATAGCTTGGAAATTACAGAGAGGCAACATTCTCACAGTACTAAGAACAAACTGAGCTGAAAAAACTAATAATTTATATCTAAGTATAATGTCAGTAAGGTCATTTTGTGTAAGTCTTAAAAAAAAGAGAGAAAGGGGTAGGCCTATACTTTCCTTGGCTGTCATGATATCATCTAAAAAAAACATTAAAATGTATAATGTTTAACCTTATAAACCACACATGTTTTTTTTATGTATATTCATATTTATTTTATGTTTCAAACAGGTCCAGCACAGCTTTGGTGCCTCACAATGTGCCACTCGCTTATAGATGAATGTACTATCAATCAATTCATATATTGACGTCTTGGGACGTCTTTTGGCCATATGTCAATATCCGCCTTTTTAGGGTACCCTTAAACGTCGGTTAGATGACGTTATCGGATCCTAACTCTACCCCAGACCTAAACCTACCCCTAAACCTACCCCGTCACGTAACTGACGTTAAAGGTAAAGTCCGTTGTATGACGTCCCAGGATCGTCATATAACCGACGTTTAAGGGTACCCTAAAAAGGCGGATATTGACGTATGGTCAAAAGACGTCCCAAGACGTCAATATATGACTTCTTGAGATGAGACTGTGTTATCAGATGCACATGTACAAACCAGAATAATTGAGATGACAACAACAACATCAACAAAAATACATTAAGTAAACAAAGATAGGCTCTGAATAATCACCACATGACAAATAACCGAAGGCCACAACAAATACAATGACAACAGGAGGCAGTAAAATAGAATAGCAATAAGTAATATACAACATTATTCAGAATAGTTTATTCATGCCATGGTGCATTGCTGGGAACCAGAGTATTGCATCTAAACAGTATTATCCACAGATTCCACACCTGCTCAAAAATAAGTTTGACAGAAATTGAGAAAATAAGAAATGAAAAAGCTTTTCTTTGTGGCTATCTAAGTCTTTGGTGGGTTTATGTTTTAATGTTTAAAGCTCTTTTGAAAGGCTGAAACAGTGCCTGTCAAAGGAAAGCCTTCCTGAAGAATAATACGGGGAAGGAACTGTCAACGCAAATTAGTCACAGAGAGTGAAAATGCAAACTAACCAAACTTTCTGAAAAGATCTGCTCTTCAAGAGGTATATGCATATTATATTGTTATTACTGCCATATGCCTATTATTATTAATAATTTTAATATTATAAATATAAGCAGTATTTTATTTATTTAGTCTTATTTATGTAGAATATCCCCACAACATTGCTGTACCTGACTGACCATTTTTGTTTGTTCAAACAAAATTAATTTCAGTTGATGAAGATTCCTCTTTGTTAAGCATCCTTGAAAGGAAAGTTGAGTAAAGCATAACTTTACTCAAGGACGATCTTTAAAACTCAACAATTCCTGCCATTTAATGTCCATAGCTGGCAAAATGCTTGTTTGCATTTCCGCTTAGTCATAATCTCATGGAAAATGTGTTGGATTATCCACAAGAGGAGCATTTTCTACATGGATTTGCATGCTTGGATTAGTATTGTCATAGGAAAGCATCTTACACACACTCATATTTCATGTGGGGATTTTATATAAACTATTTCCATCACCAAAAACAATCTCTTTCCATCTCTCTCCCGAACAGATGCAATGCGCCAAATGATTTGTGTATTGCATTTGTGTTTTCTAAATCCTCTCCAAACAACAGACCCACTCCTGTGTTTCATCTTTTGGCACAATCTCAAATGTTTAATTAAGAAAAGAGGAAATGGATGAGCATCAGAGAGAGGAATACATCCAGTGTTAAAGCTCTGTGTGGGGCTGATCTCATCAGCTCATTTGACCTCTCAAGATTTGAATGTTTTCATAGCAGTAGTGCTCCACATGTCTCATAAGACCCTCACAGAAGACACAATGAGATTTTGTAAAGGGGGAATCTGTGTCTTTTCTTAACCCCCCAAAGAGCCACTTAAGCAGTTAGTCTGTACTGATCCCTCTAGGGATTCCACATGTGCAGTCATACAAACACTGTTTGATTCCAGTCTTTCGAAAATTTGGCTTTGCATTAATTAAAGTCAAATCTCACCCACACATGCAACCATCTTTACCATCTAATTATTTGAAAACTAGGACATCTGTGTATGAACAAACTAAAATTGCCAGTCATTTAGTGTGTTAAGCCTGGTGTGCATAGTGTGGTTTACCATCTCATTTCAGGGGTTGTAAAAGATTTATGTAGGTAAGAGTTTTTAAACGTATTTTAAGGTCAAATGTAAAAAGACAGTTTATTCAGTATGTATGAATTTCTTATTGTCCTTTTATCATCATCAAGTTATTACAAATGATAAAAAAACGCAATTATACAAAATACAGTATGACTGCACCTTTTAATAAATATGTTTTCAGTTTCTCAATTAAAAGCAGTTTGATATGTGTTTTGGCTTGAAGTCCAAAATTTCTATAGGTGAGGTAACAAATAATAAATAAAGTCTTTACAATGAACTTTAGTTTCCAATGAAGAGCAAACTGTGTCAAAACAAATTAAGACAGCTCTGCTCTTAAGACAACCATCTAATGAAGAACATGACCCCCCCCCCCCCCCCCCTTTTATGCTATATGACAAGCAACAACCATAAAAGCATGCACCCTGCCTTAGTCAGCCCCAAATCAAAGACTCTGTGGTATAATTGAAGGACTTACACTAGGCGATGGTTTTGAAGAGACTGGCCGAGAACACACACATTGCACAGAACAAATTTGAGGCAATGTGTTTATCGCAGCCCATTCTCACCCCAAGGCGTCATCTAACTGACGCCTTGGGAATCAGTTTGACCATGCTTCAATATTCGACGTTAAAGGTACCCTTTAGCGTCAGATAGTTGACGCGATCCCAGGGCGTCATCTAACTGACGCGTTACCCTTAGCATCAGTTAGATGACGCCCTTCTACCCAGACCTAAACCTACCCGCGTCATCTAACTGACGCGTTACCCTTAGCGTCAGTTAGATGACGCCCTGGGATCGCGTCAAGTAACTGACGCTAAAGGGTACCTTTAGCGTCGAATATTGAAGCATGGTCAAAATTGTCAGTTAGATGACGCCTTGGGGTGAGAACGCGTTGTTTATCGGCAATCGAATCTCTCCTGACTAGTCAGTCCTAAGTAGCTTTCATTCCTAAGCAGAGAATCATGTACACTAGCACATGGTTCTTGATCTATTTGACTCAAAGTCCTATCTCCCAACACAAAAGGCCCCCCCATATTGGCTTTTCCCGACTTATGCAGTATTGACAATTCTGCATGTTTTCTGCTTGTTTCTGTTGTACAGAAAATATTTAATGAATATTAAATTAGTTAAACTCTACGGAAACACTTTAAAATACTTTTCTGTCATTAATGAATAGGAACAAATGAGTAACACAAAAATAACATTCTAGTAACTGCTATTAACTAACAAGAAACTCTAACAAGATTAACTAGCACGTTGTGACTGAATTCATTGTAAGCTTTTGAGGTTTTTGTAAGGTTTTGGATAGTAATTGCTTCTGATGGATTTGGTAACACTTGAGTCATGGGTTACCATGATTTCACAATAGAATACTGTTCCAAATAATCAATAATTCATTTAGAAGGAAGTAGTAACAATTGAGTCACATTACTATCCAAAACCTTACAAAAACCTAAAAACCTTACAATAACTTCAGTCATTAACATGCTTTTTACTTTAGAGTTATCATGCTTTTTACATTAGAATACTGTTCCAAATAATTAGTAATTCCTTCTGAAGTTGCATACTAAAGCTATAGTTTGGCTGAATAAAATGTTTAAAGCAAATTTAGTATTTCTTCCCCATATCTGTAATGGTGTGATGACTTCCAGAATGTGATATAAAGTGCAATACATGAGGTCCATTTATAAAACATACAGATACATCCATTTTGAGGTACAGTATATGGAGACAAGATGTAGGTCATTGCATTTAGGATTTTAGCACCTGATACAAATAGACCTTGACAACTAACAAACTTACTGTTTCAGTTCTTTTAGTGCCATGTCTCTATATAACCATGTCATTTCCCACTAGCAAACATCCTCCTCCATAACACACACATACTGTACACACACATGCTCTCCATCTTCCTCCCGTGAATAAAACATGATCTCCTTAATCAATAAATCACAACCTCTCAGAACTAAAAGGCACGATTCCAACTTTCCGTGTTGTTTCAAAATGCACACAAGCAGCAGTCTTGAAGTCTTCTTCACTGTCAACATCCACAACTGATGGGCGAGTCAAGCATTTTTGACGTAAATTAAATGGTAGACTCTCTCTCTCTCTCTCTCTCTCTCTCTCGTCTCCTACTCTCCATCATCACTCTCCTCTCCTCTCGTCTCATCTACTCTCTGCTCTCTCTCTCTCACATCCACACACACACACACACACACACACACACACACACCACACACACACACACACACACACACACACACACACACACACACACACACACACACACACACACAACACACACACACACACACACACACACACACACACACACACACACACAGAGAGAAAGGCAATAAAAAGGTAATGACACTGCTTACAGGCCTCTTTGATATGCGCTTTATAAAAGACCACTGTTGTTTCCTTCACAAGGCAGCTTTTACCAATCGATACTTGCTGTTCAAAATAGTGAGCTGCCTACACAAACAGAATTTTATGGAGTCATAGGCATGTTGAATCATTGGCATGAACTAGTGTCTAATATATGGTTTTATCTGGTCTTTGGTCATTTTATAATTTTAATGAATGTAATGAATTTTAATAAACATCCATAGTACAAAGAGAGTGATACTGTAGTTAATTGTTTCTGATTGGCCTTAAAAATCCTGAAAAAACAACACAAGCATTACATATTAATAAAACAACACAAATTATACAGACACTTCATATTTCCTATTTTTTAATGATTTGTAGATTACATTTAACATTTGTAAGGGGTTTGTAAAATATGTGTTTATTAACGTTTAGACATGTTCACATTGCATTTACACCGTTTTGACCAGCAGGTGCTGGTGGTGTTTTGAGTAGAGGAGAACGCTTTTTGACTTTCTCAATTTGTGTAAATCTACTTAGGGTTCAGAGTATTTATTTTCCCCCACATTAATTTCACATATATACAATTATTAATACAGTTTATACTTTTTCTTGATAAACCCCGAAATAATGGAAGTAAAATGTGACAACATGCCCCATAGGTGTACATTGTGAGGGGCACATTATAACATGAACATATGACAGCTTAAAATGCTATCTGATATAATCAAAAAACAAACAAGACAAACTCAATAAAATACAATTATTAACTTTTTCATATAAAATAATGGCATTTTTTTAATAATTAAAAATAAAATATCTGTTTAGTTTGACAACGAACACAACAGAAAACACAGCTATACAACATAGTTCAAAACATAATAATAATGAATCATTTCTGAACATTGACTCTCAGTCTTTATTCACCTTTTTCTCATGTTTTCTCTATAGAATTCATAAAAGTGTAGAATAGCATAGTTCTAATAGGGGCACATTGTAACGCAGTGTTACAACATGCCCAACTGCACAACTGGGATTTAAACCTGCTAGTGTCTTCTGCTGGTTAGCAAAGCATCAAAGAACTATCTCAACTGTTAAATAACATATTGGAGATTAAAATAATATCAGATTTGTCTAATTTAAAATAAACGCCAAAAATAGAGATGATAAATTAACATAAGTAAGAAATTTACTTTTGCTGTGGTTAAATAAATGTTCCAAAGATTTCTGAATTTTGGTGCAATTTTTTTCTCTATATAGTGTTGATATGGCAAATAGTAAATACACTAAGTTTCGTCATGCTACCATGTGTGGAAGTATTATTGGTTGTGCCCCGCTCTCCCTTACTTTTTGTGAAGCAATTGGTTCAGTTTATTCAGGGTTTCAAAAAGCGTAGTTTCTCCCATCACTATTGGAGCAAAGATTGTTACAAAAGGTAGATCTTAGTGTAGTATCACACTGTTATCTTATCAAAATGTTAAGAGGAACTTTACTGGAATCACCAGTTGACTCACCTATGTGAAGAGAAACCCAAATCACTCACATTTGAAGTTCCATGGCAGTCAGCTCTCTAGGCTGAAGGCAGTGAGGCAGCTCACTAGGTTTTGAACAAAGCTCAAAGCTCAACTAGTTATACTTCGGCAAATTTAATTGCTGTTGTATTTTGTAGAGGGTGGAAAAATTCCCATTTCTAACCCTGTGATATTTAATAATAACAAGTCTCCCTAATTTACACGAACAAATACTTTTTCTACACGCACACGATGGTGAGCGAATGAACGAATGAACAAACGAACAAACGAACGAACAAACGCACGCAATGGAGCACACATAGGCTAAACACAACCTAGGATAATGAATATTTTTTTTGTGGTCAGGAGCTCCTTGGCCTGGAGATACTGTGGTTGACCTGAAAGCTTAATGTGAAAGTGTGAGGCTTTTACTAACCAGGAGAACAAAGCTCATTAGAGACATTAAACATCACAGTGAAGGGAACGTAGCTGTGATCTCTGCCCCAATACACTCATCTCTGCTCTTTCAAATGATCTCAGACTCTCAAGGCAGAGCTTATTTTTAGCCTCTGCTTTAAAGCATTTCATATGAACAGAGGACTTCATATGCTTTTTCATTCTGAAGTTCTCAGATTCAAGTTTAACTGCTGCTCGAGCATTATTTCACATGATATCCGTTTCACATAATTTAATATAATTATGCAATATCACACAAGCAAGAGTGCTTCTGGCAGACTAACAGGGTGTGATATCGCATTTATACAACAGCCCAATAAACAAGATGTTAATACTGCATTTTAGTGAATAAGTGCATAATTCAATGACACATAAAGGCTGTTTTAAAACTGTATATTACAGGTTTTTTTTTCTCTATACTTAGGTCACTTTTTCAACACTCTTCACATAGTTATAACCAACTTTGAACTTGGCACAGAGTTAGTAATTTCTCATTTAAATTGAACTAAAACTACAAAAACACACTGTTCCCCTCTGATGGTCACAATTGTTGCATCACGTGTTTGGGCTTATAGCACGCTGAAGCAGCTTTTGTGGATGGTTCATGTTCCCATTGTGGGTTCTCGGTGTTGAGATTGAGACTCGCCTTCGTCCGCGAAGGTGGAGTCCCCATTACCATGCCCCACCCTAGGGTGCCGTGTGGGATGGGTGATCGGAGGATAGTGATGAAATACCCACCCTGTAACCATTCCTTGTGGGTTCTTTACTCCTCCATCACACTGCAGCCGGTGGAGTCCCCCGTTGAGCGTGCTGATCCCTCTGTAATGGACCGACCAGCCTTTTCATTCGGAGCCCCTCCAGAGGACAGGATGTCGATTGCAGCATCGGAGGGTGAGGTGGCTAGCCTTGCATGCCAGACCTACATCAAGATGTTAGGTCTGGGAACTCTCCATTGACAATCCGAGGGGCGGGATAAACGGTTGCCTTTCAAAATCCCTCTGCACGCAATAGGATAACGCTACAACCAACAGAGCAATGAACGGCTGTGGATGAGTGAGTCCCATGCGTTTTTCCACCAGCGGAGCTAAATGATATATTAAACTTTTGCCGTATCAGGTCGGTAAAACTCCGAACACATCTTACATTTTTAAGAATGACTTAAGTGACGTTCTCTTAACTCCAAGTTCCTCCGGAGTTCGGCACGCCCGTCAAAGCGGCACTGATTCCCGGAATGAACTGTGCCGTCATTGTGTTAAGCCCGCCCGCCGACTCTATACACGATGTGATTGGCCTGACCAGTTTTTGGTTTTTCCAGCTGCAAAAGTCTATGGAGAGTTGCTAGACCACACTGGCAGCGAAATAATTTTCGCTGCCGCTAGGGTGCGTCTAGATTTCTAAGCTATGAGCTGGCCTCTGGAGATGACGACTCGGCTGTGCTGCCTCCCTCTGGGAGTGTAATGTTGCCGGAGCCAGATCCAGAAATGTCAGCTATGCTGAAAAGGGCCACCGATGATTGGTTTCTCGGGCTAGCCGTACTGATTCTCAGCCCACCGCCCCAGTGCCTTTCTTTCCCAAAGTGCATGAAAGCTTACCAGGTCTTGGATGGCACCCTTTATGGCCAGAAACTGCCTAGAGAGCTCCTCCCCCATCACTACCCTTGACGGAGGACTGTTGAAGGGTTACAAGGCTATCCCTCCAGTAGGAGTGGTCTGTCGCGGCATACCTGTAGATGTGTGCAGATCTCTGCTGCTCAAGTGCAGATGGAGGCCATCTGGCACATCCTGCCCTGGCGGCCCGCTGCTGCCTCCACTCCCCGTGTCTTTCCCTGGGCAGAGCTTGGCAGTCGTTGGCTGGTTGAGTCTCCCTGCAATAGGCTGGAGCCACCCCAGTGACATTCCATATGTTGCACTGCCTGGTAATCCGTCCAGTCCTTATGTGTATCTCCAAGTTACCTCCCTGCGGGCTGGATATAGTTTCCATAGCATCCTTCCTTCCACCAAAAGGGCACGCTTTCCCAGTGTTGTCCAAGTCTAACTGAGTGGGTCTTGCGGAACAGCAGTGACTTTCTTGGCCTAAGCCCTGTCCCATCTCTGCCTCAATAATGCGGCGGAGATGGGACTATGTTGAACGTGAGCGACTGAACGTGAGCGTTGAACGTGAGCAACTCAAAGGGAACGTCTCGGTTACATATGTAATCCTCGTTTACTGAAGGAGGGAACGGAGACGTAATCCCATCGCCACTATTGCTAGACCACCGCTGACTCCGGGCTCTGCTTGGCTCCACAGAGAAAAACAATTGGTGCGTGCATCCACTCCCGTTTATACCCGCGCCGCGAGGTGTGAGATGCAGATCTCACACGCAAATGTGCATTGGGTCGTTTTAACAGTACTCAAGATGACAGGCTCTCTAAGCGTGATCCCAATCAGTCGACACGTCGACTACGTCTCCGTTCCCTCCTTCAAGGAACGAGGGTTACATACGTAACCGAGACGTTCCCCCTTTAGTGTAGATGGTTATGAAATTGAAAGACTAACACCTAGGTGTTCAGCTACATCTGAATGTTTTGATAGTATTTCTTTTTGTCGATTTGGAATATCAATATTGTATTACAAATGTAGCAAATTGCGGTCTTATTCAATTTTGTAATTTTGTTTTAAAAATGTAGTTTTTATTACTACAAAACAACATTTTGTAGATGCTGTCATTAAATGATTTTGTGCCAAAGCAATGATAAAAGATCCACAGTTTAGCTCACTTAGACTTCTGTTGTGCTCACTGTGTGAAGAGTTTTAAAAAAGTGACCAAAGTATTGAGAAATGTGTCCTAGCGATTGTAAAAAACTGTAGCACACTACTCTTATTATTTCGGCCATGTAAAAGTATGGTAAACGTATTAAGAATAGTTTGCTAGTAGTTCCAAAATCAGAGTCATGAATTTTTACCTGAATAAATAATTTGTAAATTAATCGATTGAATGATGATTCAGTGACATTGAATAATATGCAGTACATTATACATTCAGTAATATATTTCATGTACTGTGTTGATTATGTATGGCCACCATTATGAATGGTGATTAATAAATTATCTAAGTATCTGTCTGTTACAAGTTTATCAATAACACTTACTGTTGTAACCAGCATCTTCTGATGGAATGAGAGATACTTGTTCACCATCCCTGGGTTAATAAGAAGTGTATGCCTGCCCAGGGCCTGACCTTATCAATTCAGTTAGATCAATAATCCTTCATCAACACACTGAGAAAAAGTACTGATCATTCTGCTACGGACTGTCCCTTAAAACCTTTGACAAAGGTCAAGGTGATGTACCCACATAACTAGAATAGTCTGCAGAATAAATGTTTGGTTTTGTTGATTTTCAAGTGGGACAAAACAATCTAAACTGAGAATTATAGCTGAAATGCTTTATTTTTTTAATTGCAGCATAGCAGGTACGCAACTAAATGAATGAAAATCAGCTCTGAAAGAAATTTAACCTTCAAAATATATCAGACCTTGTTTCCATGCTTATTTTACTTTATAAACAAAAGCATTACTCAACATATGATTTGTGTCACATTTTCCTATCAGTTCAGGGAAACTCATTGAGGGTTGCGGGAAAAGGACGATTGTACAAGAGTTATAAGGTTCTCTATCTTTCTAGGTAGATAATGCTGGTTGGCACTTCAGTGCAGGAGAAGTGGGTTTCAATCCATCTTAGGCAAAAACTGGGTTGTAGAATAACAAATCCATCAGCATTAATGTAGACTTTACCTTAAACAGTTATTAATGAGGCAGACTCCTACGTTTAGTTTTTGTCTTAAAAATATCACTGGAATACATAAATATTTGTAAGAGTCTGTCCACCTTGGTGAGTTGAGACAAGAGGCAAAGTTCTGGGTGGTCACATGACAACAAGAGAATTTCCTTTAAAGAAAACTTCAAAAATATCGAACATGCCACGTCATGTTTTTGTTTTATGTTTTGATCTTGTTAAATTTATAAATAAACTGCACTTGGGTTCTCTTCAAACTTGCCTTCAGTGGATCCCTTTACAACATTATAATGTTTGTGAAAGTTTCAATGTTTAAAAGTCTCTTATAGTCACCAATACTACATTTATTTAACAAATACAACAAAACAGTAATATTGTTAAATATTATTACAATTTAAAATTATTTAAATGTTCTTTATTTTAACATTTTTAGAAATGCTATTTATTTGTGATGGTAAAGCTGATGGATCTTTGATGACTGGAAAGTTCAAAAGAATATAGTTTATTTAAAGGGTACCTATTATGGAATTTTGAAAATTACCTTTCATTTCACGAGTTCACACTTACATACAATTAGAGGGAATAAAGTATAATGCGTATTTGGCGTGCTGTCGGGGGGAGGGCTCCGAGCTCGGAATTCGGCCCGAACCCAGAGTACTCTTACAGAAACTTACAGAGTCAAGTGTGGATTCGCGAGCTGGCTGATACCGAAGGAAGGTTCAGTACCAAGTTTATTTGGATCAGCTTTCTGTAAGTACCTGTAAGTACTGTTAATAATTGTTGCTTTTATGGGTTTTGTAGCATGCTCAATGAGTATGTGTGTGTGTGTGTGTGTGTGTGTGTGTGTGTGTGTGTGTGTGTGTGGTGTGTGTGTGTGTGTGTGTGTGTCAGTTACGCTCAGCGCAGCTTAGGTCTCCAATGTCATTTTTTTTTTGTTTGAAATATGTAAATTGTTTGTCGTTGTTATTGGAGTTGTCATAAAGAATAGAGCGTATTGTAGTACTGCAGTGCTTTATCAATATGTTTAAGCTTTGGGTTAACGCAATAAATAACTGACTGGGTCGTCTGACCAATCACCGCAGATTAGCGTCACGTAAAGGCGGGGTTTGAAAAATGAGTCGTCAAACGAATCATTAGGGAATCGGTGAGGAAAACAGGTAAAAATAAATGTATATTATAAGACAACAAAAGTTTTTTTTTGTCATTGCATGCATGTAAAACTGTTGTTGGGGACTCCCAGAACATTATTAGGAACATTTTAAATGCCATAATAGGTGCCCTTTAATGTTTTTCTCTATCAATTTGACACATTTCTCCCTACTTAGGTCAACGTTCTCAAAACAGTTAACACAGTAACCTAAACAATTTGTAACTGTCCTAAACAGGTTGTAAATTTTCCTTAATTTCATGCAATTTAAAAGTTCAAGTTCAAGTTCAAGTTCGTTTTATTTATATAGCACATTTTATAACAGCCACTGACTGACCAAAGTGCTTTACAGAACTACGAAATTAAAAGACACCAACACCATGCGTAGTAGCACATCATAGAACAGTACAACAAGGTTAAGAACAGCTTAAAACGGGAGACGTCCAAGCAGTCTCAAAGATTATCAGTAATAGAAAATAAAAACAGAAAAGACAGTAACAGGTTTAATACTAGTATCATACTCAAAGGGGAGAAATATAAAATAGACAGAATATATATATATATATATATATATATACACACATACACATACTGTATACACACATACACACACACATACATATATGTATATATATATATATATATATACACACATACACATACACATACACACACACACATATATGTACACATATACACATATACATACATGTACATGCACCTTATTTGTAGGCCAAAGAGAACAAGTGCGTTTTTAAAAGTGACTTAAAAGAAATCACAGAAGGGGCTATCCGAACGTCCAAGGGCAAATTGTTCCACAGCCGAGGCCCAACCACAGAAAAAGCTCGATCCCCTCTACGTTTAAGTCTGCATTGAGGGACTTGTAACAGATATTTTTCACCTGATCTCAGACTTCTTGACGGCGTGTAAGGTTGTAGCAGTTCAGTTAGGTAGCTAGGCGCTTGGTTGCATAGAGCTTTGTACACAAATAACAGGATTTTAAACTCAATTCTGAAATTAATGGGCAACCAGTGAAGAGACCTCAGAATTGGGGTGATGTGGTCACTTTTCCGACTATTTGTGAGGAATCTTGCGGCGGCATTTTGCACCAGTTGAAGACGAGCAGCTTGCGTTTTCGAGATACCACAGTAAAGTGAATTGCAGTAATCTACACGTGTGGTGATAAAAGCATGAACAGCCATCTCAAGAGTTTTGTGATTAAGAAAAGGTTTGACTTTTGACAACAGACGCAGGTGATAAAAACTAGAGCTTATTACAGAAGAGATTTGCTTATCAAAATTTAAAGACTCATCCAGACAAACGCCCAAGTTCCGCACACTTGCAGAACTAAATGCCGCTAGTCTGCCTAGGTCAAATGTAACAGCCTGGGAATTACCAGTGGATCCGAAAACAATGATCTCTGTTTTGTTTTCATTTAAAAACAAAAAATTTTGGTCCAGCCAAAATTTTACTTCATCCAGACAACCTAACAATGATGAAAGGGCAGAGGGATCATTTCTCTTGATTGGAACATACAATTGGGTGTCGTCTGCATAACAGTGAAAAGATACCCCATGTCTTCTTAGAATGGTGCCCAGTGGTAAGATGTAGAGGGAAAAGAGAGAAGGCGCTAAAATAGAACCTTGAGGAAGGCCACAGGTTAGATGTGCAACAGACGAAGAGCAATTTCCTAGCTTTACTCTGAAAGTACGACCTGAGAGATAAGATTGGAACCACTGGAGGACGACACCTTTTAGCCCCACATCATATTCTAGTCTGGATAACAGGATAGAGTGGTCGATAGTATCAAAAGCTGCCGACAGATCAAGAAGAACAAGAGCCACAGAGTCACCAGTGTCAGTGGAGCGATAGATGTCATTTAACACTCTCAGCAGAGCAGATTCAGTACTGTGAGCAGACTTAAAACCAGATTGAAATTTTTCAGAGATATCATTGCATTTTAGAAAGAGCTGGAGTTGGTCAAGAACAACTTTTTCCAACACTTTAGAGACAAAAGGCAAAACAGAGATAGGACGGAAATTATTTAACACGGTAGGATCCAGTGAAGGCTTCTTGAGCAAAGGAGTGACAGTGGCCTCCTTAAGGGCAGCAGGGATAGAGCCGGTAAGGAGGCATTTATTAACAAAGGACACCAATCCTTGCCCTACTGAATCGATAATCAATTTAAGAAACTTAGGAGAGATGATGTCTAGAGAGCAGTACGAAGGTTTTATCTTAGTGATAATTTCTTTGAGGAGATTCAGAGTGACTGGCTCGAAAGCATCCCATGTAACAGAATTCATCAACTGACTGGTTGCAGAGCGGCTGGCATTGCATCTCAAGTTAGATATTTTGTCAATAAAAAATCTCAAGAAACGTTCACATAGCTCATCCGAAACATCATTCAATACATTTACTGGAGGATTTAAAGCCGAGTTTATAACAGAAAATAGAACCTTTGGTCTAGAGTGGTTAGCCATAATCATGTCAGAGAAGTGCGCAGCTTTTGCCGCCTTTACAGCATTTTGGTAGGTTGACAGACTGTCTTTAAATAACTGAAGTGAAATATGTAGCTTGTCCTTCTTCCATTTGCGCTCAGCCTTTCTGCTAGCTTGTCTTATTCGCCGAATATCCGCGTTGAGCCATGGTTCAGATTTCGGTTTAGGTTTGAAGGGCTTAAGCGGAGCAGTTTCATTTAAGGCATTTAACCAAGTGGAGTATAACAGACCGAGATGTTGGTCAGCATCTAGTTCCAATAGTGGAGAGTTCAGAAGCAAGTGTGTGGAGGAATTCATAAAGTGCTCGTTAAAATTTAAGACAAAAAGAGGAGAGTATGATCTAGATAGTCTTACATCTTCACTGGTGGTTTGAGCAATGCAGGGAAGAGATGTAGAAAATAAAATTGGCTTATGGTCCGAAAGCATAAAATCAGATATTACAACCTCACTAATCACCATCCCATATGAAAGCACAAGGTCCAATGTGTGACCCTTCATGTGAGTGGAATCATTTATCCACTGGACTAGGTTAAAAGATTCAATGAGGCTTAGAAAATCCTTTGAGAGAGAATTAGATTGACAACAAACGTGGATATTGAAATCACCCACCAATAAAAAACGGTCGTAGGTTGTGGTGATATTACCAATGAATTCTGTAAATTGCTGAATGAAATCATTGAGTGAATGTGGCGGACGGTAAATCACCCCTAATAAAATAGGGCCATTCCAGTCTAAATGAAGTAGTTGCGCTTCAAAACTTGAAAAAGCACTGACAGGAACCGGCCGGCATCGCACAGAGAATGAGTCTTTAAAAATAGTCACGATCCCGCCCCCTCGTCTGTTCGGACGGGGGGTGTTGAAAAACGAACAGTCATTAGGAACTAGTTCAGAAAAAGGGGTTAGGTCACCAACCGTAGTCCAGGATTCAGTGATGAACATGAAATCCAAACGATGAGAGGAGAAGAAGTCGTTGAGCAAGAAGGTTTTGTTGACCAAGGATCTGGCGTTGATCAGTGCCATTTTGGGCGGATGAATCACATCGGGGAAAGCTCCGCCTTTCTTCAAAGAACGTAGATTTCCGAGATTCACACCGTTTTGCCGATGATGACTGCTGCCAACCCGAGGTAAGTCAACCAAATGGACAGGCGAAGATCGCAGGGGAGTGATAGATAGGAGCCACCGATGAGCCAGCGCTCGCGGTCGCCGGGCAACGAAATCGCCGTCCGTCATATGATTTGCATCGATCCTGAGTCTTTCAGTAGCTTTCAATCTGATGATGCGTCCACCCCGACTCCCGCGTTTCCTTCTGCGTTTCCTCCGTGAAATGATAGGCGGCCACTGGCGAATACATTCCAATGTATGCGTAGTGGTGTTTCTGTGTGATTGATTAAAAACGTGCGCTACATCCTGCTTATAAAAGTCCATAAAAGAGGTGCGAATGTTCAAGAGTGACTGTCGGTCATAGACCAGACGTGTGCAGGAATTAGAGGCCCAGATAGACATCCATAAAAATATCCACAACAATAAGTACAAGAGAGACCGACGGCCAGCCGAACACACAGGCGCCATCTTTTTTCTCATGGACCACATTAAAAATGTGGTTAAAAACCACATGCAGCATTTTTTCTCAAAAAATTCTGCACAAAATTCTCAAATGTTTTCACAGTAGTTCATACAGCCAACCAAAACATGAAAAAACAATTGCAGCTCTTTTTATTGGTTTTACAAAAATCACAATTACATTTTTTTCTCAATCGATTTGGTAAATTTCTCCAATCTCAGGCAACTGCTCTCAAAAAATTGAACACAGTGATCTGTACACTTTGTAATTGTCCTAAACAGATAGTACATTCTCCTTCATACAAATTACAAAAGCATCATTTTATCAAAACACTGTGCACAAAATTCCCTAATGTTATCACAACAGTTCATACAGCCAACCAAATCTTTAATATATTACAAGGCTCGAAATTGCGACCATTTTGGTCGCATATGCTCCTGAAATTTAATCTGTGCGACCTAAAAATATATTTGGGAGCATTTGTGCGAGTGCAAATAATGGTTGTGGTGCGACCTGTTTTCATTCCTCTAAAAAAAACGTTTGCAAATTACTTCACAGTGTGTACCTTATGCGCTGATACGCGATGGCCGGACCAACATTCTGTCCAACGTTATAACCAATCCAGGGTTTTTCCTGCATTCAATTTTTTTTGGCGGCCGCCAAAGGCTTATTTGATCGATGAGTGATAGGCGCATCTCCCCGGCCGCGCGCGAGCACTCTCACGTCTTCAAACAACACGAGCGCTGTCTTCTCTCCCTCGCGCATTAATTCAGTTTCACGTGGAGTATTCAGAGATTTTTTTTCTCCTGAATTACTGCGTAGTGTGAATTGTGCTAAAAAATAAACTGCCGGCCGGGATAATCACACAACCTGTGCCGAGGCTACACATGTGTAGCACGTGCACGTGCACGTCCACTAATGATACGTCCGATTCGCGAACTAATGACTCATTTGAACCGATTCACTTTAATGAATAGTTAAAACAACTGATCTGTCCAACACTGAACTCACGAGACGTCTGAATCTGTGTATAACAAATCGGTAACACTTTACAATTTTTGTTCCATTTATTAAATTCTAGTTAACTACATTACATGTAGCCTACTATTAATAAACTGCACTTTGTTATTTTGTTAACCATTGTTAATGTTAATTTCAACATTTAGGCTACTAATAGCCTACATTATTGAAATAATTGTTTTTTATTTGTTTTTTTATTTGTTAACATATGCACTGTGAAGTAACATGAACGAACAATGAACAGCTGTATTTTTATTAACTAAGATTAACAAATATTAATACAGCATATTAATAGCAATAGAGTGCCAATCAAAGTCATAATATCAGGTGCATCAGGTTTGATTATTAAGGCTTTTAATCGGCAGGATGCTGCTGGTCGTTCCGCTCTATTGGCAGAGCTTATACATCAAATATACAACCGCATACACCATCGCCAAAAAAGAGCTTGCCTTCACTCAATTTAAACCTATGTTGCAGCTCATGGGAAAAGAACGGATTGCGATTAACATGACGTATGCAAATGACAAATCATGTGGGGTGAGATGATTGAGCCAGAAGACCAAATTCCAAATCTTGGCCACAGGATGTGTAAAGCCCCAGTGAAATGAAATCTGTTAATATACAATTTGTAGTTGTGGTGCTCCTAAATTTTTGCTGGTGCTCCTAACTTTTTGAAGTTGGGAGCACCAGTGCTACCAAGTAAAAAAGTTAATTTCGAGCCCTGTTATTAGGAAAAACATTTGCAGCTTTTTTATTGGTCTTCACAAAGATCACAAGCATTTTTTTTACCATTTTCAAAACACAACAAACAAAATTCTGTGAATTGTAAAATAGTCAGTTGCACATCTTATGTCCTCAATTAACCCCAAATTGATATACGATGAGTTAATAATCCACTCAACACAGAAAAAAACAATTTTCTAATTGTTCACACAGCTGTCTTAATTACAACAACTACAAAAGGGGAAGAGAAAAACAACAAAGAAGACGAATGAGGAGAAAAGACAATAAGAAGAATAATGAGCAGTGGAAAAGGTGTAAGAGTGAGAGGTGGTAGACAGGGTAGCGGGAAAAGTAGAGGAAGAGGAAGAGGAGATGGAGAAAGAGCCAGAAGAGCTGAAGATGTAGGAGAAAGAAGAGCTGAGGATTTAGGAGAAAGAAGAGCTGAATATGTAGGAGAAAGAAGAGCTGAGGATGTAGGAGAAAGAGCAAGAAGAGCTGATGATGTAGAAGAAAGAAGAGCTGAGGATGTAGGAGAAAGAAGACTTGAGGATTCAGGGCTCCAGACTAACTTTTTCCACTAGTAGCACAGTAGCCCAGAACTGAAATTTTTAGGGGCACAACCAGAAAATTTAGGAGCACACACCGTACATCAACATACTAACCAAATATTCACATTTCAATTAATTTCCAGTGTATTACTATTTACTAATAAATACTTTGATAATAGATGCAGAAATTACAATGCCTTTGCGCGCTGATTGAACGTTCGTCTTCTAAAAGCAACCAGCAGTGGCGTTGCTTTTTGATTTATTAACATGTCACTGCATACTCTATGCTTGAGGCTAAGATTGTGTTTAACCATTGTTTAAACTGTGAAGTAGAGGTCTGCACTCCCGCGGGACCCGCGGGTCGCGACGCAAAACAGTGCGGCGCGGGACAAATTTTGAAAGGTCATTGCGGGAGCGGGCGGGATGATGAGGTGCACTTGCGGGTGCGGGCGGGAGGGAGAATACGCTGCACTCCCGCAAATTAAATATGAGTGTAAAGCAGAGACCTGCACTCCCGCGGGACTACCGCGGGATACAAAACAACTAGAAACAAATAAACCGTTATTTATCTAATGCACAAGCAACAAGGATAACTAAAATAAAAACGATTTTTTTTTTATTCACAGAGAGGCAAAATGTCTGCACCACATGACTCAGGTGGATTGTTTAGTGCTACAGATATTAGTTCATTATTAAAGAAAGGAACATGCAAAACTACAAAACCAAACAAAGAAAAGTCTGATATTTGGAAATGTTTTAGTAGCCTAGTAGGCCAATGCGACAGCAATGGAAAGCACCTTTCTTTTGCGAGCTGTTACAAATGCAGCAAAATACTCACGTAGGCTACAAGTCTGTAACTTCAGGTCTGAAGGGTCATGTGTGCACCGTTTTGAAAGACAAACTTCCCTGACGTTTACGGCAAGTCAGTCGAAAGTGTCAAGTGCACTAAAAGATGTAACAACAGAAAAATGTGCATTCCAGCTTCCAGCACAGCATCGAGGGCTTTCACCTATTTGCGGTCGCTCGCATGCTGGAGCAGAAACGGATCAATCTGAAGCCCTCATCAGTGAACGACATGCTATTCCTAAAAAAAAAAAAACTAGGCGGGATTTTGCGGGCGGGAGCGGGACGAAACTTGATTGTCGCGGGCGGGAGCGGGAGAAAATAACATATATTTTTGCGGGAGCGGGCGGGAGCGGGAAAAATCCGTCCCGCGCAGGTCTCTACTGTGAAGTGCCTGCATGCACTGTTGGCAAACTTCGTGTTCCCCGCAGTTATGGGGTAGCGACTGCAACATTCGCAGTTCATGGAATTCGTCTCCTTACAGTACTACCTCAACCAGCTGAATTCTCGTAGCCAGTCTTCCCGAAAATGGTGTGTTCGGCCTTTTCGCCACACAAACTTCTCACTCTGAATCATCATCCGACTGTGACACTGTACTAGGGCTGCAACGTTTCAAATAGCTCACGGTTCTGTTTGTATCACGGTTTTAGGTTCACGGTTTCGGAATGATTCCGTATGTGCTATGTTCAGGGAAAAAAAGACTGCTGTCAAATACAATAAGGAAACAAATAATCTAACAACAAGCAAAAGCACAAATAAACACAATAGAGCAAAGATACTAATAAAATAAACTATGCTTTTCAGGTAGGTCTAACATTAGTTTTCAGGTACAGAAATTGAATAAAATAATCAAATGTAAAATAACATTGCATATTTGACTGTATAAATTAAAGATTAATCCTTATTAAAGTTACACAAGCTATTTAATTCAGAGCTGATTCAGTAGATAAGTTCACTTAAGGCATAACAAAAACAGACTATGGGCTCTATCTTGCACCCAGCGCAATTGACTTTGTACACTGACGCATGTATCATTCCTATTTTGCACCCGCGCAAAGCGGGCTTTACCCTTCACAGACGCACGTCGGTAAACTAGGAAATGAACTTGCGCTCCCTGGGCGGGTCGGCGCAAAAACAAGGTGTGTTTCGGCGCAAACATTCCCTAGTGCTATTTTGCACTTCCAGAAAACAATTCCGCCACTGACCAAAAAAAACCTGGTCTAAAGTCAATGGCGCGTTGTGCGTTGTTCAGAATGCTATTTTAAGCGCGCATGCTTGGCCATAATGTAGCGGGTGCACAATGCGCACACACTTTGATTCTCTCATCAACACAGATGCAGCAGTTTTTATTTTTGAAAATCATACATTATAACAAGGAAATATATTACCATACGAGGGAAATCATTGTGGTGTCCATGAAGATGTGAAAAAATAGGCATAAATCTAGCTTACACATTTACCAGTGTATATTGGTAATTTTTCAGGCAAATTGTAGAAATGACGGATCAGACCTGTTTGCCCAATAGTGGCAAGACACATATGTATATAAGGACATCTGACAAATTATTTTGTCCATCAAGAACTAGGAAAAAAAATCGGAAGACTGCGAAATCACCATTACCATAATGTAAGTACATTAAAAACCTTACTCTTTAACTTACCAGTTAAGTTGAGCTTTCTCATATTTTTTTCTATTGATTTGGGTGGTGTTGTCCCATCCCCAAAGTCAATTCTCTTTATTTTACGGCCCTGATGAGAACATCGATGTGGCGAGGGAGGCGTGGTTCAGCGAAGTCTGTAGCGGGAGAGCAAGGGCGGAGCCGAGCGGTGAGTAAGTGGGTCAAGTTCAAATGAATAACACCTGTTTGTGATTTCAGTAATTGGCGTGAGGAGACCGCATATAAGCGGGCCGTACTGACAGCGGTTGGAGAGAGAGACTGGGAGCTTGTGCACGCCGAAGCTGTATCCAGCGGGAGGAGTATTGAAAGTGTGTCTATTGAAGCTGTGTTCAGCGGGAAGAGTATTGAAAGTGGACCGAGTGAAGCTGTATCCAGCGGGAAGAGAATTATTATCTACTGTTTATTTTTCCTTTTGATATTCTGAGTTAACCTTGTTTGAGCGTGTCCACGCGCTGTAAAGGGGAAAAAACCTCGTAAATAAAAGTGCACGAGTCCCAGTATACGCCAATTCTGTGTTTCCTTCCATCACCCACACACAAACGAACCTGTTCTCATCACACTGGTGCCGAAACCCGGGAAGGAAGGAGAGGCTGCCGCTAGACCGCCTCTGGCATCGCCGTTTGCGGACATTATCCACGCCCTTGCGGGCCTTCATCAGCAACATCAAGAGGCTCTGCTGAAGATGGAGGAGCATCAACAACACCGTTTTGAGGCACGTACTCCTTCGGACCCAGCAGGAGGACCGCGAGCAGTTTCGGAGCTGGATAGACCGGGAGGCTCGGGCATCTACATCGTCGGCCCCGGCCACGTCCCTTCCCCTCCACAAGATGGGTCCCCAGGACGACCCAGAGGCGTTCCTGGACCTCTTTGAGAGGTCGGCTGAGGCCGGGGGCTGGCCGCCCGCTGACTGGCCCATGCGTCTGATCCCGCTGCTCTCGGGAGAAGCGCAGATCGCCGCCCAGCAGTTGCCAGTCAGCAACCTCTTAGTCTATGAAGACCTGAAACGTGCCATTCTTCAGCAGGTCGGCCGATCCCCGGAGCAGAGTCGCCAACAGTTCCGCTCCATGGAGTTCGGGGAATCCGGCCGGCCCTTCATCTTCGCACAACAGCTCCGGGACGCGTGCCGCAGATGGCTGGTGGCCGAGGACCGCGGCGTTGATGGAGTCATCGAGTTAGTGGTACTGGAGCAGTTCATAGCCCGGCTGCCAAAGAAGACTGCGCAGTGGGTCCAGTGCCACCGCCCGACGTCGCTGGACCAGGCAATCCAATTGGCAGAGGACCAGCTGGTGGCGTGCCCAGGAGTCGGCGATCCCCTCCTGGCATCTCTCTCTCCCTCTCTCCCTTCTTCTCTCTCTCTCTCTCGCCCTGTTCCCACTCCCATGTCCCAAGGCGGCTTCCCACCGCGCCCAGCGCCCCGCTGGAGGACCACCCCCGCAGCGGAACCAGTCCATGCACCTCGTGCGCCGCCCCGGGGAATCCCATCGTCGGTTGGCAGCCCGCCAGCCCCGACCCCTGCGCTCTCCTCACGCCAATCACCTGACCCACTTCCCGCCATTGGGGCGGCGGGGAGGCCTGGGCCGGCCTGCTGGCGTTGCGGGGACCCTGGGCACTTTGTGGATAGGTGCCCGGTGATGGAGGTCGGAACGGTGATCAGGGTCCCTGACGCGCCACAGGTCGCCCCCGATCAAGCTGGGTTGTACCAAGTACCAGTAAGTCTAAAGGGGGGTACCTATCGAGCTTTGGTGGATTCAGGTTGTAACCAGACCTCCATCCATCAAAGCTTGATTCGTCCAGTGGCATTGGATAAGAGCCGCGTGGTTAAGGTTCGGTGTCTGCACGGGGAGGTTGTGGGATACCCCTTAGTGCCAGTTATTATTCAATTTCGGGGACAAAAGCATAGTGTGGAGGTGGCAGTTAACCAGCACCTCCAGCACCCGCTAATTTTGGGGACCAATTGGCCAGGGTTCAAAACGTTATTGGCTCATTTATGTACGGGTGCTTCTGGGTTAAGAAAGAGGCAGGAGAAAAGAGCGGTGGTTCAGGTTGGAGAGGCTGTACCGGGACCCTCGGGCACTGTATCAGAGGAACGGAGTGCGTCAGAAAGGGAAATCTTTTCTGACCATGATGATTTTTCTCTGGAACAGTCCCGAGACGAAACGCTTAAAAACGCGTCTGAACAGGTCCGTGTGATCGACGGACAGCCTGTCCACCCAGACCAACCGGTCTCATATCCTTATTTTGCCGTGATAAAAGATAAGTTGTATCGGGTGACCCAGGACGCCCAAACAAAGCAAGATACAACTCAGTTGTTAGTTCCAAAGAGCCGCCGGGAAATGCTTTTCCAGGCGGCTCACTGTAATCCAATGGCGGGGCATTTAGGACAAGCAGCTACACTAAATCGCCTAATGACCCGATTTTTCTGGCCGGGCATTCACGAGAATGTGCGCAGGTGGTGTGCCTCTTGTCGTGAATGTCAGTTGGTGAATCCACCGGCCAACCGAAAAGCACCTTTGTGCCCCCTTCCAATAATAGAGGTCCCCTTCGAGAGAATTGGCATGGACCTCATCGGGCCATTGGAAGGATCCGCACGGGGGCATCGCGTTGCATTAGTTCTGGTGGATTATGCAACGCGATACCCCGAAGCAGTGCCGCTTCGCAACATTTCCGCTAAAAGTGTTGCGAGCGCACTGTTTCAATTAATCTCCCGGGTGGGGATCCCGAAAGAGATTCTCACTGATCAAGGCACGGCGTTTATGTCACGCACAATTCGCGAGCTGTACGAATTACTGGGCATTAAATCGGTTCGGACCGGCTTGGTGGAACGATTTAATCGCACGTTGAAATCCATGATTCGTAAGTTCGTACAGGAAGACGCCAAAAATTGGGATAAGTGGTTAGAACCCCTCTTGTTCGCTGTACGCGAGGTCCCCCAAGCCTCCAAGGGGTTTTCCCCCTTCGAGCTCCTCTACGGACGCCAACCCCGCGGGGTGCTGGACGTGCTTAGGGAAGCTTGGGAGGACGGACCTTCGAACAGTAAAAATGAAATTCAATATGTCCTGGACCTGAGAACAAAACTCCACACTTTGGGGCGGCTCTCTATGGAGAATTTGTTACAGGCTCAGGACAAACAAAGTCAGCTGTACAACAGGGGGGCTAAACTACGTAAATTTGCACCGGGGGATAAAGTGCTTCTATTGCTTTCCACATCCAGCTCTAAATTACTCGCCAAGTGGAAAGGACCGTTTGTGGTCACACGGCGAATAGGGGATCTCAACTATGAGATTCTTCGTTCAGATAGGGGCGGAGCACATCAGATTTACCACCTCAACCTGTTAAAAAAGTGGAATGAGGCGGAGTCAGCGATGCTGGCGACGGTAGTGAGTGGAGAGGAGGATCTCGGGCCAGAGGCGATCTTAAAAAGTCAATCCTCCACTCTGGCCATTTGTGGAGACCACCTCTCACCGTCCCAGATCGCTGACATTCGAGATTTACAAACGGAATTTGCTGATGTGTTCTCGCCCCTTCCTGGTCGAACAAACCTCATACAGCACCATGTTGAGACCGATCCGGGTGTGGTAGTGCGCAGCCAGCCATATAGATTACCTGAGCATAAAAAGAAAGTAGTTCAGGATGAATTAGAGGCTATGCTGGATATGGGAGTCATAGAAGAATCCAACAGTGACTGGGTAGTTTTAGTACCTAAAACTGACGGCTCAATTCGGTTCTGCGTGGATTATCGTAAGGTGAACGCAGTATCGAAGTTCGATGCATATCCAATGCCACGGTTGGACGAATTGCTTGATCGGCTCGGCACGGCTCGATTTTATTCGACACTGGATTTAACAAAGGGCTATTGGCAGATCCCCTTATCTCCAATGACTAAAGAAAAGACCGCTTTCACGACGCCGTTTGGATTACACCAATTCGTTACTCTTCCTTTCGGCTTGTTCGGGGCACCTGCCACCTTTCAGCGCCTGATGGATAGAATCCTCCGGCCGCATGCTGCATATGCCGCAGCATACTTGGATGATATTATCATCTATAGTAATGACTGGCAGCGGCATATGCAGCATTTGCGAGCTATCCTCAGGACGCTGCGAGGGGCGGGGCTCACGGCCAACCCAAAGAAATGTGCGATTGGGCGCGTGGAAGTCAGGTATCTGGGCTTTCACTTGGGTCATGGGCAGGTGCGTCCCCAAATTGATAAGACAGCAGCAGTTGCGACTTGTCAAAGACCTAAGACCAAAAAGGGGGTTAGACAGTTCCTGGGGCTAGCAGGATATTACAGAAGGTTTGTGCCTAATTATTCGGACCTTGCTAGCTCGCTGACTGATCTAACTAAAAAGGAGGCGCCAGATACCGTCCAGTGGATGGAGCAGTGTCAGCAGGCTTTCACCCAGATAAAGGCTGCCCTGTGTGGCGGGCCGCTATTACAGGCTCCTAACTTTTCTCTCCCTTTTTCCCTACAGACTGACGCGTCGGACAGGGGGCTGGGCGCCGTCTTGTCCCAGGAGATAGAGGGTGAGGAACGGCCGGTGCTGTACATCAGCCGTAAGCTCTCAAAGAGAGAGACTATGTACAGCACCATTGAGAAAGAAGCTCTTGCCATCAAATGGGCCGTCCTCACTCTCCGCTATTATCTCCTGGGGCGAGAGTTCACCCTCTGTTCGGACCACGCTCCTCTCCAGTGGCTCCACCGCATGAAAGATGCCAACGCGCGGATCACCCGGTGGTATCTAGCTTTACAGCCTTTTAAATTCAAGGTGATCCACAGGCCGGGTGCACAGATGACTGTGGCCGACTTCCTCTCCCGGAGGGAGGCTGCAGGCCGGACGGCTCCCCGGCCTGAGACGGGCGGTGGGGGTATGTGGCGAGGGAGGCGTGGTTCAGCGAAGTCTGTAGCGGGAGAGCAAGGGCGGAGCCGAGCGGTGAGTAAGTGGGTCAAGTTCAAATGAATAACACCTGTTTGTGATTTCAGTAATTGGCGTGAGGAGACCGCATATAACCGGGCCGTACTGACAGCGGTTGGAGAGAGAGACTGGGAGCTTGTGCACGCCGAGTGAGAAGCTGTATCCAGCGGGAGGAGTATTGAAAGTGTGTCTATTGAAGCTGTGTTCAGCGGGAAGAGTATTGAAAGTGGACCGAGTGAAGCTGTGAAGCTGAGATGAGTAGCCTACACATACACACAGACACATACACACACGATCGCGCGCACGCGCACACGCACACACATGTGCACAAATCTTCTAGACGCGAGTTCTCTTTCGCGTCTTGCTCTTGAATGTTTACATTGGCAAAGCTTAAATGAGTTTAGTTTAAGCTTTGCCAATGTAAAGCTTAAATGAGTTTAGTTTAAACACCGATGGTAATGTCTGCAGTTCAGGTCTCGCCTGTGCTCGTGCACTATCAACTCCCGGGTGATGAAGGCGTAAATGACAGGTCATGTTCGAGCATTTGGCACTCACATTCAACAGTGTTTACAAAGAGTAGTCGTTTTGTTCATGTTTTTTTTTTTATTATCGCTGTTGTAATGTATTATTTTGGAAGCCAGCAAGTGAATTTAACCGGCACACTAGCCGCAGGTCGGAAGAACGAGTCAATAGTTTGCTTGCTCATTGCTCAGACACACATAGCAGGTTGTGATATTTGTCTCTGTCTCCTTCCCAAAGACGTTTAAACCATGGTTTAAACGCGCGCTCAATTATCTCTAGAACCCTCCCTCTCCACACATTAGCCACTTACACTTACACCCTATTCTTCTCACACTCATGGCCTGCCACACATTCCGTATTCATTGATAAGCCCCTTTCACGTTTAACGTGTAAAAAAAAAAATGGGACAAATTTACTGGTCGCACATGTGCGACTGGATGTAAAATTCAGTCGCACACTCTCAAATTTTGGTCACAGTCTGGAGCCCTGGGATTTAGGAGAAAGAAGAGCTGAAGTAGGAGAAAGAAGTAGAGCTGAAGATGTAGGAGAAAGAAGAGCTGAAGTAGGAGAAAGAAGAGCTGAAGTAGGAGAAAGAAGAGCTGAAGTAGGAGAAAGAAGAGCTGAAGATGTAGGAGAAAGAAGAGCGGAGGATTTAGGAGAAAGAAGAGATGAAGATGTATGAGAAAGAAGAGCTGAAGTAGGAGAATGAAGAGCTGAAGTAGGAGAAAGAATAGCTGAGGATTTAGGAGAAAGAAGAGCTTAAGATGTAGGAGAAAGAAGAGCTGAAGTAGGAGAAAGAAGAGCTGAAGTAGGAGAAAGAAGAGCTGAAGATGTAGGAGAAAGAAGAGCGGAGGATTTAGGAGAAAGAAGAGATGAAGATGTAGGAGAAAGAAGAGCTGAAGATGTAGGAGAAAGAAGAGCGGAGGATTTAGGAGAAAGAAGAGATGAAGATGTAGGAGAAAGAAGAGCTAAAGTAGGAGAAAGAAGAGCTGAAGTAGGAGAAAGACGAGCTGAGGATGTAGGAGAAATAGCAAGAAGAGCTGATGATGTAGGAGAAAGAAGAGCTGAGGATGTAGGACAAAGAGAAAGAAGAGCTGATGAGGAGAAAGAGAAATACGAGCTGAGGATGTAGGAGAAAGAGCAAGAAGAGCTGATGATGTAGGAGAAAGAAGAGCTGAGGATGTAGGAGAAAGAGAAAGAAGAGCTGATGATGTAGGAGAAAGAGAAATATGAGCTGAGGATGTAGGAGAAAGAGCAAGAAGAGCTGATGATGTAGGAGAAAGAAAAAGACGAGCTGAGGATGTAGGAGAAAGAGCAAGAAGAGCTGATGATGTAGGAGAAAGACGAGCTGAGGATGTAGGAAGAGGAGAAGATAGAGGAGTAGAGGAAGAAGAGATGGATAGATTGGAGGGAAATGATATGGAAAGAGAAGGGGTAGAAAATATAAGATGAGATGGACAGAGAGGAAGAGGAGGGCAAAGTGTAAGAGGAGGGCAAGGTGTAAGAGGAGGGAGGAGAGGTAGAAGGATAGGGTACACGCACGTTTCAAATGAAATCAGAGCCACACTTATTGACGATGTCATAAATGATGGCCTCTCACTGAGAGAAGCTGGACAGAGAGTTCAGCCCAATATATAACCAGATCCACAGTGGCTTCAATTATCTGCACATTTCAGATAATATATCAGATAGTATATTGATGAAGCAGGCTTCAATCTTCACAAAAAAAGGAGAAGAGGGATAAATGTGATTGCTAGAGTCAATGTCCCTGGACAACGGGGAGGCAACATCACTCTCTGTGCCACAATTTCTACAACTGGTGTTGTGGCACACAATGCTGTCTTGGGACCATGCAACACAGCAAGGCTCCTACATTTTATAAACCTCCTCAATGAAATCCTCTTTCCACAGGGTGATCGGGAGCAAATGGTGTGGTATTTTGTAGTTGTTTGGGACAATGTCCAATTCCACCATTCAGCACTAGTGCGAGAGTGGTTTGAGAATCACCCACATTTCAGGATGGTGTTCCTTCCACCATATTCTCCTTTCCTGAATCCAGTTGAGGAATTTTTCTCCTCTTGGAGATTGAAAGTACATGATCGCAACCCTTACAACCAAGTAAGTCTTCAAGCGATGGAAGAGGCCTGTGGAGATATTGGGGCACAAGCATGTCAAGGATGGATACAGCATTCAAGGCCTTTTCCCCACGATCCATGACTCGTGAAAATATTTGCTGTGATGTTGATGAAATTCTCTGGCCAGATGTAATTGAGAGTCATGATCAATAAATTAATTGATTCAATGAATGCAGTACTTTAAAAAAAAAAAAATATTTACCTATGTACTTTGCATATTTTTTAGTGGGGTGACAACTATACACCTTAACTCATCATTAAAGAACTTAATGCAAAACATGTATTTTCATTTATTTCTTTGTGTATCTTCAGCTGTATTTTTTATCAAATCAACAGAGAACACACTTGTAGTTTTGATGTTAATATTGAATTTTAATAAACGCATTACTAGAATAAAATGCTGTGTTACATTGTGCAGTGAATACTTAACTGTTTCGCTAACATAAGAGTGTGTTTAGTTTGCTGTGTTAACTGTTTTGAGAGCAGTTACCTGAGTCTGGAGAAATGTACCAAATCGATTGAGAAAAACTGTAAGAACTGAGGATGTAGGAAGTGGAGAAGAGGGAGGTGTAGAGTGAGAAGAGATGGGTAGAGTGGAAAGCAATAGTATTAGTGGAAAGTGGAAAGAAAGGTGTAAGAGGAGGGAGGAGAGGTATAAGGATAGGGTACAGACGAGTTTCAAAACCAACCTAATTGACCATGTCATAAATAATGGTCTTTCCTTGATATAAGCTGTACAGAGAGTTCAGCCCAATATAAATATTGTGCCACAGTAAATGTCCCTGGACAACAAGTGCTACAATCCACTGGTGTCGTGACACACAATGCTGTGTTGGGGCCACACAACACAAAAAGGCTCCTACATTTTTGAAACTCCCGCAATGAAATTCACTTTCTGCAGGATAATCAGGAGCGAATTAAGCTAAATTGTGTAGTTGTTTCCAAATTCACCATTCAGCACTGGTGCAAGAGTGGTTTGAGCATCTCCTACATTTCAGGATGGCGTTCCTTTCAGCATATTCTTCTCTTGGAGATGGAAAGTATATGATCACAACCCTTACAACCAAGTAAGTCTTCTTCAAGTGATGGAATAAGCCTGTGGAGAAGTTGAGACGCAGGGATGGATCCAGCATTCACCGTTTTTTGTTCTTTCACTATGACTCGTGAAAATATATGCTGTGATGTTGATGAAATTCTTTGACCAGATGTAAATGAGAGGCAAAATCTATAAAGCTCATTTATTTAATGATTGCAGTACATTTATTTATTTATTTTTCTGATGAGAAAAATTTATTTCTGCCCTATTTTTTAGTCATAACATGTCATATAAATCAGGCCAAGAATGAAATATCAACAAATCCCTCTGGACAAACCTTCACAATATAGTAATGAATACGACTGTAAAGTTTGGTGTGTGTAGGTGGTACAGAAGTGTAAAATCATCACTTGGAGTGTGAGAAAAAACTCATTTTGAGAAAACGACTTATTAAACGAATTACGTTGTCAGAAATTAGTATTAGCCAAATAGACTGCATTTCGAGTTAAAGGGTACCTATTATGGAATTCTGAAAATTACCTTGCATGTAGTGTGTAACATAGATCTAAGTGAACAAAAACATCCTGCAAAGTTTTAAATATGAAAGTTCACCGTATACAAAGTTATTGTCTCTCAAAAGTAAGAGTCGACTCTGAGTCGCTGATATGAATCGATAGACGAACGATGCATTTTCTCTAACTTTCGTACGTCACTTGTACAAGTTATTTGAATAAGACACGCCCACTCATTGCGCGCGCCAGAAAACAGTGAAAACAACATGTCGATGAGCTGTTCTGAAGTGCGAATCAAAAGCGAACTTTTTTTTCACTGCCCAGGGAGGAGCATGTGAAGAATCTGGCTAGAGTTTATATTTACAACTATACCACACAAGTATAGCCACCTTGAGCTGTGTTCGCGTTATTTTAATGAGGATTCCTTTACAAACATAAATGCTTTCATGGATTCGCGAGTCGGTTGATACTGAAGAAACGTTCAGTACCAAGTTTATTTGGATCGGCTTCCTCCTCCGAATCACAACCTGTAAGTACTGTTAATAATTGTTGCTTTTATGGGTTTTGTAGCATGCTCAATAAGTGTGTTGTGTGTGTGTGTGTGTGTGTGTGTGTCAGTTACGCTCAACGCAGCTTAGGTCTCCAAGCTGTGTGTGGGTGTGTGTGTGTGTGTCAGTTACGCTCAGCGCTTAGGTCTCCAAGCTGTGTGTGTGTGTGTGTGTGTGTGTGTGTGTGTGTCAGTTACGCTCAGTGCTTAGGTCTCAAAGCTGTGTGTGAGTGTTTTTTTAAATATGTAAAATGTCTGTCGTTGTTATTGGAGTTGTCATAAAGAATAGAGCGTATTGTAGTACTGCAGTGCTTTATCAATATGTTTAAGCTTTGGGTTAACGCGAAAAAATAACTGACTGGGTCGTCTGACCAATAATCGCAGATTAGCGTCATGCAAAGGCGGGGTTTGAAAAATGAGTCGTCAATCGAATCATTTGGGAATCGCTGAGCAAATCAGGTAAAAATAAATGCATATTATAAGACAACAAAAGTGTTTTTTGTCATTGCATGCATGCAAAACTGTTGTTGGAGACTCCCAGAACAACATTAGGAACATTTTAAATGCCATAATAGGTACCCTTTAAATCGCCCATTTTACTTTCATGATTGGTTGCTGATAAACAGGAAATGACCATATTTGGATCCGACAGCATTGCAAAGGAGAGAAAGAGCTTTCTAACGGCATATGGGATGACAGGGTGCAGACAGTGATCGCGGATCAGCGTGATGATTTAGAATGCCAACTTTTGATGAATTTAGGCAAAATATACACACACAAACAAAGTGAAGTAAAATAATGACCTAAATGTGTATTTTGGAATTTTTTTTTTCAGCACAAGTCTGAAAGATGCTATTGAAGACAAATAGCCCAAATTTGCCCAATTTTTGCCTGCCGTGTCTCGTCTTGAACCTGCATTCCCTGGTGGAGGGAACAAGATGTTGTGTCAATGTAGTGGATAAATGGATCGATTGCTCCAGTCTGCCTTGCTGTCTTGCTGCCATGTGGTTTGCGTCTGTAAGCTCCGCATAGCTTTCCGTTTTGAATCTCTATTTACTATGTCAAGCCTTATTTGAATCCATCAAACAACTGTGGTGAGTAGATTAGTCAACAAACACGGTGAGTAATTTCTTCTAATTGTTATTGTCACTTGCACTGCGTGTCACATGTACAGTATAGCCTTCTCTATCAGCGCTGAGGACTTTACATGTGATAAATGATAGTCAGGCTGATGGAGAAGATTTCAGAACTAGCATCTAAACCAGGGGTCGGCAACAGGCGGCCCGCGGGCCAAAACTGGCCCGCCAGCAATATTTTCTGGCCCGCCGGATTATTTTGGAATTCCGTTTTTTTTTTTTTTTTTTTTTTTATCAGCCTATTTTTATTTTACAATAACGGTTTACAAACAGGCGCCATGTATCATTCGTTCAATAGTCTTTTTCAAAGTAAAAACAAATAAAAAAAACGACTTGTTTGTCCATTATTTCCTGAACTAAAATGAAAAAAACGAATAACGTTTTCCGTTTTTCTGATTGTGCGCTCAGATCAAAAATAGAAAGAATGAATAACGGGTATAGACTATCAGACATATACGAATGAAATCATTTTAAACAGATCAAGTACTATTGTGGTAACAGATTACAGCCATTTTAATAAGGGTGTGAATATAGCAATCATGCTCTCCTGTAAGTCTCATTCGCTTACAGTCCGACTTTTGAACTTTTTTATTATTATTTATTCGGGTATAACACACTGATAAATAATATGTATTACCTGATAAAAAATATTTGCACTAAATGCTGCACAAAACTATTCCACTACTTGAGATAAGCCGTAGCCGCGCGCATCTGACAATTTTGGGTTCAAACACTCACATGAGCGGCTGATCTGCAAACCACATACTTAACAGTGTTAAGTTTGAAAAATACTGTTTGATAGATGCTTTGTTGCGTTGTTTTACTGATGCTTTGTTACCACAGTTATCTGCGTGCTTCCTCAGCGATGAAGTTCCACATTTGCGGCTATCCAACAAGAAAATGCATGCAGCAAGTCTTTCACAATATTTTCTTCAGATAACTCCAAATTTCTCCCACACACTGGACTTGATTTTTTGATGACTTTTGTCGACAACTTTACAATCCCCACTAGCTATTGTTTTCTTCAACTCCTCAGCATCCATCTCAACAACTGCAGAACGCGGCATCACGCGCGCGGTTATGAGGAATTTTTAAAAGTGAAAGTAGTAACGTTATAGGTCCTGCAGGGCGTGGCGCGTGGGCACAAATAAATGTGGATTTTTAATTATTTTATCAACTTGAAATACAGCCATATTTTTGTAGATGTGTTCCTAAAAATATGCAGATTTTACATGTCTGTTGCATGTGATTGTTTTAAACCCGTGTTACCCGTGTGTATGTTGCTTGAGGGATTTGAGTGATAGACTTTGCCCTATTTAATTTATGTTATTTATATTTCATAATTTTTTTTTCTGTGACATTTTTTTTCTCTGCTGACAGTAATAAATAATATTTATATTGACACAAACACAATTTTTGTATAGCATTTATAATTGTTATAGGCTACTTAATCTCTCTCTTTCTGTTAGAGACATTTGAATGAGAGATTCTGGAAATGAGATCTAAATTTTGCGGATCCGTCAGGTCGGGATATAAAAAGCGGGTGAACACAGAGTGTATTTTAAGCGGTTTAATTTGTATCCATAGGCCTACTCCGTCTAGCTGGCCCGCCATCTACTGGCTAAAAAAAAATATTGGCCCGCGGCCAAAGTTACTTGCCGACCCCTGATCTAAACTTTAATCTAGGATAGTAAGAATGCAAAGGCTTTAGATACTGCTTTGGATGCGACTAGCTTAGTGAACTCTGTACATTGTTCGGTTCCGGCTGTAGTGCCCGTGCAGCAGGGCAACTGGGTGACCGTGAGACACTGTATTTGCGGGACAAAACACTGCCCTTCCGTTCCGATTACCATAACAAATGGATTCTCCCCACTCAGTGAAACACCCACTGATAATTCTGTTGAAAGTGCCCTAGTTATTGGCGATTCAATTACACGGAATGTGAAAGTAGAGACACTAGCCACCATAGTCACATGTTTGCCGGGAGCCAGACCGCCTGACATCAAAGCAAATTTAAAAGTGCTGGCTAATATTAATCGTAAATTCTCTAAAATTATTATTCACGTTGGCACTAATGATGTTCGAGTTTGCCAGTCGGAGATCACTAATATTAACATTAAGGAGGTGTGTGAACTTGCAAGTACGATGTCAGGCACTGTAATTTGCTCTGGCTAGACTATACTCACTCAATGGTTGGCTGTCTAAGTGGTGTCCGCAAAATAACATAGGGTTCATAGACAATTGGAAAAGTTTTTGGGGCAGACCTGACCTGTTGAAAAGAGATGGTATTCATCCCTCTTGGGATGGTTCTGCTCTTCTCTTTAGTAATATGGCACATAGTCTTAGAGCTCGAACATGACAATCTGGGGCTCAGGTCAGGAAGCAGAAAGACTGGCTAAACCACATCACATCACTGAGGTCAGATAATAATAATAATAATAATAATAATAACTTTATACTTATATAGCACCTTTCACGGAACCCAAGGTCGCTTTACATTAGGGGTGGAGCCGAACCCGAATACGGTATTCGGAAAGGCACAAATAACGTGTTTTTTACGAATAATTATTTCGAACAAATACTTAAAAAAATATTTGTATTCGGGAACAAGAAAAACTTTATATCAAAATGATGCGTTTTCTCACGAGACCGCATGCCCGGATGAGTGAGTTAGAGTGAGTGAGTGACGTTCAGGAAGAGGTGACTGACAGCTGCACACAGCAACAGGGCTCGGCTGCAGCGAAAAAACACTTAACTGCTTCACTATTTTTGTTGAATAGATTTGTGTACCTTAACTGGGTTCCGGAGGCAGTTTATAACTTTCGGGAAGCGGAGTTTGATCGGGAGATTATTCCATTACGCTGCATTATTGACGTCTGCAGTCGGATGCTCTCATGTTCGCTCTGTGTACGTAGCTCTGTTAGCTCGTAATTTAGACAATGAATAGATAGGCAGTTGACAGAGTAACGTTAACGTTCGGTTTTAAAAGGTTAAAAAAATGCTTGTGTAGGTGTGTCGAATTGTATACACTTGTGGGAGTTCCCTTACAGAAAAACCACATGTATTTCACATGTGTGAAAACACATGTTATCCCATGTGACAACATGGACATGTGATTTTGCACATGTTAAATTTCACATGTGAAATGTGTGGAACACATGTGCTTTGCACATGTTAAAGGTAATTTGCACATGGGAAACATGTGGTTTTGGAACATTTTCATGGTGTAATGTGTGAACCCCATGTATATTCCCATGTGAAACCCATGTGATTGCATGTGAAACCCATGTGATTACCTGTGAAACCCATGTGATTACATGTGAAACCCATGTGATTACATGTGAAACTTGTGTAAATTGTGATGTAAAAAAACCCATGTGAAACCCATGGGATTGCATGTGAAACCCATGTGATTACATGTGAAATCCATGGGATTGCATGTGAAACCCATGTGATTACATGTGAAATCCATGGGATTGCATGTGAAACCCATGTGATTGCATGTGAAATCCATGGGATTACATGTGAAACTTGTGTAAATTGTGATGTACAAATACCCATGTGAAACCCATGGGATTGCATGTGAAACCCATGTGATTTCATGTGAAATCCATGGGATTACATGTGAAACTTGAGTAAATTCTGATGTAGAAATACCCATGTGAAACCCATGGGATTGCATGTGAAACCCATGTAAAAACAATAGAAATCCAGGTGAAACTTTTTATTTCATTTCAAAATATGCAATACAAATTGAATGTTTAAAACAAACAAACCAAATTAAAATTATACATAAATACATAAAAAGCCGCAAAAAAACGCAGGTATACGCGCATGTGTGTGTGTGTGGTGTGCATTTGTGAAAGTGTGTTGTCTCAGTCCTTTGTGTCTCCTGCAGCAGGCATCCTGTTTTGGGATAGAAAAAGATCAAAGATTAGGGCAGTGCAAACCATAGACTGTAAAAAAAAAAATATGGACGTAGTGTCCGTGACGTCACCCCGTAGGTTTCTAAAAAGCATTTTTGAAGCCTAAAGTGGATGGGGCTTAATAATTAATTATTATTCATTTGTAATGTTATTATGTCATTAAACGTTTTACGTAAATATGCTATGGAAACAAAAAATGCTGACGAACAGCAATGCCGTTTACATCTTGCTTAAAACAACTGTATAAGACGAGTGGTGCGTCTCATTTATAAAAAAACTATTGACAGTTTGTGAATAGATCACAATGTAGACTGAGAAATAAACTGAGTCATCAGTCCTCGCGCATGTCGGATTCGCAAATGTGAACAGACCACACTTGGATGTTGGATCGTCTGAATATTACCTTTCTGCTCGTCTCCTCAGATCTTTTAACTTTTGTGCCATGCAGACCTTGCTCTCAGTGCCTCCGATGCCTGGGTGCCTCTTTTTGACATGGTCTGTAAGAAATGAGATTGATTACATTAAAATTTGAAAACAAGTTTGACATGACGTGAAATAACTGCCAGATTCAAACTGTGCTATGGCTGCTCAGCGCTTGTCATATATAATAACTATTGATAAAAGATATTCAGACATGCTTACCAATTATTAGCTGCACCTTTTGTAGGTCAAGGCTCTTTTTTTTTTTTTTTTTTTTTTTTTTTTTTTTTTAGAAAACAGTTTTTTATTTATTTATATTATTTCACAATTGTATAGTTTTTAATGTTTTTTTTTTTTTTTGGGGGGGGGGGGGGGGGGGGGGGGGCATAAGAGACATAAACATTTGTACCAAGACAATTAGTGTATGTTTGACATTACTGTATGTTTGGCGTTTGACTTACTAATCATATGGTTCATCAATAGTGCTTTAGAGATGATGATCAGCTCTACTCTGCTACGGTGCAGGGCATCAGCACTGAAGGATCTAGGAACACAACAAGCCATTTGTCACTGAGCCAACAATGCAATGCCAGGTTTATTAAAAGGAAAGAAGCTACAGCAGAGGTGAAATGCAGAAAAGAGAAAGAATTTAAAGAATATACAGAATATAATTTCTTAACTAGGATAACAGAATTTGTTTTTGGGTTTATTATTCATTTAATTTTGCTCATACAGTGTAACTTCGTTTAGATGTCAAAACCTTCTTAAAATAAACAATTTAAAAAAAATTGAGAAATAAAATGAGCTTATTTAATGAGCTTCCTCGGCTCACCTGTGTCCTAACGTTACTTCTCCGGCAGCAGCTTTCTTCAGAAATGTTGAAGTCGTGGAGCTTTCTCTCTGTTATGGGTTATTTTGTTACTACTGAAATCACAGAAAAATTTTTAGCTAACGTTAGTCAAAATGTGTTTAACGTTAGCACTGAGCTAAGTTAACGTTAGTTTCAGCCAATTTTCTTGCTCCTGAGTAACATCCCCGATAAGTTATGTTTACGTTTGTTTTAAATAAATTAGCTCACTTCCAAGTAAGTTAAAACCTTTACAAAACATCTCATCTACACATAAGAGGTGATTAAAAGCCCAAAGTTTAATAAATAAAAGTTCAACCGAGTTAACGTTACCTTAGCCTAACATTAGCTAACGTTACCTCTTCTGAAAACGGTTGAGATCCTAACGATCCTAACGGACTTTTTCCTAAGACACTACACCATGTCTATAAAATAAATTTTTAACCAAACCGTGTCAATTACAAGTAAGAGAAATGTCAAAAACAGTTGTGAGCATTATTCGTGTGATTTTAGAGACTAATCTCATCTGAAAAAAGCCGTGAAAAGTTGAAACAACACCAAGAGAGGGAGTTTTGTTGATTACCAGTAGCAGTTGTCCCGCGCCGTTTCCATGGCAACTCTGCGCGCTGGCCTGCAGTGTTTGAGAGACTCGAAAGTTCACGCGCTCGGCATTGATTAAACCACGTCAAAATCATGCAGCACTTAAAATGAAAAGTTTAATATCCACTTTATTTTATTTGAAAACGTGCTTGCAAAATTTGTATAACATCACTTTGCTTTTGATTTTATTTTTAATATAAATAAAGCCAGTCTTTATAGTGCTTTCAGATTATCTTTCAATGGTAGGCTACACACACATAAGCTACTGCTTTCATATTCTATTTACAAAGCACTTTTCAGGACATCTTTATATATATATATATATATATATATATTATATATATATATATATATATATATATATATATTATATATATATATAATACAAAGCACTTTTCAGGACATCTTTATATATATATATATATATTTACAAAGCACTTTTCAGGACATCTTTATATATATATATATATATATATATATATATATATATATATATATATTATATATATATATATATATATATATATATATAAAGATGTCCTGAAAAGTGCTTTGTAAATAGAATATGAAAGCAGTCTATTGATTATATCAAATAGTATACTGATTATGTAAAATATATTTATAATATAGCTTTAGAAATGGTAAATAGTGTTGAAATAAAAGTACTGCAAAAAACTCATTTGATTAAAAACTATACGCTACATTATCATTAAAATATTTTCATGAATATTTTCACATTAGTAGGCAAATGTGGGCCTAGGCCTACACATGCATTATAAGCTTTGTGGTCTATGCATTTTGTGTGAATAAGTCTATTGAAGCTAAAAATGTACAGTATTTGTGACATGGTAAAATAATTCACATCTTAAAACCTATTACAACGTGCAAATATATTTCACATGAGCTCCACATTATTACCTATAACATGTTTTCCACATGTGCCACGTGTTCCATTAAGTTCACATGTGGTGACATGTTGTTCACATGTGATGACGTTGTTCACATGTGGTCGAACATTACTCACATGTGGTGACATGTTGTTCACATGTGGTGAAATATTGTTCACATGTGGTGAAATGTTGTTCACATGTGATGACATGTTGTTCATATGTGGTCACATGTGGGCACATGTGGTCACATGTGGGCACATGTGGAAAACATGTGATAACATGTGAAATTCATGTGTTTTTTCTGTAAGGGTTATAGCACGCAGACATCCCAAGTCTCCCGGAAGTTCAGGGAATCTCCCGCATATTGATAGCGGCTCCCTGATGCCCGCAAATTAGTTCAAATCTCCCGTAAATCTAGAGCGCGCATGCGAGACAGAACTGCTTCAAAACCTGTGTAGCGCGCGCACGGCAGTAGGGAGAGAGCGAGAGACCTTGCGTGTGTGCGTCATGAAAGCTAGTATTCCGCCCCCCCCCCCCCCCCCCCTCCTACATTTTACCCGAATACAAATACGAATACAAATACTTTTCCCCCCTCAACAAATACAGATACAGATACAAATACCGGCTGCTTTGCACATCCCTACTTTACATATAGCTACATAAGGAATAAAGAATAAGGAAGAAAAAAAAAAATGTAATAAAATAAAATAAGTAAATAAGTAAATAATAATCCTAGTTGCCTGATCATCAAACACAAAGAAGCATAATAACTCAAGTTTTGTAGAAAGAAAAGAAAAAGAAAAGAAAACTGCGATTAGTGAAGCGGCGACAAACACGCCAGCGTCCTCACGCACGCGAAAAGTATGATAAGATAAATACCATCACATAGATAGAGACTCTTTCAACTAGATATCATCCTATAGATACTGTGTCTGTTCCCCAAACTAGGAAATACAAAAAACTCCCAAACCCATTTAAGGGTAATCATACTTTAAGGGTTATAATCATACTTTAGATCTAATAATGTCACATGGAATCAATGTTGATGCAGTTGAAATTCTGCAGCAGAGCGATGACATCTCAGATCATTATTTAATCTCATGTATACTTAATTTAGCCAAGGTTGCAAAGCTGACTCTGTGTTATAAATATGGTAGAACTATCACTTCTGCCACTAAAGATTGCTTTATAAATAATCTTCCTGACCAGTTTCATCTCATCAGCATTCCAGATAGCATAGAAGAACTCGATGTTGCAACAGAAATTATTGACTCACTCTTTTTTGAACTGTCAGTGCTGATGCGACTGCTCCACTCCAAAGTTTGCCTTATACTGTACAACAATAGGAAGATCAGGTCCTTCCTATCAGTGCATGCTACAAAACTCCTTGTCCAAGCACTTGTTCTATTTAGAATGGACTATTGTAATGCTCTCTGTAATGCTGCATCTAGAGTGGTCTTTAATGAGCCGAAGAGAGCACACGCCACTCCTCTCCTCACAAAATTGCACTGGTTGCCAGTTGCCGCTTGCATCAAGTTCACTGACTTTTGCCTACAGAACAACCACTGGCTCTGCTCCCTTTTACCTAAACTCATTAATTCAGACTTACGTGCCATCCAGAAACTTGCGCTCTGCAAGTGAACGCCGTCTTGTGGTGCCATCTCAAAGAGGCACAAAATCTCTTTCTCTGACTTTTTTTGGTCTGTTCCATGCTGGTGGAATAACCTGCCCAACTCAACCAGAGCTGCTGAGTCCGTGACCATTTCAAGAAATGGCTGAAGAAGCATATTTTTCGGCAACACTTGATCCATTAATACTAACACTTTATCTTCTATTCTATATCTATTATCTTGAAAAAAGTAAATGTACTGCGTTAGATTAAACTGGGAAGGGTCATATCACTTGCATATTGTTGAACTATTGTTAGTTTAACTGCTTCTTTTGTTCTCATTTGTAAGTTGCTTTGGATAAAAGGGTCTGCTAAATGAATAAATGTAAATGTAAGAACAAATCTGAATGAGTGGAGCAAGCCATCTCTTATTATACCTTTATGGCTGGGGGAGTAGCATGCAAATTCCTCTCACCAAATCTCTTTAGCCTTTTCTTAAATATCAGAGGTGTTTGGAACTCCCAAGGGTGACCCCTAGTGTCACTACATTGACACTCAGTCAATTGAGTGACAGATATGGAACCATTGTATATCAGGAAGATGGGTAAAAAAGACAACTGGAGTACAAAATAAGATACAGGTGTTAGTCCTACGAAAGGTGGGTCATGCCACGATGGATGCTTCCAATAGACTTATTATTTTACATATTCTCTCTTGGCCTCTGAAGGCCTATTTTAAAACACTTGACTAGTTTCTCTAAAACATATCTTGCTAAAGAGCTTATGAGTGTTAGATAAGGGGGACAAACAAAATGTGCAGTGGTGGGGGTTCCCCAGGACAGGTTTGAGAAACACTGCTCTAAAAGACACAATTAAGACAATACATTTGGTGGACCATGTGTCACATTGTCACTTGTAATAATGTAGCCATCAGATATGTTTTTAATTTACTCTACCACAGCAAATCAATGCCTGCCGTTTTCTAACATTTAGTTCACTTTAATACCGCAACTTTTTGTCGGCGCTGAACGCAGCCCTGGAGACCATGCCCACCAGCAATCTCAGAGCAGCAAGAAAGCCAGGATCACGAACGGGGATTCATGACACAAAGCAGCTTTACAGAAATTCATACTGTTATGTTATTATGTTATGTATAATGCAGTAGTGCTTTACCATTGAGCAAGTTTTAGGCCTGGGTGATATGATGCTATATAACAAGGATATGAGTGATCCTCCAGATTTAGATCTAGCTACTGTATATTTCCAGCTAGCTATATAATAATGTTGTTTGGCACATATACTATTAGTGATGTAGTGCCTCGGACACATGCCATTTACATGTATTTGGACTGTTCCAGTCCCCGTTCCAGAGTCTTGGCCTGCCGAGACCACCCGTCCATAATCTGTATCTGGATCTGTTCCCGAGCATGTATCTGAATCTGTTCCCGAGCCTGTATCTGAATCTGTTCCCAAGCCTGTATCTGTTCATGAGCCTGAATCTGTTCCATGAGTCTGTTGCCAAGCCGGAATCTGTTCCAGAACCTGAGCCTGAGATGGTTCCTAAACACCCACCCAGCCTCCCTCTCCCACCTCCTCCCATCTACCACCTCTCAACCCTTCATCCACCACTGCCTGCCAGCCCCTCAGTTTCTCAAACCACCTTCAAAGAGGTAAGGTCGCCGTGGGTCTGCTTGCCTGCAGCTCCAACCTGGGGTGCGTTTCCCGAAAGCATCGTTAGCCAACTATGGTCGCAAGTTCCGTCGTTGTTAGCATAGTTCAACGAGTCTGTGTTTCCCGAAACCATCGTTCCAACGAACATTCGCAAACAGCATCGCAAAGTTGTGTGGTTGGAACGACAGCTCTCGAGCTGTCGTTAGAAGCATAGTTTCTAATTTTTATAACATGTGGGCTTAATAAATTATTATCTTGAGCCAAATAAGCAAGCTGACATTCAGTACAATCTATATCTTTTATTTAGAATACATACAAATGTAATTTACGTCTTTTAGTTTGTCAAAAGATTTGAAGTACCGTGTTTGAAGACTGCGCATGTGCGAACGTGCTCTACTATGTAAGAACGAGCTAAATATTGAGTCTGGTAATCAAGCAAAATAACTGAGAAAATTTAGAAATAGTCCTCAGATGACATGTCTGTAATTTATATAAACAAATCGAGCGTTAATTGGATCTCAAACCGTTTCATTAAAAGTAGTTATATTACTCCACCACGTGCGAGACGTCATAAACCAACGTGGTTGAACGATACTTTGCGACAATACGTTTCGGGAAACAGTCGCGACTAGCTAGTTGATTTCTCCAACGATGCATCGTACTATGGTAGTGAAGCAGCGAGTTACATAGTTGTACGGGAAACGCACCCCTGGTCAGTGGATCCCCGGTTTCTGCCTCCAACCTCCTCAACCTCCAACTCTACCTCGGCCCGTCGATCCATCAGCTCAACCTTGGCTCCTACCTCCCTCAGGTCCACCGTTGCCCATCAGTTCACCAGTTTTTTACTGTCACGTGTCTGTGTTTGTTTGAATTTTCATTAATCACATGTCTTCCTTTTTTTCTGTTTTCCTACCACTTATTTGTTTCCATGGTAACCATCATTAGTTCATCTGAAAATAAATGCAATAAATTTACAACAATCATTCTGCTACTGTTAGTGTGAGATGTAGGTTGTCTTAGGGTGCATGCTTTGATGTAACTCATCAGCCTGAATGCTGTTCTTCACTGTGTGCAGTGTTGGATGCGCAGTCTCACTCAGATGTTAGCAGGGCTATTGGGTCACTGCTGTTTCTTTGGAGTGTAGCTCTATTTTGAGCTCTGAGTTTTAAAGAAAGATGATGTCCTTATAAACGTGTCCTTGTTGAAACCATGTCCTGATGCTCTCAAGTAATTTACAGAAGGTACATAATTTAGTTCAATTTAAGATATATCCCAGTGAGTGCTGGAACATTACATTACTGCTTGTACTCTCCTTTTGCACCCTTTTCCATCCTACCCGATGACATCCTGAGGATATTCATATGCAGTCACTGTTGCAGGACTGTGTTCAGGTTGTTTATGGGATTTCTGATTTAAGTGTTTTTTTTAATTTTCTTCTTAGATGTACTACTCTTGTTCTGTCGCCTTTTTCACCTTTCTTCACCTTTGTCGCCATTGGCTTTTGGCTTGCTTAGTTGGGGGCATTTAATTTTATATTTAACAATATTATTACAACATTAATTTCCTGTTATCTCTGTAAAGCTGCTTTGAAACAATCTGTATTGTAAAAAGCGCTATATAAATAAAGCTGACTTGACTAGAGACATATTTGTATCTTTCTAGTGTAGGAACCAATGCAGGACAAAATCATTTGAATGTTCACTCGATGTTTTAAATTGTTGGACAGCAGCACTTGACACTTTGTATGTTTTTTGAACAACCTTCAGTTGTTATTAAAACGATTTTTCAAAAATAGTAACATATTTTAATAGGCCTTTCCAATTAGCTTTTCTCCTTCCAAATGTCCTTTGATTTTTTCCCTTTAATTAGTTCATGCTAACACCGTAGTCACATACTGTATCTTCATTTGCATTAAGCATTACTGGGATGTTTTTTTAACCAGAATATTACAATAAACCTAAAATTATTAAGTAAAATTAAGTAAAAGTATAATACTTAATTTGAATTTAAGAACAATGAAAGAAACAGTAATACAGTAATCACAGGTCACAAATATGTGAGTGTGTTTCTGAGTCAAGAAAGCGTTACATATCTTGTCTCCATGGACCATCCTTTGAATATTGCATAACCAGAAATTATTCAAATAACTGTTCAAGACATGTTAAAGGTTACCTTGGGTATTAGAATTTGGTTGTAGTGTACTTCATGGTTTGTTTAGCCAGCTTAATTCTTCTGCAATCAAAAACATAGAAGCTAAATAATACACGCTTGTTATCAGCAGTGTTTTGAGAGATATATTGCTTTACTATTTTATCACATTTTAAAATGACGTTGAAGTGAGTACATTACTGTGTTTCTTTTTAAATGCTATTATGGTCTCTTATCTCCCTCTCACAGCTGTCTGCTATGAGCTCTCTCCCTGTGAACGTTGACGGACATGTTTCTATTTCCAATTACTTTCCAAACATCAGTCAGTGTTGCCATATTTTAAATAGGCAGCCATCTAAGCACATTAAAAATTATAAATGTATTGAGGAACACAACTTCTGAAAGTCTGAAATTGGACTCCTGGCTCAGGCTTGCTGTTCAGCTTAATTCACTTTAGAAAACACACGGTGGACAAATAAAAGGCCAGTGAGCGAGAAGGAAAGAGTTGCTAATCTTATAGCAAACAACTTTAGGTAACACTTTATTTGAAGGGGTGTGCATAAGACTGACATGACACTGTCATAAACATGACATAACACCTGTCATAAACATGAAGGAGTCTTTATGAATGTTTATGACTGTTGTCATTAAGTGTCATTCGGTAAATTATGACACTTTCAATGCAAAGTTGACATTGTTTAAAATGTCTTTGTTATGACAACTTGACATTACCCAAGACAAAAATGTCTTGATTATGACAACTTGAAATTAACAAAGACGGAAATGTCTTTGTTATGACAACTTGACATTAACCGAGAAATCATAACATGTCAACCTGTGACAACTTTGGCCGTCATGACACCATTATAACTGTGTCATGATTATTTTACTTGTCCTCAAGTAAAGTGGAACACATTGTACTAGTTATAAAGATGTCATTAAGGGTTATTACACTGCAAAATGCTTGAAGTTTGATAATTAGACCTGTTATGACATATTTGTGACAGGTTGACAGGTTATGATTTCTTGGTTAATATTAAGTTGTCATAACAAAGACATTTCCGTCTTTGTTAATGTCAAGTTGTCATAAGACATTTTTGTCTTGGGTAATGTCAAGTTGTCATAACAAAGACATTTTAAACAATGTCAACTTTGCATTAAAAGTGTCATAATTTACCGAATGACACTTAATGACAACAGTCATAAACATTCATAAAGACTCCTTCATGTTCATGACAGGTGTTATGTCATGTTTATGACAGTGTCATGTCAGTCTTATGCACACCCCTTCAAATAAAGTGTTACCCAACTTTATTACTATATTGCTTTTCAGGTAAGACAGAAAGAGAAATTGAATTTCTTTTTTATCTGGAATTTCTGTTTGACTGTGGGAACTTTGTATCATTCATAAGCTGCAAAAGTTTTAAATAATCATTACTAATATTAAATGGCCTAAATGTAGATATTCTTAACTCTCTTAACACTGATTAGAATAATTTATTTATTAAAAATGTTGCTACATTTCTGGTTGGGAAAAGTGCCTTCAAATATGGGGATACATTACAGTACCTTTATTCTTTCAAGAAGACAATACAGTATATAAATGTAATTAAAATCATTAATTAATATATTTTAAGGGACCTAAACTGGAAATTCTGAGCATTTTATCCAACAGGAAATCATCTCTTTGGCATACATCATCCAAGGGTTATATTTAAACAGCAACTGCAGTTGAGATGAATTGGAATGATAACAAATAGTATTCTCCAGGAATTATTGACCTCCTTGACATCAACTATCTAGCCTAAAGCAAGGCAAAACACCAGTATATGACTGTCCAAAGCAGAATCATTCTATTCCTAATTAAATATTTTCATGATTTAATGAACTCAATGTGAACACTGGCTCAGAAATTCACTGTTTATATCGACGATGACTCATTATGCCAGCTAAACATAACACTGCCTAATTCATTCAGTTCCATGGGGTCAGTAATTACATACCATTTAAAAACACTCTGACTAGAATAATACATTAATGCCTTTGAGATTGTAAAGAAAACTTGGTTCGCCCTAATTAAAACTGTCAACCTCTGAAAGAAAACATGCATAATGTAACACAGGTCACATGAGAGTGTTAATGAAAGGACATGTAATGAGGCAAATGAATGTGTCACATGTCTCCTCTCTTGAATATCCCTCATTTTCATTAATTAAAATATGCTTAAAGAAAAGAAAAACATACTACAATGAAAAACATTCTATTCCAAATTCTACATATTCAGGAAAATAATAAAGGAAAATAATGAAACGTGTGAAAAAAGTAAGCCTTTTATTTGAGAGTGTCGCACATGGACACTGTGAGAAAGTAAAATCAATTAAGAGATCAATTATTTATGATATAAATTTATTGTTATAAATTTTATAACTTCAGACCATTGCTTTTGTTTGCATAAAGATGCTGAATTAAATTAGTTTAGACATTTTTTTTCTCTCTCTTTTTTTAATGGATCCAGCTCCATTTTAATGGAAAAGGGGCGAGAGGGAGAAATAGAAAGCCTGTAACATGTTGAGGATAAGAGAGGACTCACATTTTCCTAATTAACATGGACATTCGACTGAATACAGTATGTGTGTTGTGAGTCAATTTGGTCGATGGCTAAACAAAATAAATTATGAGAGTAAACAGTCTACCTTGGTGTTTGGAAAGGTGAAAGACATCACAAGGAGAACCACCTCCGGTCTAAACAAACTAAGCTCATTTGTATTCAATCTATTGCATTCTATAGATATAACATAAGATTTTCAGTACTATTTTATCCAGGAAACATTAAGCCAAATCCACTCACACTTGTAACCAAAAATGCAGGTACCTAAAACTATTAAAAGAACTGGGAAACAAATAGTTCTGCATTTACTGCTACTTACGATCAGTAAACTGTGCTTTAATTAACATGTTTACTACCACTGCTTTATCTTATCACACTATGGCTCCATTTCATCTCTATAGTATAAAGATGTAACTGATATCTAGATAAAAAGAAATGTCAAACAGACCATAATCACCTAATAAATTAATAAACAGTGAAGTGCCGCTGGGGCAATACAATGGTGCCATGATGTCTGTCTTAAATAAACACAAAAGACAAAATTATTCTCCTTATCTATGTAGCTAAAAGGGCTCTTATCCTTTGTCCAGTTATCTCAATCCAATGTCTATTGATTCACCGGCATCTATTTGCATAGTGTGACATGAAATTAAAGCGAGTTTACAGGAACTCATCAGCCTGTTGTCAAAGCATATAAAGCTTGGCTTTAAATTTGATGCAGGCTTGTAATTGAAACTTCAACAACCTTGCTCAACTAGCGCCAAAATTCATCAAATTAATTATTTTCATAGGTCTACTTGATTAATTTTGATGAAATTCAAAACCCAGATGACCATTCTGTACATGGTTCACATTTGGCAAAACTATCACCCTTAAAGGGATAGTTCACTTTGAAATTAATTTTTGATATGTTTTAGCTTACCTCCAGTGCATCCAAGATGTAGGTGTCTTTGTTTCCACAGTATCTTCAATTTTGATAATTTTAGGTAAAACCGTTGTTGTCTGTCAGTCATACAATGGAGGGGAAGGGGAACCACCTCAAAGAGCCTTAAAAAATTAAACATTATTTAATGAATCGTAAATGTAAGTACACATTGATGCCCTAAGACACGAAACGAGGGTTTTTGTGAGAAAACGAACAGTATTTATATCTTTTTTACCTCGTGTAAGCATATCCACGTCCAACTGATCTGAGAGCAGGGCGCTTCGGTCTGCGCATGCGTACGGCGTTCGCCCCGGAAGGGCTCCCTCGCGCGTGTTTACGTCAAGAGAACGTCTATATGTTGGTATATAGAAATCGTCTTCCATTGCGATCCTGTATATCTAAATATGTTTAGATCTTCACAATTTAAGGTAAAACTTCCGAAATCTCTGCGTAAACAATGAGTGACGTAAACACGCGCGAGGGAGCCCTTCCGGGGCATTCCGGCGAACGCCGTACGCATGCGCAGACCGAAGCGCCCTGCTCTCAGATCAGTTGGACGTGGATATGCTTACACGAGGTAAAAAAGATATAAATACTGTTCGTTTTCTCACAAAAACCCCTCGTTTCGTGTCTTAGGGCATCAATGTGTACTTACATTTACGATTCATTAAATAATGTTTAATTTTTTAAGGCTCTTTGAGGTGGTTCCCCTTCACCTCCATTGTATGACTGACAGACAACAACGGTTTTACCTAAAATTATCAAAATTGAAGATACTGTGGAAACAAAGACACCTACATCTTGGATGCACTGGAGGTAAGCTAAAACATATCAAAAAATAATTTCAAAGTGAACTATCCCTTTAAATGGACATATTTACCCAATCAAATTCATGTATGTAAATAATTCTATATATTTGTAAACCAATATTCAAACTGACGTTCTGAAATTTAGGAATTTATGGAACATCCTCAATTTCATTCTAATTGACTGCGCCTGGTTAATGTTAAAGTAGGAATATATTCAACCATGCAGTTGTGGAAAATTAGCTTTAAGAAATATGAATAATCAATAATAACTTGTTATAATTGATTATGAATATTTGGATCAGTTATTAGAATTAACTTGTGTTAAAATGTGCTAACTAATGTTGTAAATTAATATTACAATCAATTAACCTGTTTATCCCGTGAACACTCAGTGTTAATTGTTTATTAATTCTAAGAAATGTACATTTACATTTCTTGTTGCCTTTGGCTTGCTCAGTTGGGGATATTCAAATTAATTAACCAATCATACCATTGATCAGCTCTACCAAATTTGGATGTCTTTTTTCCAGTAATAAACCTACATTAAGTTGTTTTGATTGATACTGTGAAGCAGCTTTGATACAATCTGTATTGTGAAAAGCGCTATATAAATATATTTGACTTGACTTGACTTGAATTTATGGGGCATGGGAAATTTCTTAGTACTAAGAGCAAGTAGTCAAGATCTATGATTAGCGACTCCAGTATATGAGCTTGAGACCCAGACAACTTTACATGTGACATGAACAAGATTTTATTAACTAGACTAAACACTTATACTACTCTAGCATACACATATACATGCATACAGTTTACCAAGGGAAAAAGAGCTGAAGCAGAATACAAGCAAGAAGTTATAACATTGTTTGAAATTCAGCAGATCAACAGCCTTGAGCAAACCATCAGTTTAGTTCTAACTCACCCTTGTTCTAAAAGGTGTAAGGATACTTAATGTATCAAATAATGAGACTAAGTTTGACACTTGCATGTCTCGCTCATTTGAATTAAACTGATGCAATGTGTTGAGGCTCCAGTTGATCTTTGCTGATGTCTTTGTCTTGATGAGAGAGAACCAGTTGGAGTCAGAGGATCTTTGATGAATGGAAAGACAAGGCCACAGCCTGGCACAAGCTTGGGGGTCCTTAGAAAACTTAGAAGCATCATTTTCACATAAGGACTTCTCAGGAAGGACTAAGAGCCTAAAAGGCGTGATCTTGTGATCAGTGATTTCTAAAGCGTGAAGATGTCACACCCTCTGGAGGAGCCAGACATTGAACATGTAATTTGATTGGGTTTTTAACGAAAAAATCTTGAAAATTCTTATAATACTAATGCATCACAAAGTTAGCAAAATGTAATGTAAATTAACAAATGGGGGATGAAGATTGGAGTTTATAGAGACCAAACACGGTATAGTTGAGGTTACATTGACCGTTGGTTCTATAATAAAATACATAGTATCAAAGAAATAATAGTATCACAAGATACTACACAAGACAGTAAATCATTCACACAGTGTTCTGGGATGCATGCTCATTTATAGATCAGTTCGTCTATAAATTAATGCAGGAAAGTCTGTTTAAAGTCTGTTTCTGTCTTTCCATGGCCTAGACCTTGACATTTTTCATAGCAATAAAGCCATCTTATCTGATCATCGCCCTGGCGATCCACACATGCATTACATATACATGCATTACAAAGAAAAAATGTCCAGGTGTTCTGCAAATTAAATCAGAAAAATCAAGAGCCTAGCCCTCATCACCAAACTGTAAACATGCATGCATACGCTTTGAAATGTAATGTTTTAGACCGTACCAGTGGACACCTGGCTTTCAAATCACACCCATTTACACCTGATAGTTGGGCAGCAGCGAGAAAGAGAGAGAGACCACATATTTTAATTGCTGAACCATATGCTCACGCTTTTTATTCATTTAGTATCAAACACTCCACACACAGAAGTATTTTAATTAATAAATACATTTATATGAGAGTAGATAAATGTCTGCAGTAATGAACATCTGTGAAGCAGAGGTCCAAACTTTGACTAGACAGAGAGGGGTTTGCTTTTTCTCCCTCCAAAGATGAAATCAAGAGAGGCATCTCAAACACAGCATAGGATCAGCCCACTAAGTGTGTGCGCTTGTCACTCACAGACACTTTCAATAATCCCTATTCATACCAGTCACTGTGGTCCTCAACAGATTTGTACAGGACATTGTGTGGTGACCCAAAACAATACCAAAATTGTTCATTGTAAAAAAAGAAGGAAAGTAAACAAAAAAGGGAATGAATACGTTGGAATTCATTAATTTCTTTTAATTTCTTTTTAAAATAAAATTTATATACATTATCATCCAAAAGTTTGGTGGGCAGTAAACATTTTTTTTTAAACTCAGTTCAATAAAGAATCATGAAGAAAAAAAAATCTAATTCAGTGAACATTTGTGGTAGCCTGGTTAAACCAGACTCTCGTACACAGAGAGTCTGGCCTCGCTCCATTGAGAAACGTTTACTTCCTTGTAGGCGGGTTCTCTGTTCAAGTTCAAAACTATTGGATCTGCCCAGAGTCACTCAGGATCTGTCAAAGCCAATCGCTAACGTGTGGTCCTGACGTATGTCATGCGCCGAAACCGGTCGGAAACAAGTCTGAATGATCAGAGGATTATGTTTACAATAGGATGTCTGTCAACGAGAGCTGCAGGTTTTGTTCATCTAGGAACAATTATTAATTCGAAATGTAGGCTATATTTGACACTAAGGACAGTGATGTATTCATTTAACGGTCGAAGCTGGGTCTAATCATTAAAAATACACCGCTGCGGTCGTTTCGGATCTGCCGCAAATGCTGTACAGTGAATGATCTGTCTCTATCTGCAGATGTGTAATAAACAACAATTTTTCATATTATGTCTTATTGTTTCTTAATTACCTTAATTAATTATGGTCTTCAAAGTATGTGCTTGTACATTTTTATTTATGACATTTAGTTTTTTTTATTAAAACAAACTAACTATTGCCATCTAAAACTGAAACTCAAATTATGGTCTTTAAAGTATGTGTTCACATTTTTATTTAAAAAAAAATACAACAAATTTTTATGATTTACAACATTTAAAACTGACACACCAACCATGGTCCTGCACGAGTACACAAAGGGGCTCAAAGTGTTCTATTTAGCTCAAATTCTGAACATTAAATTTAGTGATTCTTGTGATACTGACATGACTCCTGAGTGCATCTTCAACAACAGTTTAGCAGCTAGGACTCGGGGCTTCCGAACACCAGGCTAAATCGTCCGTCCAAAATGTCGCGGTCATCGTGCACGCCGAGCTGCCCAGCACGAACTCCTAACTTTTCTGCCTCCTTCACTTGGTCCTCCATTATAGTGCAACAAGAGGGGAGACGACAACAACTATCGGCTTTGCATCCCTATCGTTCGACTTAGCTAACGTTAACTCATTCACCACTTAGCGGAGTGAGCTGGAAAATCAAATTTTCCCGAATCCCGTGGGGAGGAGGGCCACAACATCATGGCCAGCAACAAAACTTAGCAAACATTGTTCTTGCTCCGGCTTTAAATTCTGCATATTCGGCAGTTTTCCAACAACAGACCGAATAGCTTTTCTCACGTCTTTCTCCGCTGCCATTACTGAACTCAAACTGACGCGCTACATCAACGTCATCGTTCTCAGCCACTCCCTCTATTCGCTGATTGGTCCTACAAAAAATTGATTTCTGGAAACCAAAGTCTACAGCACAGTCCCAGACGTAGTACTGAAGGAAAATGAAATTGAGCGGAAGTGCGTAGGAGGGCGTAGCCAGGTGTCACGATTTGGTCTGGTCTCTGTCACGTTTTGGTTTTTTCATGTCATGTTCCATGTCTGTCATGTGATTCCCTGTTTGTCATGTGATCCTGCCATGTGTCTTGTCATTGGATAATCGTCTGTTCATTGTTCACAGGTGTCCTTTGTCTTGTCATTAGTCTTGTGTAGTTAAGCCCTCATGTTTGCCATGTGTCTTTGTCAAGTATTGTTTCCTGTAACCTCTGTTTTGTAAGTCTGTCAACGGTTTTGTTTCATGCCACGTCATGCTTTTGTTTCATGTTATGTTTTGATCTTGTTATGTTAATTTTTGAATAAACTGCACTTGGGTTCGCTACAACTTGCTTCCAGAGGATACTTTACAGAATACTTGACCTCAACCATGAACCCAGCAGTTGCCCTCCTAAGCCTGCATCAAGGAGACCTCACCATAGAGGATTATGTGGCAGAATTCTGTGAACTCTCTCACCACTTGGACTTTAATGATGTGGCCTTAAAGGACATATTTAGGGTAGGTTTAAATGAGCCTATCCGGTCATGTATGCCAGGTGGGAAGATTCACTTTTCCCTGGCCCAGTATATTGACTATGCCCTTTTATTAAGCGGCTCGAATTTTACTGTGGGTTTGGTGGACAAGGAGCCCCACAAACCTACAGTACCTGCCAAGCATGAGCCACTTCATGTCATGCCTGCCCAACCTGTGCCTGCACTTCACGTCATGCCAGAGCAGCTTTACGTCAGCCACGTCCAGCCAGAGCTTCACGTCAGCCACGTCCAGCCAGAGCTTCACGTCAGCCACGTCCAGCCAGAGCTTCACGTCAGCCACGTCCAGCCAGAGCTTCACGTCAGCCACGTCCAGCCAGAGCTTCACGTCAGCCACGTCCAGTCAGAGCTTCACGTCCAGTCAGAGCTTCACGTCCAGCCAGAGCTTCACGTCAGCCACGTCCAGTCAGAGCTTCACGTCCAGTCAGAGCTTCACGTCCAGCCAGAGCTTCACGTCCAGCCAGAGACCGTCCAGCCAGGTCTGGAAGATACTGTGATCATCGTGGGGTCCATGGCTGTTTTGTGTGTATGGGCAGCACACACATCAGCTACAGCCCAGGAACCCAGCCCAGAGCTTCCTTCGCCGCTGGTCCGGCCCAGCCTAGAGCCTCACGTCACGCCTGCCGGCCCGAGCCTCACGTCACGCCTGCCGAGCCAGAGCCTCACGTCACGCCTGCCGAGCCAGAGCCTCACGTCACGCCTGCCGAGCCAGAGCCTCACGTCACGCCTGCCGAGCCAGAGCCTCACGTCACGCCTGCCGAGCCAGAGCCGCACGTCACGCCTGCCGAGCCAGAGCCTCACGTCACGCCTGCTGTTCCAGTGTCTGTTCCTGCCCATAACACCATAGCTGCCCCCAAGAACTTTTTGGGGGGGGGGGGGGGGGGGGGGGGGGGGGGGGGGGGCAGTAAGGCCCTTGATGGAACCATGAAAGCCGCACCGCCATGGCCGCCCGAGGGGTCCTCACCGCCCTGGCCGTCCGAGGGGTCCTCACCGCCCTGGCCGCCCGAAGGGTCCTCACCGCCCTGGCCGCCCGAAGGGTCCTCACCGCCCTGGCCGCCCGAAGGGTCCTCACCGCCCTGGCCGCCCGAAGGGTCCTCACCGCCCTGGCCGCCCGAAGGGTCCTCACCGCCCTGGCCGCCCGCACATCCTGCTCCGCCCTGGCCATCTGCACATCCTGCTCCGCCCTGGCCGTCTGCACCTCCTGCTCCGCCCTGGCCATCTGAACTGCCAGGTCCGCCCACGCCATGCCACGGCCCAGGTCCGCCCACGCCATGCCACGGCCCAGGTCCGCCCACGCCATGCCACGGCCCAGGTCCGCCCACGCCATGCCACGGCCCAGGTCCGCCCACGCCATGCCACGGCCCAGGTCCGCCCACGCCATGCCACGGCCCAGGTCCGCCCACGCCATGCCACGACCCAGGCCCGTCCACGCCATGCCCCGTCCCGTGTACTGTACCACTGCACGGGCCTGGCCCACCATCCCTCCCCTAGACCTCCTCCACTCCACCACCCTCCTGTTATGTTTTGTGTTGGTTTTGCTGGGCGCCGGGAGTCGCCCTTAGAGGGGGGGAATCTGTCACGATTTGGTCTGGTCTCTGTCACGTTTTGGTTTTTTCATGTCATGTTCCATGTCTGTCATGTGATTCCCTGTTTGTCATGTGATCCTGCCATGTGTCTTGTCATTGGATAATCGTCTGTTCATTGTTCACAGGTGTCCCTTGTCTTGTCATTAGTCTTGTGTAGTTAAGCCCTCATGTTTGCCATGTGTCTTTGTCAAGTATTGTTTCCTGTAACCTCTGTTTTGTAAGTCTGTCCACGGTTTTGTTTCATGCCACGTCATGCTTTTGTTTCATGTTATGTTTTGATCTTGTTATGTTAATTTTTGAATAAACTGCACTTGGGTTCGCTACAACTTGCTTCCAGAGGATACTTTACACCAGGCTACATTTGTGGTCAACACATAATCAAAATAATAAAATAAAAATAATTTATAAATTAATTGCATTATTATGTGGTTAGTTAAATTGTAATTTTTACATGTATTATTGTTTTCATCAGCACAGACCTGCAACAACATTTGGGTTTCTAATTCACCATTTAAGAAACACTGGGATATACAGCCCCACACACATTCATTGTGCACAACCTGCATGTGGAAATATGAACATCAAACTGATTTATACACAAACAATTAATCTATTAATAGCCAATCTGTCCATTAAGGTTCATTGTAGAGAAGAATAACATTCAGCCTTGAAGTCATACATTCTTTGGCTTTATAAAACATAGACATACTTGAGTACCGCTCCATGCACAAACACATTTCTGATGAAAAAGGAATGTGACAGAAAATACTAATAAGCCAACTGCACACTATGGTACAAGACTGAACCTCATTGGTCACTTTAAACGTAAAGTATGTAACTTTTGGCCACCAGGGGTCACTCAATCAAAATAATAGCAAAAGACGTAGTCTGATGACGTCGTGAAACAGCGTGTGCTCATGGGAGTTGTTGTCGTTGTCGATGACCAGCCCTCTGAGGGAGAGAGAGAGAGGGAGTGCGCGCGCGAACCAGCTATATGATGTTCATTGGAACACGCGCGATCTGTCATTCCCCAGCCATCTAGCATCTCCAGCAGATAACATGTTCACTGACGAGGTAATGTGTTGTTATTTATATTATATCTCTATTCGTGTTACGTTTAGTTACAGCTATTCACTTTATGTAATGCCATTGTAATGAACACGCACGCTCTGTCGCTCTCCACATTCCTCACTCATTCTAACTTAGTGTTTTTAAAATCACGTCTTTTCAAACGGAGAGATATATGAATTATCAGGGCTATTAAATCAATATTCCATCTAGCTAGTATTAAAGGGTACCTATCATGGAATTTTGAAAATTACCTTTCATGTAGTGTGTAACATAGATCTAAGTGAACGAAAACATCCTGCAAAGTTTTAAATATGAAAGTTCACCGTATACAAAGTTATTATCTCTCAAAAGTAAGAGTCGACTCTGAGTCGTTGATATGAATCGATAGACGAACGATGCACTTTCGTACGTCACTTGTACAAGTTATTTGAATAAGATACGCCCAATCATTGCATTAGGAGACACCAGGGAAAACATCATGTCGACGAGACGCTGCTGTGTTTTGAAGTGCGACGCAAAAGCAAACTTTTTTCATCTGCCCAGTGAGGAGCATTTGAAGACAGTGGCTACAGTTCATAACTATACCACAGAAGTATTATAGCCCGAACTTGTTCTGTGTTCGCGTCATTTTGAAGATGATTGCTTCACAAACCTAAATGCTATAAAGTATGAATTTGCGAGCCGGCTGATACTGAAGGAGGGAGGTTCAGTACCGAGTTTATTTGTATCAGCTTCCTTCTCCGAATCACAACTTGTAAGTAGGCTGTTGCTTTTATGTTTGTATCATGTTCTATAATTATTTTGTGTGTTGTGTACGCACAGGCACAGCGCAGCTTCTAGCAGCTAACTTAGGTCTTCAATGTCAATTGTATTGAAATATGTGAAGTGTTTGTCGTTGTTAATGGAGTTGTCACAGGGCTCTCAAGTGTCACGCATCACGCATTGAGCGTGACAGTCACTCATTTCGGTCTTTTGTCACGCTCTCCGGCCACACATTGTATTTCTCACGCTGAAAAACTATTTGTAATATATTTAATATGCCGCAGTGCCCAAAACTCACTCACTGTGGAACCGGCAGGATTCAAGCGCGTCTCCTCCAGTGTTGCCAGGTCCGTATGCCTGCACTGTTTCCGCGGGTTGTTTGTGTAGTGCACGCTGGTTGACGCCATTGTTTTATCCACTGGAACATGATTGTTATTGAGGAAACACCCGGGAACGCTATTTGAATATTTTTGGCCGTGATTGGGTTAGTTTGATGAGCAATTGGGCTGGTTTTGTTGTGCAGACCTGGCAACCCTGGTCTCCTCTGGTGTTGTTCGTCTGGTGTTGTTAGCCAATCAGAAAATAGCACTGTTGTATCTGGGTAAGATCTAGCGCAACAACCAATGACACCCCGTCGGCTGGGTGTCTAACATATCACCACAGATTAGCGTCACGCAAAGGCGGGGTTTGGAAAAATGACTCGCTAAACGATTCATATGGGAGTCGGTGAGCAAATCAGGTAAAAATAAATGCATATTATAAGACAACAAAAGTGTTTTTTGTCATTGCATGCATGTAAAACTGTTGTTGGGGACTCCCAGAACATTATTAGGAACATTTTAAATGCCATAATAGGTACCCTTTAATAGATGTTAAAAAACACGGTCACCTTTCGTTAATAATTATAATTACGTTTATACTATGATATTGAAAAAGATAGTGAACTGCATATGAATCTACTTTCTGCAGCTATATCTAGAACAAATGTGAATTTACATTATACTATACATGAGAGCTAGTCCGTCTGCGTTTTGCACATGCCATCATCGTTTCACAACATATAAGTTACGGATAGATATAGTTAGCTGAATGGGTGCTTACTTGTTTATTAGAATGCAAGCGAGATCGGCATCTCTCTGTAGTTCCAGTTGTCACGAAGCTCGTGGAAATGCAACTCCAATATAACGCGAGTCATGTCTTCTCCTGTGTCCAAACCCTTCTCGGGTCATTTCTTTCACCCGTGCGTTTCCGCTTCACGGCTCTGCCTCCAGCAGCAGAACGTGCAGGCAAAGCATAATCATGGTCCATTATTGGTATCCAACTATTGATTCTTTATCGTCTTCTTTTATTTTAGTGACGGGCATCCGGTGTTCACATTTGTGTTTGGCGTTTTCCATAGATATATGGGCGGTTTCGCCGGGATCCGCAGGAAGTTAGAGAAACTAGAGGGGTTAAAGGTTATATGACGTCATAGACGGGCGACGAAACGGAAATAAAGAAACGGCCCGTGTCTTCAAATTAAAATATAAATTTCTCCGGATTTAAAAGTTGGTGGAAACTTTCGGGATAATGTTAGTACACAACTTAAAGAAATATATAACACAGTTATTTTTGCTATTTTGAAAGCCGAAAAGTTCCATATTGTGCCTTTAAGTACTCTATAACTAGTCTGTGAAAGAAAAAAGCCCAGAATGTAGCTAAATTGCTGATAGACTTTATCTCAAAACTAATTTCACTTCTTTAGTCATTTAGCCAACTTGTCCCAAAGTCAAAGTGGATGTATAAAGTCCATTCACTTCAGATTCAACAGTTACCTAAAGCTATAGATCCACGAAACTACAGCCTGCTTTTCAATTGACTGCATGTCATTAAAATGTGTATTTTGATTATATATAGTAAATACTTTATTACATTTAGAACATAAAAGACAGTTCCTTCTGTGGTCAATGATGTGAATGTAATAAAATGACACACATGTTTCTCTCTTTTGTTTAGTTTATGATGATACCTAGTTATATTTCATGAAGTCTTAAGAGAGAGGGACCGCAAGAAGCAATCCAAATGCTTAAAATGACTGCAGACCTGAGGGCCTAGACTTGTTGTATTTCAAATATTTTGAGTTAATCTCAAGTGTGTCTGATCTGTGTGCTGCAGGCTCCTATTGTCACGTTTCAGTGTGTTTAGTTATGTTTTGAGATCTTGTTTCCCCCTGTCTTTGTGGTTTTTGGTTTAGTCCTGTTAAGTTTTCCCGCTCCTCGTTTGTGTTCAGTTTTATCACCTGTGTTCTGTTAATTATTCTATTATTCCATGTGTATTTAAGCCCTGTGTTTTCCCTGAGTGTTTGTCGATCGTCGTCAATGTATGGTTGTGTGTTAACCCTGAATTCCTGGAGTTTTGTTCTTGTTTGATTTTGGAAGTTTCATTTTGGTAATTAAAACTATTATATTGAAGCTCCCGTGTCCTCGTCTTCAGTCACCTGCACCCAACCCTGACAGAACGATCGACCTACAAACAAAAGATGAATTATGAACTCTGTGTACCACAAGATGGCCGGTCTCTAGAGGACTACGCAGAGATTTATCTCCATCTTTTCCAGGACTCGAATGGACGATACTCTCGCCCAGATACTGCTGTTGGGAGATCTCCACCTCCCTTTAGTCAAATTCATTGACCGTACACTGTGGGTGTGTGGTTCCTCACTCACCGTGGGAGACATCCAGCCCGATCTCCACGTCCAGCCCGATCTTCTATCCTGCCCTGTCCAGCCAGAGACCGTCCAGCCAGAGACCGTCCAGCCAGAGACCGTCCAGCCAGAGACCGTCCAGCCAGGGGACCGTCGCCTGTCCGCCAGAGCATGAATCCAGTTCCGAGTCCCCTGATGTGCTGGCCCCGTCCAGTTCCGAGTCCCCTGATGTGCTGGCCCCGTCCAGTTCCGAGTCCCCTGATGTGCTGGCCCCGTCCAGTTCCGAGTCCCCTGATGTGCTGGCCCCGTCCAGTTCCGAGTCCCATGATGTGCTGGCCCCGTCCAGTTCCGAGTCCCCTGATGTGCTGGCCCCGTCCAGTTCCGAGTCCCATGATGTGCTGGCCCCGTCCAGTTCCGAGTCCCATGATGCGCCAGAGCCGTTGACCAGAGCCAGAGCCCGTTGACCCAGCGCCAGACCCAGAGCCCGTTGACCCAGACCCAGAGCCCGTTGACCCAGACCCAGAGCCCGTTGACCCAGACCCCGTTGACCCAGCGCCCGTTGATGTCAAGTCTGTTTCCGTTCCTGAACCTATCCTTCTCCCCAAGAAAATTTTGGGGGGGGGGGGGGGCTATACGCCCACAGCCTGCTCCACCGTGGCCACGCCCACAGCCTGCACCGTCGTGGCCACGCCCACAGCCTGCACCGTCGTGGCCACGCCCACAGCCTGCACCGTCGTGGCCACGCCCACAGCCTGCACCGTCGTGGCCACGCCCACAGCCTGCACCGCCGTGGCCACGCCCACAGCCTGCTCCGCCCTGGAGGCTTCCTGGACCTGCACCATGCCCTCGTCAGCCTCCAGGGCGCCCACCCTCCCACCCTTTGGATATTATACGGCGCGAGGACGCGCCTTCGGGGAGGGGGGAGGTACTGTCACGTTTCAGTGTGTTTAGTTATGTTTTGAGATCTTGTTTCCCCCTGTCTTTGTGGTTTTTGGTTTAGTCCTTTTAAGTTTTCCCGCTCCTCGTTTGTGTTCAGTTTTATCACCTGTGTTCTGTTAATTATTCTATTATTCCATGTGTATTTAAGCCCTGTGTTTTCCCTCAGTGTTTGTCGATCGTCGTCAATGTATGGTTGTGTGTTAACCCTGAATTCCTGGAGTTTTGTTCTTGTTTGATTTTGGAAGTTTCATTTTGGTAATTAAAACTATTATATTGAAGCTCCCGTGTCCTCGTCTTCAGTCACCTGCACCCAACCCTGACACCTATTGCCATGATGCCAACTTCCTTTTTTATAATGCCCTTCACTGCCCATGAGGAACAAGAGGTTTACTTGAAGAAATGTGTTTTTATGAGCTTCCACCATACTGTGTTTGTATATGTGGTGTGTTTTTAATTTCCAATGCATCATTGCCATATGATTATAAAGGTTAAGCAGCTTTTACAAATCATATGTTTTAATCTTTATTTATTTTTAAGTTCATATAGTTCACCTCTCGCTCTTGGCATTTCAGGACACAATATCAGTGCATTCCATGATGTTCTGTGTAGTAAACTCAATGTAAATGTAATCCGTAAGCATGTGACTTTACCTTACTTTAAATTTGTTTTAATTCCACAAGATTAAAGAAATTTTTGCAATTAGACTGTAATTGTTCAAAGGTACAAACAAATGGATTGCTGTATTGTTAAATTAATCTAATTTTGTAGTTTGAATGTAATTAAAAGGACAATATTTAAATAATTAAATAGTTAATAATCTCTTACACCATGTCCTAACTACTCGCGACGTGCAATAAATCTTTTAAATGTTAAACAGATTTTTTGTCCTAACCAGCCGCGACGGCGACACACAACGATTCTATTTTAGAAACGGTTTCTATTTTTCTGCAACGTCGCGGCTGGAACAACAAACACAAAGTGTGGCAATGATAATCTCAGGTACTGTTTATGTGCTTGAATGTTAAAAGCATTCAATGTGACTTTGAATATCATTTAGTGCTCCCAGCTTTGTAGTTGTAAAAGCAACAATGGATAATTCACCTCAGATCTTGAAATTAAACAAATGGAAACAAGCACGTTCAAACTGTGAGCAAACAAGTGTATTCTTTGACAAAAATTGTTTTAGTAACTCAGTAGCCTATGTATATTTAATAATGTTTAAATGTAATATTTGTGAATTTGATTATGTAGCCGGCTTATCCATTTTCTTGCGATTGCCGTCAAGATTACTCTCTGGTGCAGTGCACTGCCCACACGCTGTTCTGATTGGCTGTGGGTTTTGATTGATTTCGACGCATCTCGCAGTCGTGTTGCGTCTTGTGTGGACAAACAAATTATTTGTCGCTGGAATCTTATCGCATCGCGTCTGGTTAGGACACTATGTAGTTGATAAATAAATGTTCTTACAATACATGAAGCTGATGACACAGAATACTTGTGTTCAGCTAGACAGAGTGTGAACAAAATGGAATAGAAAGTATATTTCAATGCGTTTAAAAAAGCAGAGACAGCATATATTGGGTCTGCAATAAAGATTCTGTGGCTCGGACCTCGCGTTTGGACCTAGTGTATCGCATTTCACGCTTGCCAAGGCAACGCATAGATTATGGGTCCGCAATATATAATTACTATGCCGAGGGAACTGAGCAGATGGGATTTTCCCTTTCTCTCTTATTCCTATGATTGCGATTCTAATACGAATGTCATTCAGACCGTGTGTACTCGCTGGTTGTTTCTTAGATGCTTTCATTTTGAGAATTTAAATGAAATATTTGTCTGGCTTTGAGAAGTTAGATGCCTGTATGAAAATACTATTTTCAGCCTTTCATCCATACTGAGATTTCTTGTCTGGTTGATTTTGGCTGAATTTAATTTTGAGGAAATAAATGGTAAATACTCATCTGATTTTGTTAAAGTTAGATGTCTGTATTAAAACACTACATTCAGCCTTTCATTCAGACAATTTTTTCCTTGTCTGGATGATATTTGGCTCCATATAACTTTGATGAATTAAATGATAAATACTCTTCTGATTTTTGAGAAGTTAGATGTCTGTATTAATATACTATTCAGGCTTTCATCCAGACCGTGTTTAATTGTCAGGTTGTTTTTGGCTTTCTGCCATCCCTGCCACCTTGTGTGCTTTGGGGCAGAGCGGTCTCTGGCGAGCCCATATCTCGCCAGAGATGGGATGCTCACTAATTACTCTCAGAGCAATCAGTTTGTTTGCTTGAGTAATACCAGAGACCAGTCTGGAGAGGCTGGTTCTCTTAGCCTCTGGGGGGAAGTGGTTAACACCTCACTATACGGTGCCGATTTCCCTTCGGTGCCCTCAGGGGTCCGTTCTGCCACCTCGTGTGCTTTGGGGTGCAGTGGTCTCTGGCTAGCCCATATCTCAATGTCCGAAACATAGCAATCAGCAATCGTCTTGTAACAATCAGTTCACCCGTTCCCTGTCGGTTCACCACTTCAGGGCACCGAATTGTTAGCTCGAGTAACACCAGAGACCAGTCTCGAGAGACTGGTTACTTTATTAGATTTGTTTGGCAGCATGGAAACTACTGCCAAATATATCTCAATGGGTCCTGCACACAGATGTTGAGCAGATTACAGTTCTGCATTGAGATGTCGTCCTCACACAAATGAAAGTAAGGGTGGTTAAGGCTGAACTTAAAGACAAGTGTGCTTTCTCCATTACAGAGTACCACTTTTTCAGGCATGATGTGGGATTCAACGGCAATGCAGGGAGGTCTGATCTCCTGCTTGTATCGGTTTGATCCTCACAGCTTATTCTGTCCTAGATGCGCGTTCCATCTACGCAACACTGACAGATAGCTAACATGAGTCAGAAAAGGGTAGACGCTGGAGTAAAGTTGAAAGTTTTACTGTTTTATTCTTTCCTCTTCTTTCTCTTTTTTGTAAAACTGAAATATACAAAGATTACAAATGTCTTGTTACAAAATGTTCTCAAAATAAACACAAATGAATTTACGTTGTTTACAAATATTCTCTGAGTACGTAACAAAAGGCTACAATCAGCTCTCAGTGTTATTGTTAACAAATTGCCATAACTGTTGAATAGTTCGTTTTTAAACTCAAACTTATGAATTTCAAATATATATAGATGCACATACATTTATGCAAACACAGAAAAAAGGTAATAAACTTACAGGCAAAGCCTTTCCGAAGCACAAAAATGTAAAGGAAACAGAGAGAAGGGACTTGTTGGCCAACCGCATGGAAAGATACTGGAACACTGCGGTTATTTCCTGGTTAACCTCTAACCCAAGATCACATGATCTAAACCAACCACTAAGAAACCATCTTACAGTCATCAATTTCTTTGTTGTAACACCAAACTACCACAAGATGGCGCTAAGAAATAAAAAAAAACAAATGTGTGCCATGACACTCCCCGTCTGGTATTATTTAGATACCACTATATAACCTGATATTGTTCACATAAGACCTCATAAAATATCAGTCCTCTGTTGGCATGAGCAGAACTGTTTCCGATATAGGTCTGAGGAATTTCTTGATTGTCCCATTCCTTGCAACTCTTAGTTCAACCGTTCTGACTCTTTTGTCACTGCTGGTGAAAATCTTGGTTACAAGAGCCATAGGCCATTCATTGCGCTTACTTTGAGCATCCTTAAGAAGGACAACATCGCCCTCTCTTAGATTTCGTCGTTCCTCTTGCCATTTGCTTCGGCTTTGAAGCGTTGCGAGGTATTCACGCCTCCATCTGCCCCAGAAAGTGTTGGCGAGATGTTGCACCCTTCTCCATTGCTGTCTATAGAGATCGGTTTCCTGGAAGTCACCTGGAGGTGGGAAGAGTGTATGACCCTTTTGAGTTAGGAGCGTAGCTGGTGTCAACAAGAAAGGTGAATCTGGGTCTGTGGAAATAGGAACAAGGGGTCTTGAATTGATAATTCCTGTAACCTCTGCCATCAAGGTAGACAACACTTCATGTGTCAAACAGGAAGGACTGATCTGTTGGAGCATGGAATCTAGTATGCGCCTGGAGACTCCTATCATTCGCTCCCAGGCTCCTCCCATGTGGGATGCGTGAGGTGGATTGAAGACCCATGAACAACCTTCTCCACCCAGGTACTTCCTCACACTAGGCTCTTGAGGATCATTCAGCACAATTTCCAGCTCCTTACAGGCTCCTACAAAATTGGTCCCGCAGTCAGACCGGATTTGTTTGGCAGGTCCTCGTAGAGCAAAAAACCTTCTCAAGGCGTTTATAAAGGTGGATGAATCCATGCAGTCAATCAGCTCAATGTGTATGGCACGAATACTCATACAAGTGAAAAGAACAGCCCATCTTTTGCTTTGAGCTTGTCCTCCCCGCATGCGCCTTGCAACGACTGTCCAAGGTCCAAAAACATCCAGACCAACATACGTGAAGGGAGGTTCAGTGCTCAGGCGATCGATGGGTAAGTCCGCCATCTTCTGCTCAGTTACCTTCCCTCGAAGCTTGTTGCATATGACGCACTTGTGTACAATGCTGTTGATAAGCTTCCTAACACCAACAATCCAATACCCTGCATTGCGGATTGCTGATTCAGTAAACACACGACCCTGATGCTTGACTCGATCATGGTAATGCTCCACAAGTAGCTTTGCAGCATGACTGCGTCCTGGAACAATCAAAGGAAACTTCTCTTTGAGATCCAGAGTTGCATTTTTAAGCCGACCTCCTATCCTGAGAAGGCCTCCACTATCTACGTAAGGGTCCAGTTTTTTCAGAGCGCTGTGCCTCGGAATGTCATTTCGTTTCACGATGCATGTAAGCTCTTCTTGGTAAGCTTCCCTCTGAACACTCTTGATTACAACTTCCTCTGCTTGTAACAACTCTTTCACTGTACGAGGCGTAGCACAATAGTGCCACGATCTACAGGCACTTTCTCTATCGTCAGACGACTTGTAAGTCTGGGCGACATGTATGAGAAAAGCTATGGCTCTGACTAATGACCTCCAAGAAGAGAATCGCTCGAATCGTTGACATTCGAGAGGAAAATCTTCGGACACAGTAGTAGCAAGAGGACGAACTTCTGTGTCCAACTCTGGCCTGAGGAGGTCAAATTCCTTCTCCTCCGGAGACAGATTCTGATCCATTTGCGACAGGAAATCAGGTCCTGTAAGCCAAGTAGTGGTGCCCAACAGAGCTGCTGGAACGGAGCGGGTGGCGTGGTCTGCGGGGTTATGCTTAGTAGACACATAGTGCCATTGCGTTGGGCTTGACACTCTGTGGATACGCTGAACTCTGTTGGCTACATATACGTAGAAACGCCTTGTCTGGTTATAGATGTACCCCAGGACGACTCTACTGTCCGTGTAAAACTCCACAGCATCTAGAGTGAAGTCCAGCTCGTTTGTGATTGTCTCTGCTAACTCTGCAGCTAAAACTGCAGCTCCTAGTTCAAGCCTGGGAATAGTATGAGCAGCTTGCGGAGCTAGTTTCGCCTTCCCTAGGACGAATCCGATATGACATGCTCCTTCGGCGTTGATGACACGAAGATATGCCACTGCTGCAATAGCTCTGACAGAAGCATCAGAGAAAATGTGGAGTTCCTTTCTCAAGCTGTAGAGAGGGTATATAAACGTATGTTCTAGGAATCTCCAACTGTTTGAGATCTTGTAGGGATTTCCTCCATACATTCCATGCTTCTTCCTTATCTTCAGGGAGAGGAGAGTCCCAGTCCAAAAGCCTCACTTGAGAGTTCTCATAGCAGGAATTTTCCTTCAATTATGATAGGAGCAACGAACCCAAGTGGGTCGAAGAGACTGTTGACAGTAGCAAGTATCCCTCTGCGAGTAAAGGGCTTCTTAATATCGGTAACATGAAAGGTGAACGTGTCCCTCTTGACATCCCAGCTAAGTCCGAGACTATGTTGGATGGGAGTAGGTTAACTTCCAGTTGAGATCTTTAGCCCCTTCGCATGATCTTCTCTGGAATGCGTTCATTACTTCCTTGCTATTAGAAGCGAACTTGTGCAGTCTTAAATTCGATATGGCCAGCATTTTCTTTGTTCGCGTTAACAGATCGATTGTTCCTGCAGCTGAGGGTGTCGCCAAAAGTCCATCATCGACATAAAATTGTCTTTCTACAAAGTGTTTGGCGTCTGAACCATACTCCTCCTCACCATAAGCCGCTGCTCGTCGAAGACCATAAATGGCAACAGCAGGAGATGGACTATTACCGAACACGTGCACCCTCATGCGGTATTCAAAGATTTCTTTGCTGGTGTCATTATCCTTGAACCAGAGAAAACGAAGAAAGTCTCTATCTTCCTCTTTCACAATGAAGCTGTGAAACATCTGTTCGATGTCCGCAGTTACAGCTACCAGCTCCCTTCTAAAACGCAGTAAGACTCCCAAGAGGCTGTTATTTAAATCAGGACCAGAGAGAAGAACATCGTTCAAGGAGATGCCCTGTTTTTGCGCGCTGGAGTCGAAGACAACTCTGATCTGACCGGGCTTCTGTGGGTGGTACACCCCAAAGGTAGGTAAATACCAACATTCCTGGCCTTCTCGGAGAGGAGGGGCTACTTGGGCATGGTCACGATCAAAGATGTTCTGCATGAAGGTAACAAAATGAGACTTCATTTCAGGCTTCTTTTCCAGTGTGCGCAAAAGGGAGGTTAGGCGTGTTAATACCTGTTCTCTATTATTAGGGAGTCGTTGACGAGGTGTTCTGAATGGGAGTGGTGCGACCCAACTATTGCTCTCGTCCATGAACATCTCTTTATCCATGATGTCCAGAAAGCGCCTGTCTTCAATAGAGAATCCAACTTTATTATCCTCTTTTGTCCTCTGGAAGATGGTATCCCCTATGGCATTGTCATCAAAGATGAAGTCGCCGTGTGCCAGAGATATCTTAGGAAGAGGCTTGATGTCAAACTTCTCCCTGACGCTGAGTTTGTTGGGACATGGAGGAAGTAGAGAAGGACGTCCATTATCAAGTACATGGGTGCGATAAACGCTAAGTGCTGCAGTCCTGTGCACGGATCCTAAGCAGACGTCTCCAACTACGACCCATCCTAGATCTAGTCTTTGAGCGTAGGGTGCGTTATTAGATCCATTACGTTGTTCTCGCACCTTATGCACCTGAAGGATATCACGACCCAAAAGAAGAAGAATTTAGGCTTCTGGATCCAAAGGAGGAATGCAATGAGCGATGGGCTTTAGGTGAGTGTGCCAACGTGCTGCGTCAGGTGTTGGTATCTCGGCCCTGTCATCCGGCATGTTGTTGCATTCGATCAATGTTGGTAATTTCACCTTCGTCACTCCATCTAAAGACTCTATAATTAAACCTGTAGCTCTTCTTCCCGCGGTCTCTGTCACACCCGCACAGGTACGTAGAGTATATGATGAGGTCTCTCCTTTGACATGCAGCAAGTCAAAGAACTTGGTTCTAGCGAGCGATCTATTGCTCTGGTCATCCAGGATCACATAAAGCTTGATTGCTCCTTCTGGGTAGCCTTCTGGGTAAACTTTAGCCAGGCAAATCTTAGAGCAGGACCGTGAACTTTTGCCATAACCACAAACTTCTGTACATTTGGAAGTAATAGCAGGTTGAGGCGTGTCTATCTCTCTCTCCCCGCCATGATCGAATAAGTTTGAAGGCGGAGGAGCATCAACTGCCACATTCCTTACATTTAATAACTGCCTTACAGTCCCTGGCCAGATGAGTGGTTGTTGCACAGCACCTGTAGCAAACACCTTTCTCCTTTAGGAAAGTCTTGCGCTCATCCAAAGGTTTGATCCTAAAACCTCTGCAACGATTGAGAGGGTGGGGCTTCTTATGAATCGGGCAGGTCTTATCCACATCATCCAACTCATAGTTTGAGCTGCGTGTTTGACTCCCAGTCCCTAATGACACTTCCGTCTTGTGAGTGTAGACTGGGCTTTTCATTTGTCTCTTGAATGGCTCCTCTGGTTTCAACACACTATGGATTCCTGAGGACAGAGCAAAACTTGGATTGTTGCGTGTTCGAGCCTCTCTGCAGATGAACTCACAGAACAATGAGAATGGAGGAAAGGCGACTTGATGTGCTGTTTTATACTGAGAACCCTGAGCCATCCACCTCTCCTGAAGACTGTACGGTAACTTATCCACGATAGGAGCAACACCACGAGCGGTGTCAAGATAAGTAAGTCCGGGTAGGTAGCCTTCATGTTTCGCAGACTCCACTTCCTGTAGAAGATCTCCAAGTTCTCTTAGCTTTTTTGCGTCTTTGTTGCTGATTTTTGGAAAGCTATCAATCCTGTCAAAGAGGGATTTCTCAATCATCTCTGGAGAGCCATAGCAATCTTCCAAGCGCTCCCAAGCCTTTCTCAAGCCTGTGCTTGGATTACCCGTGTGCACAGCTTGATCCTTCGCACATGATGTGAAGACTGTTCTCCCAACCATTTCGACAGAAGGTCCAACTGCTCCGCAGCTGACAGCTGCAAACCTTCAATTGCGTTGACAAAAGATGACTTCCACGCCCAATAATTCTCAGGACGATCGTCAAACTTGAAGAGACCTGAGTTAACAAGCTCTCTGCGTGCTAAGTACCTGGCGACCTCACTCACATTAGTGTCATTGGTGAACGATGGTTGTGGTGTTGTCTTATATGGAGTAGAAGTGAACGGCGGAACTTGGTATTCATGACAAGTTGTTTGCACTGACTTCTGAGGATGCTGTGTTATATACTCAGTATCAGGTTTATTGATGGAATCTCTGACATCCCAAACTACTGAGCGATGCTGTCTTGGGTGTGTTTCAGGCCCCAACACATGGACAATAGGATTTAGAGGTGTTTGACATGGTTCATCTCCAGCAGGAGACAATAACCTCAGTTGAGACTGATTCATGACGTAATCACGAGTGCGATCAGAAACTTCTCTCACATCAGAAATCCTTTCTCCAAGCTCACTATCTGCTGCTGCTTCCAAAACCTTTGCCTCAGCGATGGCTGCTGCCACCTCACTTTCATGCTTTATAGCTGACAGAGACGCTTCCATGCGTGCTTCTGTGACTTTCAGTTGTGCCTTTTTTAATCAAGATTTCAGATTCTTTTTTAAGGAATTCAGTCCTGGCCCGTGCAGCTTCCAGTTTAGCGCGAGCCCTGGCAGCAGCTATGCTAGCCGATGAGCTTCTAGATCTGTTAGTCGAAGCAGAGGCTATAGATCTTGTTTCTAATACCTGACTTCGCTCCGTAGCTGCTTCAATCTCCGTAGCTGCTTCAATCTCCGTAGCTTTCTCCGCCATCATGAATTGATACTACCTTCTAGTCATACAGTGCGTGATGGTGAACGAGGAATGATGGAGTTAGAGCTTGCTTTCCTTGAACTTTAGTGCTCACTGTGCGGTTGCCTTTTTACTATTCTGTCCTAGATGCGCGTTCCATCTACGCAACACTGACAGATAGCTAACATGAGTCAGAAAAGGGTAGACGCTGGAGTAAAGTTGAAAGTTTTACTGTTATATTCTTTCCTCTTCTTTCTCTTTTTTGTAAAACTGAAATATACAAAGATTACAAATGTCTTGTTACAAAATGTTCTCAAAATAAACACAAATGAATTTACGTTGTTTACAAATATTCTCTGAGTACGTAACAAAAGGCTACAATCAGCTCTCAGTGTTATTGTTAACAAATTGCCATAACTGTTGAATAGTTCGTTTTTAAACTCAAACTTATGAATTTCAAATATATATAGATGCACATACATTTATGCAAACACAGAAAAAAGGTAATAAACTTACAGGCAAAGCCTTTCCGAAGCACAAAAATGTAAAGGAAACAGAGAGAAGGGACTTGTTGGCCAACCGCATGGAAAGATACTGGAACACTGCGGTTATTTCCTGGTTAACCTCTAACCCAAGATCACATGATCTAAACCAACCACTAAGAAACCATCTTACAGTCATCAATTTCTTTGTTGTAACACCAAACTACCACAAGATGGCGCTAAGAAATAAAAAAAAACAAATGTGTGCCATGACACAGCTACTGTAGGCCAGTCACTCACTGCCACACTGTTTTGAGACTGTTAGGTCTGATGGCAGCTGCGTCCAATGGGAAACCTTTTGGTCTGCTGTACATGAAACCTTTGCAGTGGTGGCTGAAGACCAAGGGGTTTCCCTGAGGGGCTGGGAAGCGATCATGGATGGTCGCTCAGCGTCTGTGGACGGGTCATTATCTCTCTCACTTAATTGCCTGCTGATGATTGCTCAGGCCGTACATCCCTGGAAACCAGATTCAGGGAGCAGACATCTTGTTGAGGCAGGGGCTGAGGCCCGGGGAATGGAGACTCCACCCAATGGTCATGATATGGCATTACATTCTGTGGCATTTTTGTTAAAAAAATAAATTCAGTATAACAAATAATAAAAAATCCAAAATATAATATAATAATAATAATAATAATAATATTATTATATATAGACACAATCTACTCCATTTTTCTGCAACCATTAATCTAAAAGTGCCCTTTAAAAGATGTGTTGAGAAATCAGACTTATCCATTCAAACTTTATATGAACCATGTTGTGTGATTTTTTTTCTTTCCTCATTCAGTTTCATTATATTTTAAATGTTTTTTTTTGTTGTAAATTTGCCTTTTGTGTCATATAAGGTCTAAAACAAAATAAAATGTGAGTAAGTAATGACAAATCTTTCATTTTGGAATGAACTGTCCCTTTACAGGAGGGCTGTTCATCTGGCTGTGTTAAATAAGCTCTTCTGGGCACATAAGACTATACAGACTTAGAAAACTGAAACTTTGAGTCAGTGGATCAAAGTATTTCACCACTCTCAAGAAGCTGAATTGCCCAACCAGAGTGAATTGAAAATTCTCACAAATAGGATTGGTGCTCCATGTGCTGTTAGCGCTCATACAGAACACTACATAGAGAGTTTGGTGTATATTTTCTTCATTTAGACTAATTCTCAGCAGGTCAACTTTACATTTATTTACCTTTGACACACCACCTATTGAATAAGTTTGACAGTTTCACCAATATGAAAGGAGGTTTATGTCCCACCAGAGACAGCGATACTGGAGGATTTACACTGAGAAAGATAATTACAGTAGCAAATTCTTTCAGTCTTGATGCAAAGAGTGTCATAAGTGCAGTGCGAGAGAGAGAGAGAGAGAGAGAGAGAGAGAGAGAGAGAGAGAGAGAGAGAGAGAGAGAGAGAGAGAGAGAGAGAGAGAAGAGAGAGAGAGAGAGAGAGAGAGGAAGAAGAAAATCTCTTAATCACCCCTTATACCTTCCCTGTAGTGCCCCACTGTGCACACACACACACACACACACACACACACACACACACACACACACACACACACACACACACACACACACACACACACACACACACACACACACACACACACACACACACACACACACACACACACACACACACACACACACACACACACACACACACACACACACACACACACACACACACACCACACACACACAACACACACACAACCCTGCATCCTCTGACGTAACTCAACTTGTCTTGTCTTCTAATTCTAATTCAAAGCAGTGCAGGTCCCAGAACTCATCCCAGAACAGATATCAGCTACCCTTTTACTTTTTAGTTCTTATACTGATGGGCTTTTTAAGGGACAACTGGATGTCACTGCAAACTAAGACAAACAATCTGCACTATTCTAGGAACAAATATCCATTGCATTCAGAAATGTCCCCGCTCAACTGATAGACCAATTATTCAAGACTATCTTCAGGCTGACCACATTGAGACCCCATGCTACACCAAGGCTCGTTTTGCTCAGACCAGCTGAGGAGACAAGAGTTAGGAGTCTACTATCACACAGAAACAGTGATGAATTACTGAACACCTTGACTACTGTTTGGGGTGTTGACCCTCTGTGAGGTCATGCTTGCAGTGTCTGAGAACATGTTGCATGAATCTTATTTCAGACATCATATCATTTCAGTGTGTGTTACACGTTGGTGTCAGTGCATGTCAGTTCGGGTGTTTGTGTGTGAGAACAGCAGGGCTATAGACTTTATTCAGAGCAGCACCATGACAGATATGAAAGTGAGGTGTGAATGATATACTTGCCATGTTTCCAATGGCATCCGCTGTAATAAGCTGTATAAACCTCTTAGATTACTTACAATTTTCCACAGCTTATATTGTAGGGAGTTTTTTTGTCAACTGAAATTTCTTGGAAAGATATTTTTCCAGTGTTTCATGACCAGAACAATCCAAAAACATTAAACAACAGTACAGCCCATTGAAGAAATGCATGTCTGTCCCTCACAGCCTCACTTTCATTCCCATTCAAAATCAAAGATGGCGCTGCTGTGAATAAGGTCTTTAGGGGAGAAACTGATGGATTGAACTCACCTTCTGGTTTCATCCTGACTATCTCCCCTAACGGCTGATATGTATAAACTGGGAAGCACATTAAAACTAAATGAGAAGTAAATTGTTAGTATGTAACTATTGTATCTTTATTACATTGATAATTATTTTAACTCTAAAATTATATATTATTATTTTATTTCAGCCTTTAACTCTTTCCCTGTCAGCTTTTTTTTTTTTTACGTTAACAAGCCAGCCATTTTTGATTATTTTTTCACAAAACTTTCATGGCTCCCAGAATAATTTGAATATATTATATATATATATATATATATATATATATATATATATATATATATATATATATATATATATATATATATATATTTGAATATCTGAACATACAATATATTAAAAGAAAAAACATGCTTACAAAACATACATGCATTATTTTTTTATCAACACTTAAAAATGTGTGAGTTTAATAAAAAAGCAACATTTTGAACAAAAAGCTGAGAAAATTGTGTTTTTGTCAAAGACTATGTATTATGTCCAGATCAGATTCAGAAAGATGATCAAAATATAGATCAAGTAAATCAAGTCCATCAGCACCCCCAAAGCTTGCACAGTGCTATACCTCATTCATTCTTTCGGCAATGTTAGACAGTTTTATTTTATAAGTTGTTTAATGTTTGATGATCGTGTTAGCTTACATGTGCATAATCACTGATTCTATCGCTTATTTTTGGATCTAGATGATGTGTAATAGCACCCCTAGCGTATAATAGTAAAAACACAGATTGGCAGATTAAAGAAGTAAAGAAAGAAATGACATGCAGACAAAATTAAATACTAATATTGTGTAAAAACTCATTCCCATGAATTATTCATTTGTGTTCATGTTTTATTAATTTGTTCTCTCATTTTAGGTAAATCATGACCAAGTAGTATACTAATCCGTTGCCTCATTTTAATTTAGTTGCAATTGAATTAAAATGTGGGAACAAATTAGTACAACGTGGTAGTGCAACTTAGGGGTGAAATGGCTAAGTGGTTAATGATCTGTGCTAATAATCCACAAAGTGTAGGTTCAAATCCCAAAAAGGGGGATTCATGAGCTGCCACCATTGTACCTTTGAACTAAGCACTGAACCCCAGCTAATTCAAGAGGGATTTTCCCTGCAGAAATGGTTCACTATATATATATATATATATATATATATATATATATATATATATATATATATATATATATATATATATGGTTAAGAAACTGTTGCTAAATTAAAAGCAATGAAATGTGAAATTCAGCTTTCCCTAAAGTGTTGCACAAGTCTCGAAGCGGAAGTCACGATAGTCTTTTCTTCCCTCTCATGGCGTATATCTGAGTGAAAGCTTCTCAAAGAGAAAAAAAAATGTGGGGTGTGACTTAATTTTTGATCAGATAGTTGAGGTTTGCAGATAAATAGATAGACAGAAGCGCTCAGCCAATGCCAGGGAAGGCCCAACCCCCTTATCTGAGGGCATATAACTGCTGCAAGCGCTGCTATTCTCCAGTAAGTATATTCGCTTCTTGTGTGGCAAGCTGTGCAAAGCTGGTGGATCTCTCGACTCGATATTTCAGAGAACCAGGGTTACGATAGTAACCTATGGTTCTCTTTCATCATCTCGTGTTTGAGATCCACCCATGGAAGAAACATATACAGCTCCCCGATTGCTCAATACCCTCTCAAGAAGGACGGTTGCCCCAGGCAGGCGGTGCCTGACACGTCCCATAATCATGAACCTGCAATCCTGACGCACACACACATAACTGCTGTGCACATGCAGGACATGAAACATGTATGTGGCACACATCCGATAATAACCCCAGCAACACATATATGTGTATATATACACCCAGAAAGGAATGTAAATGCATGCTTGGTGACAGGAATGTGAGAAGCCAAACTGGCAGTGGAGCAGATGTCCTGCAATGACACTCCCCTAAACAAAGCCCAAGAAGCGGCTAAAATCCTCGTGGAATGAGCTCTGATGTCACCTGGGGGCTGCAATCCCTTTGATTCATATGCCAAAGCTATAGCATCCACAAGCCAATGTGAGAGGCATTGCTTAGATATGGGACTCCCTCTGTGAGGGGGCGCCCATGAAACAAAGAGCTGGTCGCTCTTCCGGAAAGCACTGGTCCTGGTCATATATGTCTGTAAGGCACGGACAGGACACCGAGCATTCAGCCTCTGATCCTCCGTGGAGGAAAAAGGTGATGTGAACCGATGTGAACGCAGGGAAGTATTAGGCATGAAAACCGGATTAGGCTTAAGGGAAACCTTATCTCCACTAAGAGAGAATTTAGTGCATGAGGAATGAACCGAGAGTGCATGTAGCTCACTGACACGTTTAGTTGACGCCATCTTGAAAGACAGCAGCTTTAGAGAAATACTTTCCAGAGGCTCAAAAGGATATTGAGACAGAGCCTCCAGCACCATGGAGAGGTCCCACTCAGGAACAATTCTCCTGACAACTGGCAAAGAGTGACGGGCACCCTTTGTAAATCTGCGGACTAGAGGATGCTGCCCGACTGTTGAGCCCTCAAAACCCACATGACAGGCAGAAATCGCAGCCAGGTAGACCTTAATTGTGGGAAAAGTCCTCCCTTTTTCCATGAGGTCTTGAAGGAAACACAAAATATCAGGAACTAAGCACTGATATGATGTGAGACCACGCCCATCGCACCACCCTTCAAACACTTGCCACTTGCAACCATATAATGACCGTAGAAACTGCCCTGGCATTCTGTATAGAATCAATCACACGCGGCGAAAGCCCCAGTGCGCTTAGGTTCGTCCTCTCACGGGGCAGGCCCAGAGATCCACCCTGTCCGGGTGTGGGTGATAAATCTCCCCGTTCGCTTGGGACAATAGGTCTGTATGGAAGGGGAGGTGCCACGGCTCGGCATATAACAGAGGGATTATCTCCACCAGCCATGGTGCTTTGGGCCACCTGGGTGATATCAGAATGAGAGACATGCCCTGCGACATTCAAGCGAATGTCAACTGGAGAATAGCAAGGGGGTGGGGCCTTACCTGACATTGGCTGTGTGCTTCTGTCTGTCTAGCCTGACTTGGTGCGATTGGATGCTTCTGCAGAGGTCAGGCACGGATGCCCTTCCTATAGGTGGATCTCGAACACGAGATGATGAAAGAGAACGGTGTTAAAGAAACACGTCACTGATTAGTCATACAATACAAGTAGCCTACACATGCATGTTCAATTTGAGTCTCGCTGCTCTGTAGATGTACACTTAATCCCACATCACTTGGCATTATTAAAAACCACTTACATCCCCACACTTATTTAAACAGACACTTCAGTGAGCTCTGGAATCGAACTTCATCCATCATCCAGTCAAATGCTAAGGCTCTCAAATGTCAAACATGAACTTCACTAGTAATTTGTTCTCTGTCTTTTTGCTTAGTCTCTGTGTGTATAGCGAACACAAATTTCCGTCCAATTAGCTAAATGTCACAGGATGGTTTTGATTAATGGCAGCAAATCTAGTTTGATTACTGTATGAATGTTCTGTTCAATTAGAATATCATCAAGCCGTAAACAAAATTGATGTGTTTGCACATGTGAGAATCTAACGGTTACAAGGTGCTGCAAAAAGCGGCAAAAATACATCAGAATTTTTCATGATATAATTTTTCTAAAGTTGTAAGGAACAATTACCATACCTCAGAAATACAGAACTCTATCACTGTAAAATCACAACTGTATGGCTTCTGTGAGTTGGTCTTCAGTGAAGTTGGTTATTTCTAGGGCTGTACAGTCAAGCTGTTATTATATGTGTCTATCAGTTGAAATGACAAAATTATCTTGATCTGTATTTAAATATAGTGTTTAAACCTGAAATGAGTAAAAACTACATAATCTCATATAGTTTAATGTCATTCTCTATTCCATTTGCATTCATATATCCTATTTGATTCTTTGTATACAAGTAACTTTTCTGTCAAAAAATAAAATAAAATGCATACTACTCACTCACTTGATTGAGCCATAAGTTGTAGGACCTCTTAAACATACCGACCTGGTTTCACAGACAGGGTTTAGATTAAACCAGGATTAGGCCTTAGTTCAATTAGGACATTTAAGTAACTTATAAACATGTCTTAGAACAAAACACATTACTGGTGTGCATCTTGAGACAAAACAATGGCCCAGACATATTTTAAGATATGTCAGTGCAAGTTGCTTTCAGTTAAAACAGCTTAAAACATGCAGACTTAAGCCTTGTCTGTGAATCCGGGCTTCTCAGAGCCATGGGGCCCTATCACACACTCGTCGCAATGCAACGCCAGGCCAAGTATTTTTTGCTAGTTTCAGCCCGACGCAGTTATCATTTTCACGTCCTGCGCCAAGTTGTTTAAAAAGCAAATGCATTTGCGCTCAGCTGTTTGCACATGGGCGTGCTGGTCTGAAAACGAGGTGTGATGTTGGCGTGTTGATATTTTGAGGCAACTGAAATAGACTGCACCATTGACCAACAAAAACCTGGTCTAAAGTCAATGGCGCAGTATTTTTTTGTTATTTAAAGAGCGCATTAGTAATAAGCGTCTATAGGCGGATCCACAATGTGCATACACTCTGCTTATTACACACAGGGACAGACAGCAGCACACAAGCATGTCAAATATTAAAAATAATAGATTATTATTGTGTACATAAAGATATGGAGGAATCCGGCATGTCCCGTAGATGGTCTGCTTGCACACTATAACCTTGCGCACGAGCAGATCCATTTCCTCGCTATAGGGTGGGTTTCCGCGCCGTGCAAATTCCGCCATGTAAATACCAAATCCCCCATGGTGCGAGGCGCAACTGGCTTTTAAATGCAATGTGAGATGTGACTCTGATTGGTTTATTGCACGTTATGCCCCAAAACATACCCATTACTCATTAAGAGAATAGGGACAACCCTTTTAGACCATTTTTCCCGTCGTTAAACTAGCAAAAGTGGATTTGGACACATCCTAAGAGCTTTTTAGACCATGTGCTTAGAGCGTTAAAGTAGGGCTCATTGTGTCTCTCACCATATGTAGAACTTGCTTAGATTTCGCTAGACATAATAGCAGAAAGTCTTTACACCCCCCCCCCCCCCCCCAAAAAAAACAACAAAAAAAAAACGGATGCACACAGTACTTTGTGTATTCCTCCCCCATTAATTATCACAAATATTACCTTTGCTATACATCACAGCTAAAATAGCTTGCAGCCATTGTTAACAGAAAAAAAAGATTAGAATTATCTTGCATTTCCACCTGGCAGGTCTCGGCTCTACATTAGATTACTCAGGCTGCAGTCCATCTAATATAACAGATCAATGTTATCACACAGGGAATTTAATCATATAAATTCATGAGATAACTAAATCTCCGTTGGGACTGTTTACTGAAGCGTTGAATACTGAACTATTGCAGGATCAATACTCAGGCACCAGGGAACATAGACTACTTTCCACCTCTGCCTTCAGGTATACACATCATCTATTATTTAACTGCAACAACAAAAAGAGTTTTAAAGTGTAAGGATTGTGTGATGTTTTGAGATGAAAAACTGTCCATCCAAATTCTCATAAAATATTGTTAAATTTGTATGTGATCTATCTATGAAAAATCGATCTAAAATCTGTTTATCCCATAGAAGCTTGCAAACTCATATGACCTGAGAAGCATTATTTGATATCTAATTCTAAACCGGTTATTACTTTAAATAGAGTTTCCTTGTTTTGATAGAGTTCTGGTTGGATAAATGCTTGTAGATGTCTAGAATAGCAGAATCTTGCTGTATGATTTGTGTAAAGATGTTTTGCGCACATATAGCCTAACTTTTTAGCAGTGTTTGTTGCATATCATTGTTCCTGTGAATTATGTATGACTGTATTATAATGAGAAATCATAAGTTTAGTTGAGTTCTCTTAGAAGTCGTATTGGTTTTATTGGCTTTTTACATTAAGTGCACAGCAAATGAGGCCTACCTTAACTTATTCACATAAACAGAGTTAGAGGAATTGTTGAATATTTAATCAGTGTATATGCTCATGAATGTAATGAATATTTAAATTTTAACATTAGTCTCAAACATTCTTGAATATTTATTATTAATCAACTTATTTTTAAACTTTTTTCTCTTTTGACATTTGGCCTACTGAGAAATGACCATTCTCAAGTACAAAAATACCATTGAATTCCGTTGCCTTTCATTATGTGGACAAAAGATCTATGAATCTGATCAAAAATATGTCAGAAGGTTATAAATGAATGTGTTGTTGTTACATTAATTACATATACATTTTAATGGGTGGAAGTCTCATTAAGATCAATAACAATGGCAATAGCTCATGCACATCAAGTATATTTTATATAGCGCTTTTCACAATATAGATTGTATCAAAGCAGCTTCACAGTATCAATCAAAATATCATAACAATGTTTGTTTCTTAGTGGAAAAAACATCCACGTTAGGTAGGGCTGATCAATGGTATTAATGATTGGTTAATTAATTTGAATATCCCCAACTGAGAAACCCAAAGGCAACAGTGGCAAGAAACCGAAAAAACTCCATCAAGTGACCTACTGGTGTCCTAAAACTCCATCAGGTGACCTAATGGAGAAAAAAAACCTTGGGAGAACCCGGGCTTTATAAGTCAGTAGCAATACCTTGTAATTAATACGGAACTTTATAGGTAACCAATGTAGTGATGATAAAATCGGTGTTGATCATATTTTCTTGATCTAGTAAGAACTCTAGCGGCTGCATTTTGGACTAACTGTAGCTTGTTTTTTGAGGATGCAGGACAACCATCTAATAAAGCATTTAGTCTCGAGGTCATGAATGCATGAATGCATGAACTAACGTCTCGGGTTACGACTGTAACCCTTGTTCCCCGAGAAGGGGAACGAGACTGCGTCATCGTTATGACACTTTGGGGAATGCCCCCAGAATGAATGAAATCTGTCCAATCCTGATTGGTGTTGCGTCACGACGTAGTAGATGACGGCATACCCGGAAGATACAAAGGGACGCCGGCACGAACACAAATCAGCTCATTTGCGATGAAGCAAGCGCTCTGCCCGTGATAGGTGTGGCGACGAGACGCAGTCTCGTTCCCCTTCTCGGGGAACAAGGGTTACAGTCGTAACCCGAGACGTTCCCCATCGAGGGGAACTCAACTGCGTCATCGTTATGACACTTTGGGGAACGAAATACCCACTATGCCACACCGTAATCACGACCGCCCTAGTGTGAAGCTGGAAGACCAGGCACACTTAGGAGGCGAGCACTCTGGCGCCAGGCGTCACGGGGAGTTGCAGACTGTAAAAACGGATGAAGGTGTGCGGGGTGGCCCACCCGGCCGCCTCGCAGATCTCCTGAAGCGAGACGCCAGAAAGGAGGGCCACCGAGGAGGCCATGCTCCTGGTGGAATGTGCCCTTACGGCCATAGGTGAAGGCAAATTGCGCACCTAATAAGCCGTGGCTATAGCCTGGACAATCCAATTGCTGATTGTCTGTTTAGATGCAGGCAGCCCTTTCTTGGGTGAACCAAAGCACACCAACAACTGGTCCGACTTCCTCCACTGAGAGGACTTCTCCAAGGAAACCCTTAGGGCTCTGACTGGGCAGAGCAGGTGAAGTCTCCCCTCTTCCGCCGTCCCATGAGGTGGAGGATGGAAGGCCTGAAGAACCACAGACCGTGCCGGTCTAGGATGCAAGATGGCCTTGACTCCGCCAGGGGCAAACTCCAGGCAAGTTGGCGATATAGCCAAGGCCTGGAGATCCCCCACTCTCCTCAGAGAAGTGATGGCAAGGAGAAAAGCCACCTTGAAGGTCAGGTTCTTTGCCTCAGCCGACTCCAGTGGTTCAAAGGGGGCCTCAGCCAACCCTTCAAGAACCACCGCCAGGTCCCAAGTTGGAACTCTGGAGTGAGCCGCAGGCCTAATCCTCCGAGCCCCACGGAGGAAACGTACAACCATATGGTGTCTTCCCAAAGGCCCAGTACCTATAGGTGAGTGGAAAGCCGCAATGGCAGCCACATACACCTTAAGTGTGGATGGGGAAAGACCGGCGGAGAAACGATCTTGGAGGAACTCCAGCACTGAAGCCACTGGGCAGTTAACTGGGTCCACCTCACGCTCTCTACACCAAGTGGAAAACACATTCCACTTCAGGCTGTACAGTCTCCTGGTGGAAGGAGCCCTGGAGCTGAGTAGGGTCTCGACAACACCTGCTGACAGGCCAGCCTCTAAGAACTGAGCCCCCTCAGGGGCCAGACCCAGAGGTTCCACAGCTCCGGCCGAGGGTGAAATATTGTGCCCCCTGCCTGAGACAGCAGATCCCTCCTCAGAGGGACCTGCCACGGGAGGCCGTCTAGCAGTGCTACAATGTCGGAGAACCATATCCGGGTCGGCCAGTGGGGTGCTACTAAAAGTAGGCTGATCCCCTCCCGACGGACCCGCTCCAAGACTCCCGGGAGCAGAGCGATCGGGGGAAATGCGTAAAGCCGCAGCCTCGGCCACGTCTGCGTCATAGCATCCAGCCCCAACTGAGCTGGATACCTGAGAGAGAACTACAGTGGACAGTGGGACGTCTCTTGAGACGCGAACAGATCCACTTCCACTGGGCCGAATCTCACGCACATGGCCTCCACCACCTCGAGGTGGAGTCGCCACTCCCCGGGCCTCAGCCCCTGCCTCGACAGGACGTCTGCCCCTTGATTTTGATCCCCGGGGACATACATCGCCCTGAGAGACGACAGTCTCCGCTGGGACCACAGGAGGATCCGATGCGCCAGTCTGCACAGAGAGCGCGATCTCAGACCCCCCTGACGGTTTAAGTAAGAAAACCACCGACATGTTGTCGGATCTTACTAGGACATGGCGACCATGGAGGTCTGGCAGAAAGCTCCTCAGAGCTCGGAACACCGCCAACATCTCTAGGCAATTTATGTGCCAAGAGGAATGATGGTCCTGCCAGAGACCTCTCGTAAAGTGGCCGTCCATGACCGCGCCCCTGCCAGAGAGGGAGGCGTCTGTCGAAATAGATATCCGGCGACATGACGCTCCCAGCCTGGGACCCTGGGACAAGAACCAAGGCTTCTTCCAAATTGATAGGGAACGAAGGCATCTGCGCGTAACCCTTATCAAGCGGAATGGATTTTCCCTCGGGGAAAACCCCTTGGCTCCTAACCACCACTGTAGAGCTCTCATGTGTAGCAGGCCAGAAGGTATCACACTGGACGCTGCTGCCATGAGACCCAACACTCTCTGAAAGTGTTTGACAGTGATGGCTTGGCCTAGCTTTATCCCGGACACTGTGGTCAGGATGGACTCGATCCGAGCAGGAGAAAAAGGTGCCTGCACCGTGACTGAGTCCCACACCACTCCCAGGAACGTGGTTCTCTGGGCTGGTGTCAACACGCTCTTCTTCGTGTTGAGTCTCAACCCCAGGCTCTGGATGTGGGCGAGGACGACATCTCGATGCCGAATCGCCAGCTCTCTCGACTGGGCCAATATTAGCCAGTCGTTGATGTAATTGAGCACCCTGATGCCCTCGAGCCTCAGGGATGCTAGAGCTGCATCCATACACTTGGTAAAAGTACGAGGGGAGAGTGCTAGGCCGAATGGAAGAACCCGATATTGGTAAGCTTCGCCCCCGGAAGCAAACCTCAGGAACCTCCTGTGAGATGGAAGGATGGAGACGTGAAAATAGGCGTCTTTTAGATCTATCATGACAAACCAATCCTCGGATTGGTTTTGACTCACGATAATATAAATAGTGAGCATCTTGAACCTGAACCTCCTCAGAGACCGGTTCAGATGCCAAAGATCTAAAAATGGACGCAGCCCTCCATCCTTCTTGGGAACTATGAAGTACCGGCTGTAGAACCGGGACTCCCTGACTGGTGGGGGAACATGCTCTATGGCCCCTTTTTCCAGCAGCGAGTGAACTTCCTGTTCCAACACCAGACTCTGCTCTGGGTGAACTGAAGTCCAGACCACCCCGTTGATACTTACCTTGGTGGGCGGACCTGGAACTGCAGTCTGTACCCGATTTCTACAGTGCGCAGGACCCATGGAGAAATATTCGCGAGGTTTTGCCATGCCTCTGCAAAATTCGCCAAGGGAACCAGCCCTTCCGGGCTGGTGTCCGGTGTTTTGTGCGAGTCCTTGACGGCACCCTGAAGCGGAGGACCGGCAGGGGAAGACCGGCAACGAGTCACAGTGTGCAAACCTGAACACTGACTGACTCCAAGCCTTTGGGGCAGACAGACCAGTGTGTGCTCGCTGGAAGCTAGCGTGTCCCGAAATGTCAGAGACGGCGGGATACTGACGCCAGCTTCCCGAGGGCCCAGCGAGAGAGGGGACCGCAATCGCTGTCTCTCGGGGGGCGGGCCCTTGGAGGTCTTGTAAAAGTTAGGACCTCTTTCCCTTAGCCTTCCTGGACTGAAGGACGGTCCTCAGATCCGTCTTCTCAGGAGGCTCTGGGTAAGAGCACCGCCTAAAGTCCCAAGCTCAGTCAGTTTTTTTTTTTTTTTTTTGAGGGGGACCTCAAAGCGATACTCTCCTTCAGATGGTAGGCTGAATTAATATTTAATTACTTTAACTCCTAGGAATTAAATGCAGCCATAACACTGGATAAGTGAAACACGGTCTGAATGGTAGGCTGTAGGAAATAAATGCAGCCATAAACACCAGAATACTGTTTTATATTTAATTATACGATCTCATAACCTACACGCTGCCTCGGCAAGCGTGAGATTCGAGCCGTTATAATTTGGCTTTCATCCCTCGAGAAGAAAGTCAACAGGCGCGAGACTGAAACAACTGACAGCGCACGGCTGTACGCGTCAGGATATTTCTCAATGAACACAGCCAGCACCCTCAGGGGCTGACTGTGAATTCCTCGCACCTAAACAGTATTATTTATCAGATCGCGTGTGTCCCTTTTATTGTAGACTCATAACGCGCTGCCTTAACAAACGCGAGAGTAGTACAATATATTTGGCTTTCATCTCTCGAGAAGAAAGTCAACAGGCGCGAGGCTGAGACACCCGAAACGCACGTGTGCGGCGAGTTTTTTTTTCTCAATGAACACAGCAAGCACCCTCAGGAGCTGACTGTTCATGCCTCGTACTCACACAGCAAACTGCAAAGTAGACTCGTAACCTACATGCTGCCTCGGCAAACACGAGATCTGAGCTACTGGATTCTGTATTGCAACTGCAAGGCAACATTAAACCTACGCGCTGCCTCGGCAGACGCGAGATCCCAGCCACAGAATCTTACTGGAAAGTACACTCGCAATCTAAGCGCTGCCTCGGCAAACGCAAGATCTGAGCTAGATTCTGTATTACAACTGCAAGGCAAACATTAAACCTACGCGCTGCCTCGGCAGACGCGAGATCCCAGCCACAGAATCTTACTGCAAATTGTGTGTGTGTGTGTGTGTGTGTGTGTGTGTGTGTGTGTGTGTGTGTGTGTGTGTGTGTGCGCTTCGTGCAGATTCTCCTCCGCGATGCTGAGCACGTCCAATTCCTCGGAATCAGACAGCTGCAACACCGGGTCTACATCCCGAACGGGAGAAGCCGCGGGGCGGGCTCCCGAACGGGGGATAGGGGAATCTGCAGCTTTCAGATGAAGATCGGGAAAGTGCCTCGGCAGTCCCGATCTCCTCTGAGAGCTCTCTCTGCGAGCCCCACGATCTAAGCCGCCGCATTGCCTCAGCAGATGCGGGACCTGATCCGCGGGGAGCGCGCATCTGACCATCATTACTAAATAAGGCCAGGCGGGAACGCAGCACTCTTATAAGAGGGACAAACAACACCAAATAAGACAAACTGGTTCAGACAACACAGAGCGCTTGCTGAATAGCAAAAAGCTGATTTGTGTTCGTGCCGGCGTCCCTTTGTATCTTCCGGGTATGCCGTCATCTACTACGTCGTGACGCAACACCAATCAGGATTGGACAGATTTCATTCATTCTTCAGATGCGCTACGCTGGGGGCATTCCCCAAAGTGTCATAACGATGACGCAGTTGAGTTCCCCTCGATGGGGAACTTTTCTGCATCAGAAACTGATAGCATATTACGTAGCTTAGCAATGTTTCTAAGGTGGAAAAAGGCTGTTTTTGTAACATGTGAAATATGTTTTTCAAAAGACAGGTTGCAGTCTAATATAACACCCAGGTCTTTTACTGTAGAGGATAAAGTAACAGGGCATCCTACTATGTTAAAGTTGTGTTGTGAGAGGTTTTGCGGATGGTTTTTCGAACCGATAAGTAGTGCCTCTGTCTTGTCTGTATTTAATAAAAGAAAATTACACGTCATCCAATCTTTTATATCATTAACACAATCTGTCAATTGTGTTAAAGATCACATCTTTGCTTGTCTATTATCAAATATAAATAGTCTCTCTCTGCAATGAACTCAGCCATCAATGTTTTCATGATGGCAGATTTCTAATATTGAGATCAGAACTGAACTGTTTGTTTAAATGTAATACATTTAAAAAATATGACAGTTGATAAAATCAGCTTATATTTATCGGAAATAGCTTATATTATATGGGTATTGGCAAGACCAAACAATAATCAGTTGGATGCACTAATTCCATCTACTCAATTGGCATTCAAAAACCAAAAAAAATTAAAACTGTTATATGGTTTATGTTGACCATAAATAATACAGTACTTCACTTTCAATACCGACTCTTCAAATGGAAACAAATTATATCTATGTATTACTGAACAGCTCAACCAACAACAACAACAACAACAACAACAACAACAACAACAACAACAACAACAACAACAACAACAACAACAACAACAACAACAACGACAAAGAATTGTTTTTTTCCATGTGACATGTACTAATGTGTCAAGCACCAAAGAATTGGTCCATGCCTTGTGTGCAAAATGTCAAGTTTTCTGAAGCCATCTGCTTCCAATAGAAGAGTTGTGTCAAGTTTAAAATGTAAAAGCCAATGACATTTAGTTTCATTTATATTTAAAAGAGCGACCAGGATATTCTTCAAAATAAACTTTGTGTTCTACAGAAAGTTGTGTGGGTTTGGATTGAGGGTGAGAAAATGACAGATTTAAATTTTTGAGCTGAAATATGCCATGTAAACTCCACTGTTCCTATAGACCAATTTTCAGTTGGTAAACATGGTGACATTTTTCTGTGGGCGGAGCTTAGGTGGTGGCAGAACGATCCCTCTGGCCGCTTCCCTAACGTTAGTATGCAAGTTTTTTTAGCTTGTTTTTCAACAATGACTGGAGAAAATCCGATTTTATCTTAATGTGCAAGGTCACTCACTGTCCAGGACCGCGATTGTTATTTGCAAAAGTTAATTTTAACGGATGGAACTAGATTGGCTGATCCGTAGCCGTTACACGCTCACTCAATGGACGATCTGACAGGATTAACGTTAGCAGCTACCTCAGTTGAGTGGCCTGACTTCTACACCTACCTTATAGAGAAACCGAGCGTAAAGAGAAACTGAGGGCATATAAATCTTTATATACCAATAACTATGTGATGAATGGTCATGTACAAGACTTGTGTGGTACGATCCACAGTTCTGCCTAGTCAGCGCCAAGAAGACAATGTAAAGAGTGACATTACGGTGCAATTTTAATGATGTGAATATTTTCTAGAAATAAAAATTCCAGATACAGCATATTCATTTTTCATTGATTCTAGCACCCAACAACACAACAAGATGACATTTAATAAAAATAATAACAATTTAAGCTCCTTATTATGTAGCTGAATCTGTGCTGGTTTGTATTGGCCCCCTGCAGTTTTCCCTTCGTTTTGCCTCCAGCTAGCGCCGTGACGTAACTGTGACGTCGGCTCAAAATTGGTCTATACACTAGATTAATGTATGTGTGCTTGTGTGCAAGGGGCGCATGGTCTCTGCACCTGGGTTCCCTCAAAGGGCACTAAATGTGGTGTCTCATGTCGACAGTGCTGAAAGATATTAATTTCTCCTCTTCACCATCGACCAGACTTCACACACACATTCACGCTATAGCATACAGACTCTCCAGGGTACCCACTGCTTTTTTACTGCCAGTTCAAAGCAAAGGCAGAGATATAGACGTACAGTCTGTTGACAGAAATAAGATGTGGCTGAATAGGAGGAGATGCTAGCTAATTACAAATGCCACTGACAGCAATCACTTTTAACAAAGACAAACATCAATTTTCTCCTTTATATGCAACTGTCAAACATGATTTACATGAATTATGGAGTGTTACGGGGCCTATAATCATTTGACCCTAAACATTTTTACAATGATTTTAATTTGATACATGTTGACATTTCTCAGGATATTAATAATTTTGTATCAAAATATCCAAAAACCACGTGCACAGTGTTATACAGGTGCTGGTCATATAATTAGAATATCATCAAAAAGTTGATTTATTTCAGTAATTCCATTCAAAAAGTGAAACTTGGGTATTATATTAATTCATTACACACAGACTGATATATTCAAAATGTTTATTTACTTTAATTATGATGATTAAAACTCACAACTAATGAAAATCCCAAATTCAGTATCTCTCTATTAGAATATTACTTAAGACCAATACAAAAAAAGGATTTTTAGAAATGTTGGCCAACTGAAATCTGCATCTCCATAAAGTTGGTCAGCAGCAGGAAGCATGAAGTGCTCTAAAACTTCCTGGTAGGCAGCTGCGTTGACCTTAGACCTCAGAAAACACAGAGGACCAACACCAGCAGATGACAGGGCACCCCAGACCATCCTTGACTGTGGAAACTTTACACTGGACTTCAAGCAACGTGGATTCTGTGCTTTTCCTCTCTTCCTCCAGACTCTGGGACCTTGATTTCCAAAGGAAATGCAAAATCTACTTTCATCAGAGAACATAATTTTGGACCACTCAGCAGCGGTCCAGTCCTTTTTATGTTTTGCCCAGGCGAGACGCTTCTGACGCTGTGTCTTGTTCAAGAGTGGCTTGACACAAGGAATGCGACAGCTGAAACCCATGTCTTGCATACGTCTGTGCATGGTGGTTCTTGAAGCACTGACTCCAGCTGCAGTCAACTCTTTGTGAATCTCCCCCACATTTTTGAATGGGTTTTGTTTCACAATCATCTCCAGGGTGAGGTTATTCTTTATTGCTTGTACACTTTTTTCTACCACATCTTTTCCTTCCCTTCACCTCTCTATTAATGTGCTTGGACACAGAGCTCTGTGAACAGCCAGCCTCAAATTTAGCAATGACCTTTTGTGTCTTTTCCCTTCTTGTTGCAAGATGTCAATGGTCGTCTTTTGGACAGCTGTCAAGTCAGTAGTCTTCCCCATGATTGTGTAGCCTATTCGGTTGTTAAGTCTGACGTCACGCGTGACGTTTAGCCTCTTCCGGGCCCAAGCGCTCCGCTCGTCTTTCACTTTTTTCGCTTCAGTGCCAGTGGGTGTTACTAGGGATTAAGGGATAGCACCCACTGGCGCCAAAGTTTCTTCATTCGTTTAAGATTTGTAACTTACCTAATCAACTGCCGCCATTTTCTCTTATCTTTCTCGTCACAGGGAAAGCGGTAGATGACAGTTAAATGTCACTTGTTTTTTTTAACTCCAATCTATTTAAACAACACGGGAACAAGTTAAAACTCCGGCGAAAGCGGTAGGTAGGTAGAGAGGACCGGCCTTTGGACCCGGAAACAGTATTATCGGAGAGCGCTTACGTCACGACTTAACAACTGGATAGAACTAGACTGAGAGACCATTTAAAGGCCTTTGCGGGTGTTTTGAGTTAATTAGCTGATTAGAATGTGGCACCAGGTGTCTTCAATATTAAACCTTTTCACAATATTTTAATTTTCTGAGATACTGATTTTGGGGTTTTCATTAGTTGTCAGTTATAATCATCAAAATTAAAAGGAATGAACACTTGAAATATATCAGTCTGTGTGTAAGTAATGAATATAATATTCAAATTTCCCTTTTCGAATGGAACTACTGAAATAAATCAACTTTTTGATGATATTCTAATTATATGACCAGCACCTGTATATTTCTTCAATTGTGTATTTCTATTATCCTAAATGTTTCCAATAATTTGTAATTTCAGAGAAATTCACAATTTTAAAAAGTGCCGGTCCCTGTTCACTTGTCGCCTGTCAATGACGTACTATCCGTGTTATCCCCGGTTTCCGCTTGTAGTATAGTAACCATGGTGACAGACGTAGGCCCCGTTTACACTGTCAGTGAAATGTGACCCAATTCCGATTTTTTGCTCATATGCGACACAGATCGGATGTGTTCTATGGCAGTGTAAACAGGAAAAAAACGCATGCATTCGGATATTTCGAGATCGGTTTCAGGCCTCGTTCATATGTGGAAATAAATCAGATATAAATCCGACATGTGCCAATGCGACTGTCATGTAAACAGGCAGATCGGATTTTCTGAGGCATTAGGCTACGTCTCCGCGGTTTAATGATGAGAGAAACACAGACGCGCGTCTGCGAGGGGACGGATGGCCCGACAAAATTGTGTCGTCGTATAGGAGAGGAATGTGGACACATGTTGACACAACATATGAAAGGTTGGCTTGCTCATCCTAAAATTTCGGACCCTCTTCTCCTCGTTAAAGCCTGCCACGATCACATGAAAGTGCGTTTATTGCACAATTTTCTTTCACGTGCCATTTACGTCAAAAATAGTTTTTGCGTGTATGATTTAAAACGCATGTTTACAGTGCCTATCATATGCAAGCAAAAACTATTTTTGGCGTATAAATGGCACGAGAAATAAAATTCGCGCTAGACACTCACTTTCATGAGATCGTGTTTTAGGCTATGTTCCCACCGGACTCCCAATAGTCCTGCATAATGTGCATATTGCAATATATTGAACATGAATATATAATGTGTTTATATATCATAAAATATATGCAATTTTATTATTTATAAATAACCACCACAATGTATTGCGATTTATATGGGAAAAATGTATTGATAATATATATAAAGATATAGTGTCACATGTATGTTTAATATATTGTAGAATATATTTTAAGTATATGTAAATATACATGAGATCTCACTGCGTGTTCGTCCATCTGTGCAAGAAGACCCCTTTAAACATGCGCGATGTTTCAGATCTATGTCAAGTGTAAACACATGAATCGGATATGGGTCACAATTTAAAGAACGTGTAAACGGACGGTCAAAAAAATCGGATATAGGCAACAAATCAGAATTGGGCATCAAGACCTGCAGTGTAAACAAGGCAGTAGACAACTGCATAGTGTGTAATGCTACTGTCCTGCAGACTTCAGTTCCATCCCTGTTCCAACACACATGCCTGTAATTATCAAGTAACCCTGAACAGCTTGATTAGCTGGTCCAGGTGTGTTTGATTGGGGTTGGAGCTAAACTCTGTAGGACAGTAGCTCTCCAGGAGCAGGGTTGGAGACCCCTGGTCTAGCGGCACACTGTTGTTGTTTTGTTCAAACATTATGGACCATGGCAAGCAGACTTTGGGACAAAACGAGAGCAAAAACGAGGATCAATATCAGTGTGGTGTTTTCGAGATGTCGAGAGCTTCACATCCGCGACTAACTTGGACTTGACAGAGCTTCACAAATCACGACTTGACAGGGACACCGCTCTTGCTTGGACTTTATTAGACTGGTGAGCAAATGTACATAAAACAAATCAATGTTATATAGCTCAACATGATAAAATGTTAGAATATGATCAGTATGTTATTCTAATGTTGATCTAGCTTACTGCTAGTCTCATATAGCAAACAAACTAACACATAGAATAACATTATAACTTTTAACACACTCAAATGCTGTTTAGTATGATAGTGTAACGTTAGACCAAATAAAACAGCGCTGCGTTACCTCACATGTTTAATTCGTCAAATAAACTGACCTGTGTGAGTAGTAATTCAGCACTTGCGAGTAGTTCAGTAGAATTAAATGTCCTTATTGCTTTATATCCCCGGGACTCGCGTGTGGCGCTGATCTCTGTCTCTTATTAGCAATCGACCTGCTTCATTTCACAGTCATGTTAAAAAACATGAATTTTTTCACTCATCCATAAACATTATTAGATCCATCATTATGACAGCAAGTCCCATCATTCCGCTTATCACTGCGTCATCAACCTACGCCTTTGTTATTGTAAGACGTTAGTGACCCCTAGTGGTGAAAAAAATACATAGTGTAGCTTTAAGCATGCAACTTTGTGTAGTGAGAGTTGTGTCTGTTTATGGTTGTGTATGAGAAATGGTAAAAAAGAGCTCAGTTTGAGTGGTGGTTTCACTGACAGATTTAATTTGTATCTCAGTGTCGCCCAGTTGGTGGTTAAGGATGTTCATCGGTTCACAAATACACTCTTCTTTCTTTTCTTTTTCTTTTAATGAAGGTATGTTACAAAAAAAACTCCTTTATCATGTAATTCACATCATCATTGAATAGATATTTTGTGTATTTTTTCTGTTTTACTTGTCTTCTTTATCATGTCATTTAGCAACAATTTCACCCATAGGGACTTACAGTGCACTTATTTCACACACAATCGCCGTGGAACAACTATAGGTTAAGTGCCTCACTCAAGGACACAATGGCTGTGCTCAAAGGATACAATGCCAACTAAAAAAAATAAATAAAATACTTGGAGTCAAACTTAAATCTATCCATTTATCAGTTTGAACCACTAAACTATGTCATGTTTTTCCCCCACATTATTTCTTCTCAAGATATCTTGTAACTGCTAAAGAGACAGGTGTTATTTAAGGCTGTGTTGTCATTAAATCCAGATATATTAAAAAACAAGATCCAACACAGATCCAGCTTTTCATTATGGTATTGCTTGTGTCCACTTAGACACAAAGATAGGCAGAAAAATAGAGAGAACAAAAAATATTGACATCTTGGGTGATGCACAGATGGTCTGCCTTACATGTAAGATGGACAGCACTAAAAGCGCCGATGTGAGTGAAAAATTGTTCCCGTTCTAGTTTCCCGCCAGTGTAGTTACCATGGACAGTCATGCAATCAATACCCCTGTTCGTAATTTAGTTTGTTATCATTGTATATTTAAGTTCCTCCTTACATTCAGTTCATGGTTCGGTATTGTTGTGTTTTCCATGCCGTCTCATCGCTAGTTACCTGATTTTGTTTTATTTAAAAAATACTGTTATTTCTAAACCCTGATCTTCTCCATCTTCATTTAACTTGATCAAATAGATGTTTTTTTTTTAGCTGTGGTAGTTCTGAAAAAGGTGATCATGCAGATCAAGTCTCAACACATCCAATTTTGCCATCCATTCTCTGTAGATTTGCAGTACAGGTAGAATGATTGTTCTGTAGTCACAATAACCTTTTTAATCACAATCATTATCTAATTAGAATTTATTTCTTGTTTCTGTAAAAAATATTCAAACTTAAAAAAGATAATTGTGTACTTTTAATGCATTTATCATGTTATTCTTAACTTTTTTGTCACTGGAAAACGTCTCAGGTTACTATTGTAACCATAGTTCCCTGAGAAACAGGGAACGAGACGATGCGTCGAACGACACGGTGGGAACGCCTCTTGCGTGATTGCGTCTGAAGCATCTATGCCAACTAGTCCAATGGAATGAGAGAATGAGCGTCACGGGCGGGTGACGTCATGAACCAGGAAAGGATAAGAGCACTTCCGCTGCTCGCCGGCATTTAGCTTCGACAGTTGCCGAAGCAAGCCGATCGCAGGGACGCAGGAAGTATGGCAGGGGGACGCATCGTCTCGTTCCCTGTTTCTCAGGGAACTATGGTTACAATAGTAACCTGAGACGTTCCCTTTATCGAAAAAGGGAACTTCGAGATGCGTCGAACGACACGGTGGGAACGAGAATACCCAACCCGCCATAATTACAAGTACCTGAGTGTCAGTCTTTCTTTCTTGTTGATCTAAGCACTCAGCACCTGAGAACCTGGGGCAGCATCCAGGTCCAAACTGTAAAATCTCACGAATGTGAGCGGAGAGGACCAGCCCGCCGCATCACAAACATCTTGAAGAGATACCCCCTGCAATATGGCTTTAGAAGCCGCCATACTCCTGGTCGAGTGGGCTCGGACCACCAAAGGACAAGGCTGGCCCGAGTACTCGTATGCCAGTGAAATAGCCTCGACTATCCACTTACTGACTGTCTGTTTTGAAGCAGGAAGACCTTTCTTAGGTGATCCAAAGCAAATCAGTAATTGGTCGGACTTTCTGATTGAGGATGTCCGATGTACATATGTGTCCAATGCTCGCACTGGACACAACAGGTGCAGTCTTTCCTGGTCCGCAGTTGCAAATGGAGGAGGACAGAAAGCCTGCAGCACAATAGGCCTCGGAGTCAAGGTTGGAACCTTAGGGACGTATCCCTGTTTTGGGTATAGGAACGCCTTGACCATCCCCGGTGCAAATTCAAGGCAGGTGGGGGAGACCGAAAGAGCCTGAAGGTCGCCAACTCTCTTTAGGGACGAAATAGCTAGCAGAAAGATAGTCTTGAAAGTCAAGAACTTTTCTGAGACCGAATCTAAGGGCTCGAATGGGGCCCTAGACAGGCCTTCTAGAACTATAGTCAAATCCCATGCTGGCACCTTAGTGCGAGTTGCAGGCCTTAGCCTCAAAGTGCCACGAAGGAAACGTGTAATCAGGGGGTCTCGACCCAAAGATATACCTCCCACCATAGTATGGTAAGCCGCAATGGCTGCCACGTAAACTTTTAGTGTGGAAGGACAAAGACCTGACACAAAGCGCTCCTGCAGGAACTCGAGTACTGTGTTGACAGAACAGTTAACTGGATCCCACTGGTGTCGGTGACACCATAAGGAGAAAACTCTCCATTTAAGCGCATAAAGTTTCCTCGTAGCCGGAGCTCTGGAGCTTAGGATGGTCTCAGCAGCCTCAGCTGAAAGACCACTATCTATAAGTTGGGCCCCCTCAGAGGCCAAACCCAAAGATTCCAAATGTCTGGTCGAGGGTGAAATATTGTGCCCCCGGCCTGAGACAGAAGGTCCCTCCTCAAAGGGATCTCCAATGGAGGCCCGTCTAGAAGAAGGATCAGGTCCGCAAACCAGATCCGACTTGGCCAGCGTGGTGCTACTAGCAGTAGGCTTATTCCATACCGACGGACCCTCTCCAGAACTCCTGGGAGCAGAGCAACAGGGGGAAAGGCGTACAGACGTAGCCTCGGCCACGTCTGCACCATGGCGTCCAGCCCCAGGGGGCTGGGTGCGTCAGAGAATACCAGAGAGGACAGTGCGTCGTGTTCTGAGACGCGAACAGATCCACCTCTGCCTGACCATATGCCTCCCAGATTTTCTCCACCGCCTCGGGGTGGAGTCTCCAATCCCCTGGCCTAAGCTCCTGCCTCGACAGGATGTCTGCTCCTATATTCTGGTCCCCAGGAATATACACTGCCCTCAGAGAGAGTACCTTCCCCAGAGACCACAGGAGGATCTGGTGCACCAGTTTGCAAAGCGGACGCGAGCGCAGACCCCCCTGGCGGTTCAGATAAGAGACCACTGATGTGTTGTCTGTTCGAACGAGCACATGATGGCCTCTTAGGTCCGGAAGGAAATGTCTCAACGCATTGAAGACGGCCATCATCTCCAGGCAATTTATGTGCCAAGAAAGATGATGGCTTTTCCACAGACCCTGAACCGAGCGGCCTTCCATTACCGCTCCCCAGCCGGTGAGAGAAGCATCTGTCGAGATCACTACTCGATGGCAAAGAGCTCCCAACACCGGACCCTGGGTTAAGAACCAGTGTTTTTTCCATATCTCTAAGGCACGAAGGCATCGCCGCGTAACCTTGATCATACGAAACGGGTTTCCCCTCGGGGAGAACCCTCTGGTTCTGAGCCACCACTGTAAAGGCCTCATGTACAGCAGGCCAAAAGGTATCACGTTGGACGCTGCTGCCAGTAGACCCAACAGTCTCTCGAACTGTTTTACAGTGCGTGACTGACCTAGCTTTAGCTCTTTGATGGATGACAGGATAGCAGCTACACGTACGGGCGACAGGCTGGCCCTCATCGTCACTGAATCCCATACCACACCAAGGAAAGTGGTTCTCTGTACTGGAGAAAGTACACTCTTCTTGGCATTGAGCCTCAACCCCAACATTCGTATATGAGCGAGAACGACACCTCGGTGTCGAACCGCCAACTGTTCTGATTCCGCTAGAATCAGCCAGTCGTCGATATAATTCAAAATGCGTATGCCCTGAAGCCTGAGAGGGGCTAAAGCTGCATCCATGCATTTCGTGAATGTGCGGGGTGACAGAGCTAGGCCGAAAGGAAGAACCCGATACTGCTATTCTTTGCCCCTGAAAGAAAACCTTAGGAACTTCCTGTGCTGAGGGAGGATGGAGATATGGAAGTATGCATCCTTTAGATCTATCGTGACGAACCAATCCTCGGATCTGATTTGGGTCACGATCTGTTTGATGGTCAACATCTTGAACTTGAGTTTCTGAACTGACCGATTCAACAGGCGAAGATCTAAAATGGGACGCAACCCCCCATCCTTCTTTGGAACAATGAAATAACGGCTGTAAAAACCCGATTCTCTGTCGGGAGAGTACACCTGTTCTATAGCTTCTTTTGCTAACAGGGCCTTTACTTCTTGTTCCATTACCAGAGCCTGCTCGGGATGCACCACTGTGGGCAGCACCCCGCTGTAACGAGGAGGACGAGAACCGAACTGGATTCTGTAACCTATCTCTACAATCTGCCGGACCCAAGGAGAAATATTCGGCAGAAGTTTCCACGCTGCCAGAAAATTTACTAAGGGAACCAGCCTCTCGAGGCTGGTCTCTGGTGTTACTGAGAGAGCCAAATCTGGAGCCTGAAACATAATGGCAGGAACTACCTGACCTGACTGCTCTAAAGCCCCCCTCAGAGGGCGCGAAACCGATGCTGTGCCGCAACACAGCATCATCGACTCGCTGGAGACCACTGCGCCCTGAAGCACCGGAGGTGGCAGGGTTGGCAGGAGGGCCTCGTGAGGACCCCGAAGTGGAACGGGCACCGTGTGATGAGGTGAACACCACTCCACTTCGGTCGGGGCTGTCCCCACAGGCCTGGTGCCTAAGCATCAGGACCTTTTTTTTTTTTTGAGCCGAAGCCTTCTTCGCCTGAAGAACGGTCCTCAGATCCGGCTTAGGCTTAGTCGACTTCGGTTAAGAGGGTTGCGTCTGTCTCCAATATCTACGTGGAGGTGCACGAGACGCAACACTCTCTTTTTGTTGCACACGATATGATGAGCTATGCGGCTGGGGCTGCTCACGCCCAGCATCCCCAGGGGGCTGGACACGGCGAGGGATAAACTTTTTAAATGCATCAGACTGTTTTTTAGTCTCCTGGAACCTTTCCACTGCAGCGTGGACTGCGTCACCGAAGAGACCAGATGGTTCAAGAGGAGCGTCTAATAAAAAAGTTCGATCTTTATCTTTAATCTCAGAAAGATTCAACCATAAGTGTCTCTCAGTGGCTACCAAAGCTGCCATAGACCGCCCAATAGCTCTAGCGGTCTCTTTAGTAGCCCTGAGAGAAAGATCGGTAGCCCTACGAAGTTCTCGAACATCGTCATGACTAACACCCTCACTATTATCCAAATCCCCCAGCAGGTCAGCCTGATAAGCCTGGAGCAACGCCATGGTGTGTAAACATGCTCCAGCTTGACCTGCCGCCGCATAAGCTTTGCCCACTAAAGTGGATGTAGTTTTGAGCGGTCTAGTGGGCAAAACTGGGGCTCTCATAGCCGATGCTGGACCAGGCGCGAGATAACTCGCTAAATTTTGCTCAGCCTGGGGCATCGATTCATAACCATATTCTTTTAGCCCTCTAATTCTTGAATAAGTGGTGGTTTGAGGGCTAAAAACACGAGATGAATATGGTTTATTCCAAGATCTAGATATTTCGCTATGTAAATCAGGGAAAAATGGGAGCCCTCGTGGTGGACATAATGTGGCTGAAGAGAGAAATCGCTCATCTAACTTGCTTTTAGGGCGAGTGTTTTTATTCTCAGATGGCCATTCAATATTTAACTTCTCTACAGCTCGTGACATGACATCCACCAGCTCATCATACGCCGGGGAAATAAATTGTGTATCCCTTTCCCCCGTGTGTGCATTCTCACTTTCAACACTCATAACATCAACTTCCTCAGAAGAAGAACAATGCAGAAAGGGAGAGCTCTCTTCCCGGGCGGGAGAAACCGCAGAGCGTGCTTCCGACACCGGGAGAGGAGAGCTAGATCTCCCAGGTAGGGAAGGAGAAAAGGTCCGCGGACCCGTCTCCAACCCCTCCGAGAGATCTAACTGCGATCACCAAGAATGCATTCTCCGCGTTGCCTCGGCAGACGCGGGTCCTGATCCTTGTGGATCGCGAGCCTGCCCACTCTGTTTATCAAAGAGTGACAGGCGGGATCTGAGCATGCGAAGCGGTAGTTTCTCACAGTGCTGGCACTCAGCCCCCTCGAAGGCTGAGGCTGCATGCTCAAATCCCAAACAAATCACACAAAGCTCGTGTGTGTCCCCATCCGTTAAATAACGCGGGCAGGGAGGAACACACTGCTTGTAAACTTGTTTCGCCATAACGTTTCCAACAATATTGTAACAGACAACAATAAATAGACAGAGACAGTTTGACACAGATCGCTTGCTGAGGCAACAGAAGCTAAATGCCGGCGAGCAGCGGAAGTGCTCTTATCCTTTCCTGGTTCATGACGTCACCCGCCCGTGACGCTCATTCTCTCATTCCATTGGACTAGTTGGCATAGATGCTTCAGACGCAATCACGCAAGAGGCGTTCCCACCGTGTCGTTCGACGCATCTCGAAGTTCCCTTTTTCGATAAAGGGAACTAGACATGATTAAATCTACTGATTTAAAGTTTTCTTCATAACCTTCATCAACAATATGCTCAAAAACAACATGCAGTACTACAGTAGCTAAAGTAAAGATAAATTCAGATCTGGGAGCTATGGACCTATCTATGCTTTGGTGTCTGTAATACTAAAAAGACCAATAATTTTTCATTCTAATGTCATTTGTTAGTTTGTCCTCACCTATAGATACATGAACTTTTCTGCCACCAAAAAAAAGGAAAGACCCGTATATCTTTAGATCTATTCAGGCTGCTGCTCACCTCCTCCAATAAAAATGACTCAAGTCGGATGCCCTCCACTATGATCAAGCATGTTTTTGATTCTTTGTACAGGATAATTAGACTTGATAGCAAAATCTGTCAAAGAGTAGCTCAGAGTTCAAAAAAAGGTAGTGAGGTTCTTAGATCTAACTCGTCTCCTTCCTTGACCCTGAGTGCACATCAGGATGGTTCAGGTAAGCCAGAGCATCAAGTGCAGTCCGGGGAAGTATATAAGTCAGAGGAAGCCGCCGAAACTGAAAGGCTGAACCGAACAGAAGGTTAGACTTGAGTATGTAGTGTTTAGAACGCCTTTTCTCCCTTCTGCTTAGTGAGAAGACAAAGTGAAAGTTTAGTGGATGAAAGGGATGGATGTTGATAGGAAATTTCCAATTTCCATTTGGATCATTCCTGTTTTTTCAGACCTTTGGAGCTAAAAAGTGTAATATGCCTGTGTATTATTAGAATAATAGAATTTCTGAAATATACTCTGATCAAGTTCAAACACTTAAAGGTGCATTGCGCAACATTTCATGTTAAAAATACCCGTTTTTTAACCCATACATGCGTAAACAATTGCCTGATGGGCTGAATGAGCCCTTCTCTGCTCACTGAGATTGCCTCTATAGTCCTGTACAGTAAAATATATTAGAGGGATTCGGGCTCGAATCTGAGACTGGGCGTGACGTCATTTGTTATTGTTAGCCGCCATTCTCCTATAAGCGAAGACAACTGAGCGACAAAACTTTAGTCAACTTTCGACAAAAGTAGAAGATGGATTCAAAGAGACCGGCCTGTAGTTCATTCCAAACCCCAACGCAAACTCCACGTAAGACAAAGAAAAGAAAACTTTTGTCTAGTTATTGACCAAAAGGGACAAATTGGAGTCAGGCGTCGGAATAAGACGAGACGAGAGTCAGCATCGGGAAGGCTTTCAACAAATGGATAGATGCTCTAGGACTCAAACTGGACCCTCAGTTGGCTGTTTTCTTGATAAAACGGTAAGATATAGCACAGTCTCTAATGTCTGATACGACAAAACTATGACAACAAATGACGATGCGTAAAATGTGTAATGCTTTAGCCTAAGCTAGATAAATGTACAATCAGAATTGATTTGACTAACGTTACCATTGTCAGTGAACAGGTTCATAAACTAGGAATTGTCTTCGGAAGAATAGTACAGCATGAAACATAAAACATGTCCCATAAAAGATGCTAACTATGTTTTTGTGTATAGCCTACCGGTAGCCTCTGTGTCCTTTGCTAACGTCCTGCCTGCGCTCTGCTCTTCTATCTTCTTCCATCATATTACTTTAGACTTTCCACCATAGTCTTTAAACGCCGCCGTTCGTACTCCGTTATTAAGGTCCTGGTAGGCAGAACGGGAACATTGCGAAAGCCTCCTCCATGCTGGGTTGTTGTTGTTGTATGTGGCGCCGCCGCCGCCGTGCTCGCGTCACTCCCTTACCCCTCGGTTGCTATGGCCACTGGCCAGTGCGACCGCAAACAGCAAAACCGAGTTTGGGGGAGAGTAGTTCTTAGAACTGTTTAGAAGTGGACAGTTCCTATAACTAAGTTCCTATAACTACTTGTTATGAAAGCGGATATAGTGCCATTTGATTGTTTATTACCTTGAGACATTTGAGTGTACTTTGTTGACCAACTGTGTGATATGATTATTATTTTAAGCTTTTACAAATTAATAACTTTTATTGTTCATGAACGTGTTTCCATAATAATACAATCATAAGTGGATACAGTAAACACATAAAACAGTTCAACATGGAGATAAATGGAAACAAAAACTGAAGTTTTCTTCTACCCCCGTTTTCCCCTCACATACAAGTACTCAAATGCCTTTCCTTTCATATATTTAAAATGACTTGCAGATTTATAACTTTATAACCTCTGAAGACATTATGACTGTGAACAAAAGATTTGTGCGGCTGATGCTCCTTTGGTTATGAACAGCTCGTGCTCGTGCAAGCGTGCGTGTGCGTGTGCTCCATGAGCGTGCACATCTCTGGTTGCAGTTTCGCTTGTCGCCAGAGGGGGTGTAGTTCTGCAAAAACTCAGAGACCTGCGTTATGCACCTTTAAACTATATTTAAATGTGATATTTTACATATACATATTTAATGGAAGGTGCATGTAGAGGATTCTTGGATATAATTAAAAAGCTAGAGTTTGACAATGTTTAGTGAGGAAAAATCTTTTCAAATGTTTATATTTTCATATCACTTCCTCTAATGTTATTGACATTGGTAAGAAAGTATACATTTTAAGTATGATAAACAAATTAATACCATAAATCATCACAAAAATCCTAAAATCCATAACTAACTTTTTCATAAAGACTGAATCATTAATCATAAAGATTGAAGCTAACTTCTCAGATATTGTATTTCTTTTTTATTTTATTTCCTCATAAGGCTGGTATTTTTGCTCCTGCACTGGCTGTATCACAGCACAAGTTTAGAAAGGCCTATGCTTATCTGCCCAGCTGATTTATTGCAGGAACCTGCAAAGAAATTCTTATCAACTTAAAGCTTATGGGGTTCATGAAATGATAATAAAACACAATTTAGAGTTCAGTAGTTCCAACCAGGCAGGAAACCTTGTGGGTTTCAAAACATTTTTGTATAATTTATTTCACAGAATTGTATGAATTATTAACTTTTGTGAGAGTAGAGAGAGAGGGAGGAAATTGTCTACTATCAATTATGCATTGTGAATTATTGAAATCACAGTTATCAGTGTTGCCCTACCAAGTAGCTGAGTTCTGTTCAAGTCAATATCTTGTTGCCTCAGTGAAACCCACTATGCTGGGTAAAAATGCAGTATAAACAATAAAATTACAGATCCGCTAATGACAGACTGCATATGGATGTCTTTTAAACATCTGTGCTGCGAAATCACTGTTCAAAAGCTTCTCTAAAATGCTGTGCTGAGTTAGTGCTTTGGGAACACCTTTGTGTTTGACCGTCTGTAAAGTATGTGTGTGAATATGCCAAGGAACTTAGCCTTGAACTTGGAAGCTTCTGACTGTGATGTCATTGGAATGCGTGCTCGTCAGAGGCTATAATTAAATGTGCCACAGGTGCATCTTTAGGTTTCTTTGTCTTTTGAGAAAGCCGTACTGTGTGTGGTGTGTGTGTGTGTGTGTGTGTGTGTGTGTGTGTGTGTGTGTGCAAGCTCTCTCTGTCTGTCTCTCTTTCTCTGAGGTTCATTGAGCCACAGATCTGTCTCTCTGCGCGACTAAGCAGACGGCCCATGCCATCAATCGTTAAATGGATGCGCTGGTCGCCCCAAAGCGCTAACTCAGTGCAGCATTGACAGAAGCTTTTGAAAGAGAACAGGGTTACAGTCAAGTAACCAGAGATGATTTAAATGTAAGCACTAATTTTAATGGGTCACGAAACTCCAAAACACATCACACTTATCAGCATTACTCATGAGAACGAACTCTTTAAAACCCAATCACTGAGCTGTATTACGCATGAGATCGCAGTACAGCAGAAAATTCAAACGTGCGTGTATGTTTCCTCAGAATAGTAGCACAAAAGTAATTGTTTAATTTTCCCCAAGATGCTGTCAGAGCTGGAGTTTGACTACCAACACATGGAAAATATGACTGTAACAGTATGTAACAACATGCAGAGCACGCATGAGAACAGTTTCTGCGTGAAACACCGCAATGAGTTTAACAACTCTAGCAACGTGGATCATAGATCATATATGGACTGTTTCAAATGTTTACTGACCAATTTCTGCGTGAAACACCGCAATGAGTTTAACAACTCTAGCAACGTGGATCATAGATCATATATGGACTGTTTCAAATGTTTACTGACCCATTTCGGTAACACTTTATTTTACGGTGTCCGTGATACAGAGTAATTACTTAATTAATTACTTAGTAATAGACATTATAATAACATGTAACATGTAACTAAGTTATGGAACAGCCTGTACTTACAGATTGTAATTACACACATGTAATAGGCAGATACTGTTACACATATGTAACAGGCTGAGTAGGTTACATACATGTTAGCGACTTGGTACAATGTAACAAGTACTTAAATATGTTACTAAGGTAAAAAGCCTGCTGTTACACATGGTCATTTTGTACCTTCTAAAATAAAGTGTATCAAGGTTGTACTTAAGTGCACTTCATGTGTATCTACAAACCTTATCCATCTGAATTAACCCTCTAGTTTACAGCTTAAATACATGCAGTAGCTTCTTAATTACAATAAATTTACAGAATATTAAATAGGAATAAGCTATGTAAAATAAAGTGTATCAAGATTGTACTTAAGTGTACTACATGTGTATCTACACACCTTATCCATATGTACTTTAGTTTGAATTAGGCCTAACTCCCTCGTTCACAGCTTAAATGCATGTGGTAGCTTCCTAATAACATTGCAATTACATAATATTACACAGGGATAAGCTACGTAAAATAAGGTGTATCAAGATTGTACTTAAGTGTACTTGTGTATCTACAAACCTTATCCATATGTACTTTAGCTTGAATTAGGCCTAACTCCCAAGTTCACAGCTTAAATGCATGTGGTAGCTTCCTAATTACATTGTAATTACATAATATTACACATGGATAAGCTACTCAAAATAAAGTGTATAATGATTGGGCTTAAGTGTACTACACATGTACCTACATACCTTATACACATGAAGTACACTTAAGTGCAATCTTGATACACTATTTTAGAAGGTACAAAAATAACTATGTGTAACTGCAGGCTTTTTACACCTTAGTAACATATTTAAATACTTGTTGTTATATTGAGTAGTACAATGTACTTTCTTATATAATTACATTGTACCAAGTCAGTAACACGTATGTAACCGACTCTGCCTGTTACACATGTGGAACAGTAGCTGCCTATTACATGTGTAATTACAATCTGTAAGTACAGGCTGTTCCATAACTTAGTTACATATTAATTACATTTTGTTACATGTTATTACAATGTCTACTACTAAGTAATTAATTAAGTAATTACTCTGTATCACGGACACCGTAAAATAAAGTGTTACCCATATTTCATATACTCTAGTGTTCTAAACATGAATCAGCACCGTGTATGTGCACATATTTAATCATGTCTTCTTCAAATGAAATATGTACAAATAAGGACACTGATACAGCCGTATGTTTGATCTTGATGACAAGATGAGTTATTCTGAATCGATACACAGAAGACAATGTAGACCAAAAATTCAAAGAACAATGTACATTTTTTTTTTTGTGTTGTTGTTTAACAACCAGGCTAAAACACTTTAAAATTCTAAATACAGTTCTTCTTAAAATGGTTCACACATTATGTTTGACAGTCCAAATAAATGTTTGGTAAAGATTTACAAAAAGTGATAATTGCACAGGTTTAGAATTTTAGAACATCACTATCAATTTTTAATTCCCCTTTTTAGTTGCTTTCGCCACTGTATAGGTGTAACGCGTAGTGTTTCAGAAACATAGAAGAGGAGGATCCATGTGGAGTATGGCAGTTTATTCAAAAAATAATACAAATAACCAGGCAAAAACTATAGTAAATCCAAACAAAGTATAAAACAACTGAAAACAACTCACACGAAACATCCACTAAGGACAACACCAAACAAAGAACATGAGAAACACTTGGGTATATATATATATATACACTAAAGGAAAGATTGGCAAACAAGACACACCTGTGAACAATCAGGTACTAATCAACAATAAATACTACAAAAGACTACAAATCATGGCACAGAACAGGAAAATAACAAAAGTCCACACAAGATAAGGGGAATACAATACAGGAATCATGACAACAGGTGAACCATTTATTCAGCAACTTGTGAGCTTTTTTTTAACCACCCTGGTGTCTGTATTTATATTTGAGTTTGTGCCAAATGAACAGAGGCTGTAAATTTGTCATTTTTATTTAACTTTCGGGAAATCCATCAAGTTGGTAACCGAGCACACAGACCCAATCAGAAAGAGATTTTAAATCTTTTTCTCTTTCTTGCTTCTTGAGCTCTCAAAATGCAGTCTGTCTCTCTTACAGTCAGAGATAGGGAGGCTTTAAAACTGCTTAAGAGGAAAGTATGGAATTATAGAAAGAAGCTTTAAAGGAAAGTTGAAAAAGATGTGTTGGTTTCAAGTAATCAAAAACTTAAGACAAGAAGAATTGATTTGACATTGAAAAGTTTAAAAGGTTTTAAATATTTTAAATGCCGAAGCTGAAGTAAGGATGAATAAAAAAATAAGAAAATATATTTTATATTAGATCTCTAGTTTCAGTTAACTAAATCAGTGACACAAGTGCCTATTTGTGATATAAATAACAAAAATCTGGTTAATTTAAACAATAAAAAAAAAATATGAATATCCTCCTCTAAATGATTGATATTGTAATTGTATGACATTTTCATTTCTTCCTATTTCATGCACACAAAGTCATCCACTGTTACTGTATCGTGTCACATAATGGGTTTACTATATTTGTAAGGACCCATATGTCTTTAATATCATTGTAAAATATCATAACAAACAACTGTTTATGTATCCTCATGAAACTGATCTACAGAAAACATCTTGGTTACATATGGTAACCCTTGTTCCCCGAGGAGGAAACGGAGACATACGTCAGAGGTGATTAACCTACCCACTTCGAGTGTAACTAAACGAGTCAATGCACATTGGCATGCGATAATTGCACCAGCTGCGGTGCATCGCATCTTTGTTTTTCCGCTGAGGAGCCAGACTTTGTGACTCGGCCGTACAGCGGAGGCTCAACAACCGTGGTGACGGGATGTACGTCTCCATTCGCTCCTCGGGGAACGAGGGTTACCATACGAAACCGAGACGTTCCCCCTCGCCAGTCACTTTCTATGTACGTAAGAGTTTTTAAGAGCCACATAGGAACTAGTTCTTCTGAAATAATAATTTAGTTTAAAAACAGTAAAAAAAAAAATAATCATGAAAATTCATAAGAAATGTATTGTTTTAAAATGCATGATTTAGTAATGTTTAGATCTGATAACATTTCAGCTTTCAGTCATATACCACTACGTCATAGCATAAGCGATTGAATGTAGTTAGTTTAGTTTGAAGTTAGAGACGTTGGAAGCAACACAGTTTTTTGACCGTGCATACCATGTCTATGTATAATTTTATGTTTTGGAAGTAAACAGGACGACCGTTTGGTTTGCTCGTGTTTCAAATACTGGTTGTAGTTAGACTGACTTCAAAAGGTGGTACAGAAGAATTAGAAGAAACTAGGTACCACTACAGAGATTCTGGGGACTGGGGATATCTACCGACACGCCACTGCTGCTGGCCCGTCCAGTGCTCCACTTGAGTCTCCTGGCCTGACCGCAATGTTGGGCCGAAAGTCGGAGCTCTAAGCAGAGAAGGTCAGTCACCGCTATTCTGCTAGACCCACTAAGTGTGACTTATTGGATAATGCTGGGAAAGCGCTACGCTGCGGAAGCCACATCCTACCCCGGAGGGAGGTACTGCAGGGTAGTGCAAATATATGGCAGTCTCTAAAGCACAACACTGATCGGACATTTTCGGGGGTCTTCCCGGTGGGAAGAACATCATTCAACGAACAGGTTCCACTTCAGTGCATAGAGGCACCTCATTTAGCGGGCTCTAGCGGAAGTGGTGGTGTCTACCACTGCCTGGGGTAGGTCACCTAGAACCTCTGCATCCCGTCCAGGGACCAGACATGGAGTTTCCAGAGGTCTGGACGTAGGTGCCATAGAGTGCCCCATCACTGAGAAAGCAAGTCCTTTGAGAGGAGCATGAGTTCTGGGAACCAGGTCTGGTTGGGCCAGAATGGTGAGACTAGCAAGACCTGCTCCTCGTCCTTCCTGACTTTACACAGTGTCTGTGCAAGAAGGCTTACTGAGGGAAACGCATACTTGCGCAGACCCCGGGGCCAGCTGTGTGTCAGTGCCTCCGTGCCGAAGGTTCCCTCGATCAGGGAGTATAACAACTGGCAATTGGACGAAGTCCTGGGAGATACGGCTCCAAAGAAGTCCCATATCATCTGGATCGCCTGGGGATGTAGACGCCACTCTCCCAAAAGCATAGGCTGCCGTGAGAGCTTGTCGGCTGCATGATAGAGCACGCCCGGGATGTGAATAGCACAAAGCGACCTCAGATGCTTCTGACTCCATAGGAGGAGATGGCGGGCGAGTTGTGACATGCAGCAGGACCGTAGACCACCTTGTCGGTTGATGTACACAACAGTCACAATGCTGTCCGTACGGACCAGTACATGCTTGCCATGTAGCAGCCCCTTGAGGCGGCCCAGCGCGAGGCGCAGCGTAGGAATTATACTCTGAACTTCAATTATTTTGCGGATTCGCGCAGGTGCAGTGTCATAAACTTGTTTTAACCTGTTGACCGTTGCCAGTGCGTCGGCGCACTGAAGCGTTTTTTTTTTAATAGTTCAAAGTTACTATAAGATTTAATGTTATTACCTTGACAAACTATACATCATTAAAAAGATATAAGACTCACGTTTCAGTATTTGACCACTATTGTATTCTGAGAAATTTATATTGACAGACAGTTATGTCTTAATTTGTGTCAGACGCTCCCATTCATAAAAAAACTCCTGTGCTGTCGTCATGACAGCGATTCACAGAACAACGTCCCTCACGGCTTTTAGCTCAAAAGTGTGTAGATTTGGAGAAATATTGATATAATCTCAGTTTACATCAGATTTCTATTGACAGGAATAATATTTTATTGAATTTATAGCCAAATGCGTCAATGTAATTATTATGAGCGTGGTATACTGATGTGCTGTGTTTTCAATTCATACCAGCAGCCTGAGGGCGCTCTACTGAACATTATAGTCCATATTTGAAACACATGAAGAAGAGCGTTGATAATGCAGAAAATCCCAAATCCCCAACCACAAACAGAGCTAACAGATCGCTGTAACATGCAGATTGTCTTTTTGAAGACAATAAACATTTTTTGTGTTGTTTGTGAATGCTTTATTGGCATTTATGTTGTTTCTATTGTTGTGTGAGGGTGTATACCTTCTGGATGTAATGGTTCTCTCTCTCACAAAGGGTCCGACCACGGACTGAAGGTTTGACGGCAGTGCGGGTGACGGTCAACCAGTACATGCCGCTCTACCATGCCCATCTCGGGACTCGGTCGTGAAGCCAGTGGTGAAGTAGTTTCATATGAAGCAAGCCGAGGGGCGTTGGGCTGCCATATGCCCCAGGAGCCTCTGAAAGAATCCGGACTTGCTCCACTGTGATTCACGCTGTCTGGTTGACCGTGTCTAACTCAATACAGAGAAAAGTGATCCTCTGAACCGGGGAGAGTTTGCTCTTTTCCCAGTGGACCTGAATGCCCAACAGGCTGAGGTGACTGAGCACCATGTCTCTGTGTTCGCCAGAATCAGAGATGTGTTCACCATTGTCATCAAGATAGTTGAGAGTGTGAACGAGAGAGTGAGAGTGTTGAGAGTGTGCATTCTCAGAGTGGAACAATGGCTTCCTCCGCGACCTTCGTAAAGACTCGAGGCGACAGGGACATTTAAGCGTGGCTCACTGCCATCCGCACCCTCTTGAGACCTAGAGATAGAGAATCTGCTCTACTGAGAATTTGGGTACCGCTGACTGAGACGCCAGTGGCAGAACAGAATTTGATTAAACAAAAGATTCTCCACCCGGCCCTCGACCAGGGAAGAGCAGCTGTGCCCAACTCTTGGTCGCCCATCTCAGGGCTGCTGAGACAAGTGGCGCCATCTTTCTGCGAAGGCTTGACATCACAGTAGAGCTGGCTGTGACAGCGTTTTTTCCCCCCAGGGGACTGACACCCTTGGCGACAAACAGACTGAGGGGCAGCCATGAGTGACTCTGGTATAACATCAGGACAAGCTCTTGGTTACTTTAGCCTGCTTCACAATTAAGTTATTTCAGTTCAGTTCAGTTCAGTTCAGTAACGGGAACGAGAATACCCAATGCCCCATAATTCAAATACCTGAGTGTCAGACTGTTCAGCTAAGCACTAAGCACCTGAGAACCTGGGGCAGCATCCAGGTCTAGGCTGTAAAACCTCACAAATGTGAGCGGAGAGGACCAGCCCGCCGCATCACAGACATCTTGGAGAGAAACCCCATGCAGTAAGGCTTTAGAAGCCGCCATACTCCTGGTCGAGTGAGCTCGGACCACCAAAGGACAAGGCTGGCCCGAGTACTCATAAGCAAGTGAAATAGCCTCGACTATCCACTTACTGACTGTCTGTTTGGAAGCAGGAAGACCTTTTTTAGGTGATCCAAAGCAAATCAATAGTTGATCGGACTTCCTGATTGAGGATGTCCGATGTACATATGTGTCCAATGCTCGCACTGGACACAAGAGGTGCAGTCTTTCCTAGTCCGCAGTGGTAAAGGGAAGACCTTAGGGACGTATTCCTGTTTTGGATATAGGAACGCCTTGACCATCCCCGGTGCAAATTCAAGGCAAGTGGGGGAGACCGAAAGAGCCTGAAGGTCACCAACTCTCTTGAGGGACAAAATAGCTAGCAGAAAGATAGTCTTAAGAGTAAGGAATTTCTCTGAGACCGAATCTAAGGGCTCGAATGGGGCCCTAGACAGGCCTTCTAGAACTATAGTCAAATCCCAAGCTGGCACCCTAGTGTGAGTTGCAGGGCTTAGCCTCAAAGTGCCACGAAGGAAACGTGTAATCAGGGGGTCTCGACCCAAGGATGTACCCCCCACCAGGGTGTGATAAGCCGCAATGGCTGCCACGTAAACTTTTAGCGTGGAAGGGCATAAACCTGACACAAAGCGCTCTTGCAGGAACTCGAGTACTGTGTTCACAGAACAGTTAACTGGATCCAAATGACGTCGGTGACACCATAAAGAGAAAACTCTCCATTTAAGCGCATATAGTTTCCTAGTAGCCGGAGCTCTGGAGCTTAGGATGGTCTCAGCAGCCTCAGCTGAAAGACCACTTTCTATGAGTTGGGCCCCCTCAGAGGCCAAACCCACAGATTCCAAATCTCTGGACGAGGGTGAAATATTGTGCCCCCGGCCTGAGACAGAAGGTCTCTCCTGATCGGGATCTCCAATCGAGGCCCGTCTAGAAGAAGGACCAGGTCCGAAAACCAGATCCGACTCGGCCAGCGTGGAGCTACTAGCAGTAGGCTTATTCCAAGCCGACGGACCCTCTCCAGAACTCCTGGGAGCAGAGCAACAGGGGGAAAGGCGTACAGACGTAGCCTCGGGGGGCTGGGTGAGTAAGGGAATACCAGAGGGGACAGTGCGTCGTGTTGTGAGACGCGAACAGGTCCACCGCTGCTCTGCCATATGCCTCCCAGATATTCTCCACCGCCTCGGGGTAGAGTCTCCAGTCCCCTGGCCTCAGCTCCTGCCTCGACAGGATGTCTGCTCCTATATTCTGGTCCCCAGGAATATACACTGCCCTCAGGGAGAGTACCTTCCCCAGGGACCACAGGAGGATCTGGTGCGCCAGTTTGCAAAGCGGACGCGACCTCAGACCCCCCTGACGGTTCAGATAAGAGACCACAGATGTGTTGTCTGTTCGAACGAGCACATGATGGCCTCTTAAGTCCGGAAGGAAATGTCTCAACGCATTGAAGACGGCCATCATCTCCAGGCAATTTATGTGCCACGAAAGATGATGGCTTTTCCACAGACCCTGAACCGAGCGGCCTTCCATTACCGCTCCCCAGCCGGTGAGGGAAGCATCTGTCGAGATAGTAGCTCGATGGCAAAGAGCTCCCAACACCGGACCCTGGGTTAAGAACCAGTGTTTCCTCCATATCTCTAAGGCACGAAGGCATCACCACGTAACCTTGATCATACGGAAAGGGTTTCCCCTCGGGGAGAACCCTCTGGTCCTGAGCCACCACTGTAAAGGCCTCATGTACAGCAGGCCAAAAGGTATCACGTTGGACGCTGCTGCCAGTAGACCCAACAGTTTCTCGAACTGTTTTACAGTGCGTGACTGACCTAGCTTTAGCTCTTTGGTGGCTGCCAGGATAACAGCTACACGAACGGGCGATAGGTTGGCCCTCATCGTCACTGAATCCCATACCACACCAAGGAAAGTGGTTCTCTGTACTGGAGAAAGAACACTCTTCTTGGCATTGAGACTCAACCCCAACATCTGCATATGGTCGAGAACGACACCTCGGTGCCGAACCGCCAACTGCTCTGATTCCGCTAGAATCAGCCAGTCGTCGATGTAGTTCAGAATGCGTATGCCCTGAAGCCTGAGAGGGGCTAAAGCTGCATCCATGCATTTCGTGAACGTGCGGGGTGATAAAGCTAGGCCGAAAGGAAGAACCCGATATTGGTATTCTTTGCCCCTGAAAGAAAACCTCAGGAACTTCCTGTGCTGAGGGAGGATGGAGATATGGAAGTATGCATCCTTTAGATCTATCGTGACAAACCAGTCCTCGGATCTGATTTGGGTCACGATCTGTTTGAGGGTCAGCATCTTGAACTTGAGTTTCTGAACTGACCGATTTAACAGGCGAAGATCTAAAATGGGACGCAACCCTCCATCCTTTTTTGGAACAATGGAATAACGGCTGTAAAAACCCGACTCTCTGTCGGGTGAGTACACCTGTTCTATAGCTTGTTTCGCTAACAGGGCCTTTACTTCTTGCTCCATTACCAGAGCCTGCTCGGGATGCACCACTGTGGGCAGCACCCCGCTGTAACGAGGAGGACGAGAACCAAACTGAATTCTGTATCCTTTCTCTACAATCTGCAGGACCCAATGAGAAATATTCGGCAGAAGCTTCCACGCTGCCAGAAAATTTACTAAGGGAACCAGCCTCTCGAGGCTGGTCTCTGGTGTTACTGAGAGAGCCAAATCTGAAGCCTGAAACATAACGGCAGGAACTACCTGACCTGACTGCTCTAAAGCCCCCCTCAGAGGGCGCGAAACCGATGCTGTGCCGCAACACAGCATCATCGACTCGCTGGAGACCGCTGCGCCCTGAAGCACCGGAGGTGGCAGGGTTGGCAGGAGGGTCTCGTGAGGACCCCGAAGTGGAACGGGCACCGTGTAATGAGGTGAACACCGTTCCACTCCGGTCGGGGCTGTCCTCACAGGCCTGATGCCTAAGCATCAGGACCTTTTTTTTTTTAACCGAAGCTTTCTTCGCCTGAAGAACGGTCCTCAGATCCGGGTTAGGCTTAGGCGACTTCGGTTGAGAGGGTTGCGTCTGTCTCCAGTATCTTCGTGGAGGAGCACGAGACGCAACACTCTCTTTCTGTTGCACGCGATATGATGAGCTAGACGGCTGGGGCTGCTCACGCCCAGCAGCCCCAGGGGGCTGGACACGGCGAGGGATTAACTTTTTAAAAGCATCCGACTGTTTTTTAGACTCCTGGAATCTTTTCACTACTGCATGAACTGCGTCACCAAAGAGACCAGAGGGTTCAAGCGGAGCGTCTAACAAAAAAGTTCGATCTTTTTCTTTAATCGCAGAAAGATTGAGCCATAAATGTCTCTCAGTGGCTACCAAAGCTGCCATAGACCGCCCAATTGCTCTGGCGGTCTCTTTAGTAGCCCTGAGAGAAAGATCGGTAGCCCTACGAAGTTCTCGAACATCGTCATGACTAATTCCCTCGCTATTATCCAGATCCCCCAGCAGATCAGCTTGATAAGCCTGAAGCAATGCCATAGTGTGCAAGCACGCTCCGGCTTGACCTGCTGCCGAATAAGCTTTGCCCACTAAAGTAGATGTATTTTTTAATGGTCTAGTGGGCAAAACTGGGGCTTTCATGGAAGATGCAGGACCAGGCGCAAGATAACTCGCTAAATTTTGTTCAACCTGGGGCATCGAACCATAACCGTAATTATTATTATTATTAGACTTTATTGTCCACCTTAGTGGAAATTCGTCTTCGACTTCTCCAAACATATATGCATCAGTGACACCACAGTTAAAATTACAAAATACACACAGTTAAGAGTATAGCACTACTACCGTCAACATACAACAACAGAAAATGGAAAGCAGCGCAGCTGAAGTTATAAACACACAGATGCTTTCAGTTTAAATTAAGTTCCTGTATGGCATGGGGAATAAAGGATCTCTTATACAGTAGATGTTCCGGTTCGCCCTTGGGACCCTGAATCTACGGCCAGATGGGAGCAACTCAAACTCTGAGTTGAGTGGGTGTAGGGTGTCTGCTGAAATCTGTCTGGCCTTCCTGAGTACCGCCCTATCATACACATCCCCAAGCGGCCTTTGTGACTTGCCAATCACCTTCCCAGCAATATTAACAATTTTAGAAAGCTTGTTTTTGTCTTTCACATTCAGGTTGCCATACCAAGCTGTTATATTGAACTGTAAAATGCTTTCTACCAGACCCCTATATGCCATCTCAAGAATGTGTTGACTGACCCTGAAACTCCTCAGCTTTCTGATTAAAAATAATCGCTGGTTAGCTCTCTTAAAAATACTCTCTGAGTTAACATTAAAACTTAAAGTGCAATCAATGGTTGTACCCAAGTACTTAAAATTTTCCACTACTTCCACCGGCCGGCTGTTAAGTACAACAGGGGTGATGTTACTGGCCCCTCTTGGTTTTGTTTGTATTATAAGTTCTTTTGTTTTAGTCACGTTAATTTCCAGTTTAACAGTCTGACACCAGTCCTGCAATAAAGTGACTTGGCTAAAATAAGCTTCCTCATGTGCTACATTATTTTCTGTGAGAAGTCCTACCAAGGCCATGTCATCAGCATACTTAAGTAAACTAACATTGGTGCTGTGCACAGTCATGTCATTTATATAAATCGAAAACAACAGTGGTGACAACACACAGCCTTGTGGTGCTCCTGTGTTTATGACAAGCTCATCTGAGTAGACCCCATTCATTAAGACTCTCTGAGGGCGGTCAGTTAAGAAACTTCTAATCCAGTGAATGAGCCCACCATTCACATTCATCCTATGAAGTTGTTCTAAAAGAATATCAATTTGCATAGTATTAAAAGCAGATGTAAAATCAATAAAAAGAACCCGAGCAAGTGATTTTGGTTGTTGCAGATGTTTAGCTATTTGATTTACAAGAGTAAGAGTTGCGTCCTCTGTGCCCCTGTGTGACCTATAGGCAAATTGAAGGGGGTCAAGTTGATTCCCAACAGAAGCCATAAGATGGGTGCTGACCACTCTCTCCATACACTTGGCTAAGAGTGGAGTGAGTGCCACCGGTCTAAAGTCTCCAAGGTCTGTAGCCCTAGAGACCTTAGGCACAGGTATTATTGTGGACTTCTTCCATACATTTGGGAAAACACCACAATTCAGCAAAATTTGGAACAGCTGAGTAAGAACCCCTTTAAGCTGTTGAGAGCACACCTTTAGCACCCTCCCTTGGAGGCCATCAGGCCCAGGGGCTTTGTTTGGTCTGATTTTAGAGAGACACATGGCTACTTCTTCTTCAGAAAGCTGTATATGTTCATAACTACCAATCTGATCACATGTAATATTGCAGCCTATTTTTGGGTCTCTCACATCATATCTTCCATAGAAAATATTTAAATCATTAACAAATTTGCCACAATCTGCCACGTTTACACTTTGTTTTTTTCTTTCCCTACCCATTATTGTATTTAATCCCTCCCATGCTTGTTTTGCATTGCCTGTACAAAATCTTTGCTCAACCTTATTCTTAAAATCAATTTTTGCTGTAAAAGCTTTACGTTTGAAATCCTTCTCTTTCTCCTTTACTAAGTCAGCTTCTCCTCTCAAAAATGCAGCCCTTTTCTCATTCAGACACATTTTAAGATCCTTTGAGAGCCATGGCTTGTTATTACTAAACACTTGAACTATCTTAGAAGTGATAACAGTTTCTTCACAGAACTTGATATAGCATGTAATTGTGTCTGTCAATTCGTGATGATCATGGCATGCGTCAAAAAACATACGCCAATCTGTAGAGTCAAAACAATCTCTAAGCTCCTCCTCCCCATCCTCAGTCCATTGACGTACAGTTTTCAGGAGTGGTTTTTCACGCCTGACTTTCTGTCTGTATGTTGGAAGGAGATGAATGACATTGTGATCGGACTTACCAAGAGGAGGGCGACTCACTGCCTTATATGCGTCTGGGATGTTACCGAAGCACTGGTCCAGTATGCGAGTGGAGCGATTGGGCGTGGTGACATACTGCTGCAGAGTGGGTAGATGAGGTGACAGCTGACACGTGTTGAAATCCCCCAAAATAAACACCGGCTGATCTGCTGATCGGGAGAGAGCAGCATTGAAGCTGTCGGTTATTATTTCCGCGGCTTCTTTGTTGTTAGGCCCTGGGACATAGACAAGTATAATGGTGATTTGCCCAAACTCCCGCGGAAGGTAAAACGGCCTGATAGATACAGACAGCACCTCATAGTCTCTAGTGCACACTCTCTTGAGTACTTTGAATTGTGAAGCCCAAGCGTTGTCAATAAACATGCAGAGTCCTCCCCCGATGGATTTTTGAGATGACACCTTATCACGATCTGCTCTTATAACTGTAAATCCTTTCATATCAATGCAAGTGCTGTCCTCGTGAAGCCATGTCTCTGTGAAGCAGAGCAAATTACTCCTCCGAAAATCCTCATCAAACCGGAGGCGTGTTGTGATCTCATCCAGTTTATTATTTATTGATCTGACGTTTGACAGAGTTATGATGGGAAGCGGGTGTCTGTTTCCTCTCCTTCTCAACCTATTACGAACGCCCCCCCTCGAGCCTCTTTTTTTCCTTTTCCTACCTTGGGCTTTTCCGTGAGGGGTTGATGATACGTGATTTAAGTCCACAGACACAGCTTTATTCCGTAGAGCAAGAAGAAAATCCCTCGAGTATGTAATCAGTGGCGAAGTTCGTTCACTTCCTTCATTGTTCCCGGCTAGGGCAAAGTTCTCTCTTATGACAGCATATAGAATGAAAACAATCACCACTGCGCGCAAGTAATCCATTTCCATGTTGCTTAACTCAAGGACGTGAACAAAACAGAAGTTTACAACACGATTAACGCCGAAAATTCACAAACAACAACCAAACGAACGGAGAAGCACAGGGTCAGCAGCCGTGCCGCGCCCCAAAACAGCCACCAACATAATCCTTAGACCCTCTAATCTTAGAATATATATTAGACTGAGGGTTAAAAACACGAGATGAAAACGGGTTTTTCCATGATTTAGATAGCTCGTCATGCAAATCTGGAAAAAAAGGAATCCCTCGTGGTGGAGATAATGTGGCTGAAGAAAGAAAACGCTCGTCTAACTTGCTTTTGGGGCGAGTGTTTCTAGTTTCAGATGGCCAGTCAACATTTAATCTTTCTACAGCTCGTGACATGACATCCACCAGCTCATCATATGCCGGGGAAATAAACTGTAAATCCCTTTCCCCCGTGTGTGCATTATCACTGTCCAAACTTACAACGTCAACTTCCTCAGAAGATGAGCATTGTAGTAAGGGGCTCTCTCCCGGGCGGAAGAAACCGCAAAGTGTGCTTCCGACACCGGGGGAGGAGAGCTGGATCTCCCGGGTAAGGAAGGAGAAAGGGCCCTCGGACCCGTCTCCATCCCCTCCGAAAGATCCAATTGCGATCCCCAGGAATGCATTCTCCGCGTTGCCTCGGCAGACGCGGGTCCTGATCCCTGATCCCGTAGCGTTTTCGACGCATCTCGAAGTTCCCTTTTCGATAAGGGAACGGGTTGTTTTCTATGCTAATTGAGCTTAAGAGGGAAAAGGAAATTTAACCAATAGAACAAAAAAAAAAAAAAGAAAGAACACAAATTAACTAAAAGCACAAAGCCCCAACGGCAAGGAGGCCATATCTCACAGATAATGTGACCAGTCTGTTGTTAGAGCAAAACGAGGACAACCACACATGCTGGGAGGCTGAGGGCTCGTTCAATCTGGGGAATGGTGCATATGCCAGAGAGACAGAGACACGTCCAATCTGTCAGGCAAACACCTATGCCAGTCATGCACCAATTTCTCAGACCCGAACCTCTGACTGCAGATGGCAAGCCTCACCTAAGTACCGGCCACGGAAATTTATCCAATATATTGCTCTGGCTAGTGACCAAATGTGATGCAGGAAAAGAAAATGGGCGGTGCTCAAGATGCTATTCCATATGGCCAACCAGTATATACTCCCCACCAACCACTGATAGGGTAATAAATGAGACAACTCACCAACCAAATGCTGACAGGAAGGACCCATCACTGAACCTGTCACACTGTCGGTTGGTCGGTTCTTTTCCTGTTTTATACCCGCTTTTTTTACATGTATGTGAAGAGTGTATGCGAACTATCCATAAAGACTCGTGGGACTACCAGTTCTGTGATTCAGGTTTCAGGTCATCTTTTATTTCACCTGTGCAGACTACAAAACCTCCGACAGACATTATATGTTCCAAACCTGCATGAATTTCCATCTTCTGCGGAACATAAAAAATTATGTTTTGAAGAATGTTGGTAACCAAACAGTTGCAGTTCCCATTGACTTACATTTTATTTTTTCCCCATACAGAAAGCTGAAACTGTTTGGTTATCTTCTTTTTTGTTCTGCAAAAGAAAGTAATTCATACAGTTTGTAGCAGCATGAGGGTGAGTAAATTATTACAGGAGTTTAGTTTTTATGGATGGACTATCCCTTTAAGTCTACTTAAATGACAATAATTAAATGCCTATAATAACATAAAACAAATATTTCTGTTTAATAAAAATGTGTCAACAATGCTGGCTTTTAATTTCTTTTTAAATTAAATTGGTGTTTAATTGACAATCAAATAAGTGGTATCACTCATCCCTAGCTATGAGTCAGTCAGAAACTGTCACTCCAAAATGTCAATGGGCCTAAGCACAAATCTACACAGAGGTTAGAAGCCTATTAATCCCAAGCAGGCATGTTTGTACCAATATGCATGTGTTTCTGTGAGAGCATAAGATAAAGAAAATAAGGTGGTGTAATCTAAGAAGAAAGTTGTATTTAAAAACAAATCTGAGGAACCTCATGTTACAATGACAGCTCATATGCAACATGAGCCAGATGCCTTGAGCAGTCCTTGTGTCAGGTTTATGGAGAGCTCCACCTGTTCCCTCCCTCTTCCCAACATGGCGCTGACATTTTGTGATATTTCAGCCAAATGTCACGAGACAGACTCCGATGAACAAGCGTACGGAATGTCCCGCCGAAAGAGATACGCATGCAGTTGTACTCAAATGAAAGTTCACATTTGATTCGTTGTGCTTGGGCACTGATATGTGACGCCAAAGAATGCGGGAGATAGGGTCGTTATGCCAGCGAGGTTGGAGAGCAGAGAAAATCTGGCTAATAAGGTCACACTGTTTGATGCTAGCTGGTTGACACAACCCTGTGTCAAAGATGGGAAGCGGCAAGAAAAATGCCATCTTAAGGAACTATGACCGGGATGCTCATAGCCGTTAAACACATAGTTCATGATTCTGATCCTCAACCAGGGTTTCCTTTTCTAACCTGCTGCATTCTGTCTGTGTAATATGAAACATGCTGAAACATTTTGTAAGAATTAACAATGTTGTTCATTAGCACATGCTGTCTGCTTTGTTTTAGCACCAAAACTGAATTTGCCACACAACAAGCTTGGAATACTGGTCTCAAGCATGGGATCCCAATGTCAATTATTTTACTGATGGTAAATAATGTAAAACTGTGCATATTAAATTAATGAAATAATCAAAAAGAAAACCTTTAAGTAGTTTGGCAGGGTCTATTATTATTATTTATTAGAAAAAAACATGTCATTGACACCTTTCTGATGTCCCTAGCAAGTTTAACTAGCTTAACCAGCAGCAATGCAATAGAAAGACCAAGCTGTTTAACCAGATAATTTTGGTGAACAATATGGTTATGCTGATCCACCAGCCAGCACCAAATGACCAAATTTATGCAGGTCTAAAATAGTCTTTTCAGCAGAGGTGGGGCAATTGCTTAGTGAAATTTCCCTGCTTACGTTCTCACCCTTTTCAAGTTAACTTATAAAACCAGAGGAAGATTCCTTCTAAGGCATTCATTATTGTCTCTCTTCAGGCTCAAAAAGACTTTAAAAACTTTGAAAGGCATGGCAGGAAAAGCCTTCTTGAAGAGAACACCTCTCTTCACATCTCTCCTTTTTAATTTGTAGTATGTCTGCTTCAAAAAGCAATCCAATTATGAAGCTTTTGATGAATTTAATGACAGTTAATTTTGCCGGGCCTGTCCTCAAAGGACTGGTTATGGGAGATGGACATTAAAGGGATTTGAATTGTATGAAAAGTCTAGAGGATATCAGTTTTGATCCACCAGACGAGTGGGAATGGATCCCAGACAGGCAGATAAGTTCTGGTTGAGTACTTTTTTTTTTTTTTTTGGATTAGCATAATAGGATAATTAAAAGTATTTTCAATCTGCAGTTGCTGTCACTGTTCATCTGGCCTCTAACATCTGTACTGACTCCTGGACATCAATGCCAATGTCTTAAATATGTCATATCTTTAATGCTGAATGTGATAATACTTGGCTAGATGGAAGTGTGTTCACTGTTCATGTTAAATTAAGGTTTGTTGTTAAAATTCAGAGCTATCTTCATTTTAGAAAGATATTTTAATTCTGAAGTATCTGAAGTTTAATTCTTAAGTGTCTGCTAATGCAGAAATATAAATGTAAACTCGATTTTAATTTACAAATCACTTTGTTTGGTGCTTTGTAAGGCGTTTCTTTGCAGTTTATAAGGTGTTTTGATTATCTGTTGTTACATACAGTACAGTTGCTAGCTGCTGCTTTAAGGTGGATCAATGTTTTGAGCAAATGTAACCCCTCCGAACCTACTAGCACCGCTCCGAGCGGGATTCAAACCTGCGTTTCCAGCATGGGAGGCGGCAAGCTAACAACCTCTGCCTCTTCAGGTCAGGGGAGTGAGTTTTACCTGCACAGCTCTTTACTAGCTGGCCACTGTACAATTCCAAGGAACTTTAAAGTGATAAAAGGAAAATGTTGTCTGTTGGCCAGTTAAAGTCAGTTCAATGTTGATTTAGTTCCGTTGTAAAGATCATACGTTTTTTAATTAGTTCATTTCATCTGTAAGCAGTTGAAAATAAATGATGACATAGTCTAGCTTCACTTCTCATATAGAAGCGTCAGTACAGTCAGATCAATAATATTGTTTAATATTTAGTCTTCCCAACTAAGCAAGCCAGAGGGGACAGTGGCAAGGAACCCAAACTCCATCAGGTGACAGAATAGAGAAAAAAAACAAAAAAAAACAGGCTCAGTAGGGGGGCTAGTTCTCATCTGGCCAACGAACGAACACCAAAGGCCAATGATGTGACTATTATGCAGGCTGCATCACAAGTCAGAGTTCAGATCGGGATCAGTAGCATTAAAATATTCATCTAGTACCTAATATTCATCTAGATCAATTCATCACGTTGGTATGGAGCCGAAGCTGGCCATAGGTTCTGTGCAGAGGATCTGTGTGGTTCTTATAGTCTCTGCTGAGGATCTGTGCCGAAGGTTAACATGTTGACTAGGCCTTCACAAGGGATTGTTTAATAGACACGGTATCTGCTTACATTTAGGGCTGCATTGTGGTCGTGTCTAGGTGCAGGTCCACTATCTGATCTGGAAATGGACCGGATCCGGCTGACTACGCTAACCTTGGGATAAGGATGAGACGGATAAATTACTATTAGCATAGATGCCATTATTCTTACGATGCAACAAGTACAATAGCCGCGTTTCCACTGCCGGGCCAGGGCCGAGCCGTGCTGGTGCGTGCCAGGGCCAGTCGCGTCTCCACTGTCACTTCCGGGGCTTGAGCGGGGCTTCCTCGGGCCAACGGCCAGGATTTCTGGACCGTCGAATACCTTGGGCCAAAGCGGGCCAGCTCGGGCTAGAGGCGTGCTCAAGGTAAAAGGCGGAGTTTATCGGTGTTATGGAACGTTATGATCTAAAGCAAGATGCACATTTCACTGTTTTATATCGCGGAAAATAATCGCTGCTCGAAATGGAGAATCGCCTGTACTGGTCTGTCGAAGATACCAAAGGTCTTCTGAGCATTTGGGCAGAAGAATGACGGCGTGTGAAGAAACAAGGACGTTTTAAAATGCATCGATCCTGAACTTTCTAAGCTAAGCATTCAGCGAGCAACGCTTCAAGTTCAGGAAAAATAAACAGTCGCGGGCGCAGTATATTGTACAAGGTGATTAAAATGCACAATGGACAAAGCGAAGCTCAGAGAAGGGACTTTCCATGGTTCGACTTGATGTACGGTGACCCAGCACTGTCCACTCGCGAGACAATCGGGACACTATTGCAGCCACGGCCGGTGAGTTAATATACACGCTATCTTCCTATTATAAATAAATTCATAATACCCGCTGAAATGGGTTGGGTTGTATTGTATTGTATGACGTTTGATCCAGAAAGGCGTGTTGGGGCGGGGTTTGGGGCAGCGCTGCAGGGCTACTGGCCCGGCAGTGGAAACGCGAGCCCGGTGCTTGATGCCCGAGGCCACGGGCTCGGCTCGGCTCGCTGTTAGCTCTGGCCCGGCCCTGGCCCGGCAGTGGAAACGCGGCTAATGTGTGTTATAGGAAATGTTCCCGTTTCCTGTTGACCTAATTTATGCAACCTAACAATCATTTAACTGTTTTCTGATAATGTGATGTGTATGCCAGGTTAAAGAGATTTGTTTTTAGTATAGATTTAAATGGACAGAGTGTGTCTGCTTCCTGAAAGAGGCTAGGAATACTATTTTAGAGTTTGGGTGCTAAATAGAAAAAGGATCTACCACCTGCAGATGATTTTGTTATTCTAGGTATAATCAACTGGCTTGAATTTTGAGATTGCAAAAGACATGAATACCTATAATGCATTAACAGCTCGGAGCTAAACCAGTTTGTGCTTTGTAAGTAATCAATATTTTAAAATCTATGCAATGTTTAGTAGGAAGCCAATGTAGTGTTGACAGAACTGTAATATGGTCATACTTCCTGGTTCTAGTAAGAACTCTAGCTGCTGCCTTTTGGACCAGCTGGAGTTTGTTTCTTAAGCATGCAGTGTAACCACCCAGTATACAGTAGCTTTACAATAATCTAGCCTTGAGGTCATGAACGCATGAACTAACATTTTTTTTCATTTATCATTGAGAACATATGTCATAAAATAAAGATTAAATTTGGTTTTTACAGATGCTAGAAATGTGGCTTTCAAAATAAGATTGGTATCAAAGAGCACCCCAGGTTCCTAACCGACAACGAAGACTTGATAGAGCAGTCATCAAATGTTCGACAGTATTCTAGGTTATTGTGTGTGGAGGTTTTTAGTCAAATAAGTAGGATCTCTGTTTTTTTCAGAATTAAAGGGATACTCTACTGGTTTTTCATATTAAACTATGTTATTCCCTTAACTAAGATGAGTTGATACATACCTCTCTCGTCTCAGTGCGTGCACTAAATCGCTGTCTTGCCGCGAACCTTTGTTAGATCTTATCTCAGCCCTGTTCATTCAATACGTGCCAAGAAGAGAAGCGACCAAACACCTCCACGTTTTCCCTATTTAAATGCAGTTACTAGAGTAGTGTAACTCGACCTAGGACGGTGACACAAAATAAAACGTTGAGACGGATAAATGAGTCACTGTGTACAACACATGATGTTTTATTAACAAAGTTCGGGAGAAGCACGTTCAGATAATTAACACGGGTGGAGAGCACTCAGCAATCATGATTAAAACTTGTATATAAAGACTCAGCAGTCTCACCTCATTTCTCTGATAGTTTAGCAGCGTCAGTATCTCATGGGCATCAGGCCAAACAAACGGGTCCTCGCAACTGCGGGTGAAAAATTCCCAATCTATTTCTGCGTATTTCTTTAAACCGGACCATTTAAAATTCCTGCCATAGAAATGGACAACACGGCAATGCTGCCCTTAGGAAGGGCCTTCCTCCAGCGCCAGGCCGCCGCAACAGGCCCTAAGTAAGCCGCGCTGCAGATTCAGTCCCGGCCAGTCCACACTCAACATCTGCCGGGTCAATTCCGTGAGTGCTTAGCTCAAAACATTCTTGTTTTCTGTCCCTGATTTGAACTTCGCATCGCTTCAGTTGTTGAATCACGAGCAAGTCGTGCTATCTGGATACAATTTTTGATCGAGGGAACACGTGTATTAAATAGTTTATGTACAAGGATTTGCCGTTCATTTACGCAATACTTCCCGTGGCGTAAACTCACACGTAAACAGTAGGTCTCATATTACGGTCAGCTTGTACAAAGAATCATTAAGAACCTTTTGTTTACTGTCCTGCAACTTATTTACAAAAATCGCTTAGAAACTTAGTTATGGCATAAATATATTTTTTATTTTTGAGCTACATTTAAACCACAGCTCACACTATTGTTTTTCTGATTAAGAACGAACAAATCGGCATGGAATATGACCCAAATAAATAAATAAACAGAGAAATAAGAACATTTTCAAACGTTTAATAATCAATCCCTCAGCCCCGCACAGTTTCTGCTGAGTTCGGGATTCCAATTGCACAGGTTAAAACCATGGGTTCAGCCTCGTCCATTTGAATTTTGGGCATTAACTTGGATACAGGTGATTTCCAGGCCTCACTGCTCAAGGCGCATCCACCTTGCCAGACAGTCTAAACTGTTCTAAACACGAACTGCTATCTTCGCTCGGCCACTTAAACTTCAGATGCGCATAATCCTGCAAGGATTTAATCTCTCACCTCCTCTTGCTCGCATCTCCGATTAACGCGAAGATTTCAGAGTCCAATTTCTCAGGAGCTCAGTTTCTCTGGCTAATTTCTCCACTGCCACAGCAGTGATGTCTACTCTGCTCCCGCAGGAGCGCAATTTCTCCAGGAGCGCAATTTCTCCAGGTAATTTTCTCCACTGCCACAGCAGTGATGTCTCCTCTGCTCCAGCAGGAGCTCTGTTTCTCTGGCTATTTTCTCCACTGCCACAGCAGTGATGTCTCCTCTGCTCCAGCAGGAGCTCTGTTTCTCTGGCTATTTTCTCCACTGCCACAGCAGTGATGTCTCCTCTGCTCCAGCAGGAGCTCTGTTTCTCTGGCTATTTTCTCCACTGCCACAGCAGTGATGTCTCCTCTGCTCCAGCAGGAGCTCTGTTTCTCTGGCTATTTTCTCCAATACCACAGCAGTGATGTCTCCTCTGCTCCAGCAGGAGCTCTGTTTCTCTGGCTAATTTCTCCACTGCCACAGCAGTGATGTCTCCTCTGCTCCCGCAGGAGCTCTGTTTCTCTGGCTATTTTCTCCACTGCCACAGCAGTGATGTCTCCTCTGCTCCAGCAGGAGCTCTGTTTCTCTGGCTATTTTCTCCACTGCCACAGCAGTGATGTCTCCTCTGCTCCCGCAGGAGCTCTGTTTCTCTGGCTATTTTCTCCACTGCCACAGCAGTGATGTCTCCTCTGCTCCCGCAGGAGCTCTATTTCTCTGGCTAATTTTCTCCACTGCCACAGCAGTGATGTCTCCTCTGCTATCGCAGGAGCTCTATTTCTCTGGCTAATTTTCTCCACTGCCACAGCAGTAAGGTCTCCTCTGCTCCTCACAGAGAAAGAGGAACAGATGCATGCAACGTCTGCTGGGAGACCAATGCTCGCTGGACAGAGAAAGAAGAAACATAGATGCATGCAACATCCGCTAGGAGACCATGCTCGCTGGATGGAGAAAGAGGAAAAAGATGAAACCAGAGAAAAATAGCTCCTGCGCTCCCGCAGGAGCTCTATTTCTCTGGCTAATTTTCTCCACTGCCACAGCAGTGATGTCTCCTCTGCTTCCGCAGGAGCTCTTTTCTCCAGGTTAGTTTCTCCACTGCCGCAGCAGTGATGTCTCCTCTGCTACCGCAGGAGCTATTTTTCTCTGGTTTCATCTTTTCCTCTTTCTCCATCCAGTGAGCATGGTCTCCTAGCGGATGTTGCATGCATCTATGTTTCTTCTTTCTCTGTCCAGCGAGCATTGGTCTCCCAGCAGACGTTGCATGCATCTGTTCCTCTTTCTCTGTGAGCATAAAACATTTCATATTTGATTAAACCCCAATCTCCTCTTTCCTGTCTCTTTCTGTCCAGCGAGCATTGGTCTCACAGCGGACGGAGTGAGAGCTCTTTCCCAGTAGAGCATTTACGTTTTCTCTTTCATCCAGCGAGCATTTGGTCTCACAGCGGATGCAGTGGAGAAAATCTCCTGGGCAAGCACTCATTTTTCCTCTTCACTTTTCCTCTTTCCGTCCAGCAAGCATTGGTCCCACAGCGGACGCAGTGAGAACTCTTCCGGTAGAGCACTTATGTTTTCTCTTTCGTCCAGCGACACAGTGTGAGAATCTGCCGGTTGGGTACTCATTTTCCTCTTTCTGCCCAGCAGGCTTTAGTCCCACAGCGGACGCAGTGTGAACTTTTCAGGTAGAGCACTTATGTTTTCTCTTTCGTCCAGCGACGCAGTGTGAGAAAATCTCCCGGTTGAGTACTCATTTTCCTCTTTCCAGTTTCCTCTTTCTGCCCAGCAGGCTTCTGTCCCACAGTGGACGCAGTGAGAACTTTTCAGGTAGAGCACTTATGTTTTCTCTTTCGTCCAGCGACGCAGTGTGAGAAAATCTCCCGGTTGAGTACTCATTTTCCTCTTTCCAGTTTCCTCTTTCTGCCCAGCAGGCTTCTGTCCCACAGTGGACGCAGTGAGAACTTTTCCGGTAGAGCACTTATGTTTTCTCTTTCGTCCAGCGACGCAGTGTGAGAAAATCTCCCGGTTGAGTACTCATTTTCCTCTTTCCAGTTTCCTCTTTCTGCCCAGCAGGCTTCTGTCCCACAGTGGACGCAGTGAGAACTTTTCCGGTAGAGCACTTATGTTTTCTCTTTCGTCCAGCGACGCAGTGTGAGAAAATCTCCCGGTTGAGTACTCCTTTTCCTCTTTCCAGTTTCCTCTTTCTGCCCAGCAGGCTTCAGTCCCACAGTGGACGCAGTGAGAACTTTTCTGGTAGAGCACTTATGTTTTCTCTTTCGTCCAGCGACGCAGTGTGAGAAAATCTCCCGGTTGAGTACTCATTTTCCTCTTTCCTCTTTCTGCCAAGCAGGCTTCAGTCCCACAGCGGACGCAGTGAGAACTTTTCCGGTAGAGCACTTATGTTTTCTTTTCATCCAGCGACGCAGTGTGAGAAACCTCCCGGCTCTGTACTCACTTTTCTCTTACCTGTTTTCTCTTTTCCAGCAAGCATTTTGTCTTACAGCACCCGCAGCGAAACTCTCCTGTAAGCCTAAATCAGAAGGGCCACTCCACAGTCGGCAGATAAGACCCAACGACTGCAAGCCCCCTTCTGTCGAAGCTACATGGGCCTCTCCGTCCGTCGTCCGTGATTTGCGCGAACAGCTCCCATCAAGAAGGCACAACTCCTAAAATTTGCCATTACAATTGCTCCCTATTCTCAGGTCAGCAGGGCCCGTCAGTCCAGCGCAGTGAGCCACCACCACGGGCCCTCCCGACCAAGCGCCCAGACCCTTTCACGAGATGCCAGCCCGCCAAACTCGGAACTCATTTGGGGGGTCTTTAGTCTGGCGGCTGTCCTCTGCTCTCTAGCCTTTTGGGGGGAGTACTCTGGGTTCGGGCCGAATTCCGAGCTCGGAGCCCTCCCCCCGGACAGCACGCCAAATACGCATTATACTCTATTCCCTTAATTGTATGTAAGTGTGAACTCGTGAAATGATGTTTTATTAACAAAGTTCGGGAGAAGCACGTTCAGATAATTAACACGGGTGGAGAGCACTCAGCAATCATGATTAAAACGTGTATATAAAGACTCAGCAGTCTCACCTCATTTCTCTGACAGTTTAGCAGCGTCCCTCCACCACCCCTTCTCCACTCTCTAGTCCTAAACCACTTTACATACAGGGGGGGAGTACTCTGGGTTCGGGCCGAATTCCGAGCTCGGAGCCCTCCCCCCGGACAGCACGCCAAATACGCATTATACTCTATTCCCTTAATTGTATGTAAGTGTGAACTCGTGAAATCCTTGATAAATATTTTTCATCTTAAATTGGAACTGAGAAAACAGTAAGTGTTTGTAACTGCCTAAGAAGAAGCCACCAGATGTCTACGACTTCCTGACAGATTAACCCCCTTTAAGCAAACAACACATACATTTCATTTGAAATGCAGCAATTTAAAATGTTATTGAAGAGGTCTCTTCCACCAAGTATGATTTCTGAGACTTCAGAAAATGTATAAACATGCTGATAGTTTGCACTGCTTAGAATATAAACATTTGTTATATCTTTAGCAACAGATGCTAAAAGGCACATTTACATTTTTATACCTTAACTAATAGATTTTTGTTCAGAAACAATAGATCAATTTCTTATAAAGTCAACATTTTTTAATCAAATTAATTACATATGTTGATTAATAAATTGATCACATACTGTATATCAATGTTTGCTGAGAAGCTGTGCTGACGTATGTTTTTAAGGTGCAAGTCATATTAACTGTATTTCATAATACATATGGGGTAACCATTCTATATTCTTTTTCTATTTTCGGTTTCATATGTAAACCTATAAACTTTTTTATGGGTTTGGACTCCCCCTGGAATGCCATGGATACATATGAGCCCATTAACACATTTTAAGTTGCTGCTTTGCACACATACACACTTGTCATTACTATGCAAATGAGTCTGGCCCTAGTTGGTAAACAGAAAGCCAGTAAGGAGAGGTGCGAAACAGGAGGAAATGAAATCCAGTAGTTACAGAGCTGCGTACTAACAACATTAAGCATGCCTGGACTTATCTGTCGCGTTTACATTTCCAGACCCGACTGGAGAAAAATGACTCTGCCATCACGGAAGCTGTTTGCGTTCAGTCAGAGTTTTTGGCAGAAATTGCTGTGTATGGCATTGGTGATTATAATGAACAGTAAGGCTAATAATGGTTCATCCGCAGGTTGATGGAAAAAGTAACAGCATGATTATTCAGACGGTGGATGAATGTTTTAGCTTCACAGTGTTGCAGTTTTAATGCAGGTTTAACTCATATTTGCAGCTGTGTGAACGGATGCCTTCGTCAATCACAGTAGAGTCCTTTAAGAGGGGCGAGAGATTTAATTAGATCTTCAGGAGCGGAGGTGATAACAAACTGATCGATGATATCAGTACATGTGGGCTTATCTAAGAGTGTTTCAGACGCAATCTTCTGTCACTCTGGAAGAAACTTCCACACTTCTACCGTTTTACATGTTGTGGGTTGGTTTAGGATTTGGATTGGGTTGCTCATCAGTATGAAAACTTTCTCAGTGATTGTCAGCTGCAGCTTTATCAGCACCTTAGAGGATGTGAAGCATCACAGTGAAGCATCAGCTTTGTACTTGTGAAATGGATTTTTGCATTCCTGCGAAAGTGTGAGTGTATTTGTATGTGTCAAAGTGTGATATCCATGTGATATACAGTTGTAAATAAATTATACTCAATTTCAGTCCATCTGTGTTCCACTGAAGATAGTGGTCATACAGGTTTGGAATGACATGAGGGTGAGTAAATGGTGAGAAACAAATCGCATGCATTGTACATAAAATATGGTTCTACCACACATATTTTACTTATGGTTGTATAGACACGAAAATGTGCAAAATTGATATATTGGCAGCATATACAACATAAATCATTCACGTATGAACAACTTTTTAGACCAACGTTTACGAATCCTATAATACTTTATATGTGTGGGCTAAAATGCATTGATTCATGTTGGAGTAATGCAAAGGTAATCTTGAGCTAATGTTTGATTCATGAAGAACTAAAACATTCAATCAAGAATTAATCTGTGAATATTTAATTAATGAAAATGATCAATTCATTATATTGTGTTTATGATCAATCAGATGTTTGTTTTCAATCGTATTTATTAATTTGAAATTCTAACATCTGATTTCTGGTAGCAACTAGTTTCAAAAGGATTACAGAACATAACATTAAACAAGACTACACCTTAAAATAAAAGTAAATAACATTTCTGTTATCATTTAACTATTACTTATAATGATATATTTTATTTTGTTTGCCGTGGGAGATAAAACAAGTTTTCTCAATACATTATGCCTCAAAAAGTGATGTGTCCTCTAAAACTTAAGAATCCATATTTGGCTTTTTTTGAGGAACAAACCAAAATTCAAGTCCTTATTTACCGATCTTCATCTCCATTCTCAGTAGCAACCATAATCATAAAATCCAGCATTTGTTACAAATTCAAAATTGCCACCTCAAGAAGCTTTACGACAACATTTTTATCTCAGACTGCTTTGTCACTGTACGCCTTAACTGAAAATATTATAAACAAAAACCTAGGTAACAATGAAATTAATCCCTTGTTACAATTATAATAACTTCAATTCAACAGCATTCTTGCTTGTGTAAAAAAATGAACATGTTATTCAACGCCTCCTCATGTTTTCCAGTTGGAAAGGTGACTTTTCCTGCTGCTATGATCCTTTAATGCAATATTTTCTGTCCTGCTGTGCCACCTTCATTCTCCTGAGCTTACTGACCCACTGAGGTCACACTGATGAACCATCTGGGTCTGACACACACACACACACACACACACACACACACACACACACACACACACACACACACACACACACACACACACACACACACACACACACACACACACACACACACACACACACACACACACACACACACACACACACACACACATAATGCAACAGCATTATGAGGACTCTCCATAGGCTAACCCTAACCCTAAAAACTAATAATGTTTTTTATACTGTACAAACTATATATTATATCCCCTTACACTGCCCCTATCCCTAAACCTACCCATCACAGGAAACATTCTGCATTTTTACATTTTAAAAAAAACATAGTTTTTTATGTTTTTAAGCTATTTGAATTATGAGGACTTTTGAAATGTACCATAAACCACCTATAAGTTGTAATACCAGTGTAATACACATTCATTATACAAATTTGTGTCCTCATAAATCACATAAACCAACAACACACACAACACACAACAACACACACACACACACACACACACACACACAACACACACACACACACACACACACACACACACACACACACACACACACACACACACACACACACACACACACACACACACACACACACACACACACACACACACACACACACACACGAACACATACACACACACTCAAGGGGTATTAAGGAGAAATACTCATGCCATTGACTCCTTCAGTCACCCGTGCTCTGCTGATCTCGGCACAGAGGAGATACTTTTCTGTTCACTACCGTTTCTTTTTCCTGAGTAAAGGAGGCTATTAGTTTTGAATGTGGACTCAATTCAAGCTGACAAGCCATGAACAGTACTTTTTTCTAACACTTCTCTACTGGTTGCTGAGATATAGGCTTCTAACAAATGCGATTGTACGTCTCTCCCCTCATTGCTCAGACTCGCCCCATCCTTTCACCTTCACTCGCAGGAAGTTATTTACTTTAATTAGAAGTGTTGAGTGGATCTATGTACACTATAAACGTTATTTGATAAGTCATGGTAACTTATGTTTTTACATTACTTTAAATCCTACAACTATAATAATAATAATTCATTACATTTATATAGCGCTTTTCTCGGCACTCAAAGTGCTTTACATAGAAGGGGGAATCTCCTCAACCACCACCAGAGTGCTAGCCTGGTAATACCAGACTCTGCTACTTCACTTTACTTCGTAGACAGAGTCTGGAATGGCATAATGGAGAAGTGTTTTCTCTTTCGCTAGGGGGCGCTTGTCTGAAGTTTAAAATCATTGGTTACCCGTAAGCCAATCAGATAAGTTTACTTATGACATATGTTATGCGCCGACACAGCCGCATCGAACCACAGACATCATGCATCGAACTCAAATCTATGATCGAACTTCCACTGTAAACCTGCTGTAAACACTTGATGCGAGCGAAATACCGGAGTGAACATGGCTGTAAACGACTTTTGCAGATTATGCGAAGTTAATCTACGCATCCACGGTACAATCAGGGCCTCTAAACTGATATTTGACAGTAGAGAGAAACAAAAAAATATTTGCAGCCAACTGTCAAAGGATTAGTTCTGTTAACAGCTCTTTGTTCATCTCGAGTCTGTCGGACATGCTGTAACTTAATTGCAAGATTACAGCATGTCATGGCAATATTTAAGACCTGGAAAAGAAAGGAGACACTGACCTGTCAAAAGGCTCCCCAGTTTCTCGCTGACGATCGGTAATAGTTGATAAATTAAACTTTTCCCAAAGGGAGTAGGGCCACAACATCACCTCCATTCAAAATGTTTAATACACACTCTTCTTGTTCGGGCTTCAGTTTGCTAATGCCGGGAATATTCTCCACAACAGAGCGAATTGCATCCGCGTCTCCATATCCGCGGTCGTTTTCGATTTCCCTGACCTAATCTTAAACTCGGCGGTTAGCGACTACGTCACGGCTTTCAGCCCGCCCTCTGTTCATTGATTGGCCCGGCTGTTTTCAGGCCGGAGAAAACGGATAGATAGGCCGCTGTCTCAGACTGAGTACAGAAGAGAAATGAAATTGAGCGGCAGTACGAAGTCTGACGTAGTCAGGCTACCAGTGTGCAGCATCCACCTGGATGATGCGACGGCAGCCATATTGCTCCAGAACGCCCACCACACACCAGCTTACTGGTGGAGAGGAGACAGAGTGATGAAGCCAATTAGTATTAAAATATATATTATTATAATATATATATATATATATATATATATATGGGGATTATTAGGAGGCCATGATGGACAGAGGCCACTGGGCAAATTTGGCTCTTTCGAAATACTTTCTGGGATTTTTTGTGACCACAGAGAGTCAGGGCCTCGGTTTAACATCTCAGCCGAAGGACGGATTAAAAGATTTTAAGCAATCTTTTTTTTACACAAGATTCAACCTCCATTTTTTAAAGGTCAATTTGGTATAATTTAAGTTAAAAAGACCAGCAATGGGATTATACGTCAAAAAATTTAAGGCAGCAACTGATTTTTTTTCTTTAATCCTTTGTTTAGTTTCTTGTACTTCAGTTCAGTTTAGTCTTGATTATGTCCTAGTTAGTCTCCTTTGTTACTGATTATGTTCAGCTGCCAGGTACAGGTACACTCGCTTACTCGATCTCTTACAATACTCTACTCTATAGCTTCAATGAACAATTTCAATGAAAACATATGTTTAGGTTGTTAAGAGTGGTTGTTATATTGGGAATAAAACACAGCTATTGACCAAGATCAGAATCAAGGACTGATTTTAATTTTAATAAATTATGATAAATGATTCATCAAATTATTTGCATACTGTGTTGTCCTCACTGCAGTGTAGCAACTGTAGCTATACAACCAGCAAACTCTGATGCAAAATGACGACAAGTCTTAGTGAGCGATTTCTTGCTGTTTACTGTGGCTTCAACATCATCTTACATGACAGAGTGAAAACTGTAACAAAGAAATAAAGTTTGTACTTACGACATTGCCTCTAGTGCTAACAACAAATCGATTACATGAGCTCACATTCTGTCAGCTTCGGCCCTGTCCCAAATGGCACACTTCATGTGCACTTTCGGTCTTGTGGACTTACAATGGCTGCCGTGTGCGCTTGTCCGTTAAGTCCGTGAGACCGTAGTGTGTCCCATTTGTCATTTTTAGATCTCAGAAGGGTGCTCGCGAGCGCCCCGTGTGGTCGATTTGCGCCCTTGATGCGCACTTTTGCCGAGCCCGCGCTGATGCGTACTCCACAGCAGACTTCTTCCCGACAGTCAAAGCGGCATTACGTTACGAAAGTGCGGACTCAGAGGAAGACCGCGAGTGCTTAGGGTTCCATTTGGGACAGGGCCCTCCTTACTTCTGTAAAGGAAATAACCTCTAACCCCAAACTCCTCTAGGTCTACATCATATCAAAATAAAAGTCCCTAACATTTTGCCTTAATGGCAACACACATACACTAAAACAATCAAACAAAAATGAAGATAATTAGAGGTGTGAATATTAGTTCGGACTTTGGTTTAATTATATTTATGATTGTGATTATGATTACTTATTTTTGTGAGGCATGAGATCTGAAATTGAATCAGATTTGAATCATGAAATCAGTTATTTTGGAATCATTCATTATTATTTTCAAAAATTCAAAAACTGGAACTTGAGGGACAATTTGTACTACAGATAAGATTTACAGTCACAGTCTCACTGTTACAGGTCTGCCAGGTTCCTGCACTACATTTCCCATCACTCTTCTCTGTTCCCACCTGCACGTCATTCCTGATCACACACACCAGCACATCATCATCATCATCATCACAATCATCAATCCCTACTTAAGTACAATCTAACTACTTAAGCGCTTAATTCACCACAGTTCACTGTCCAGTCTCGTTGGTTGGAAAGACAACCTCGCCTTCCACAATCTCCCTGGCTCCTCCTCTTCCTCCTCCTCAAAGCATTCTCCCTGTCTCCTCCTCCTCAAAGCGTTCTCCCCCTCCTCAAAACATTCTCCCTGTCTCCTCCTCCTAAAAGCATTCTCCCTGTCTCCTCCTCCTCAAAGCGTTCTCCCCTCCTCAAAGCGTTCTCCCTGTCTCCTCCTCCTAAAAGCGTTCTCCTTGTCTCCTCCTCCTCAAAGAGTTCTCCCTGTCTCCTCCTCCTCCTCCAGCGTTCTCCCTGTCTCCAGCGATCCTACATTTCATCTTTTCACTTCTCCATCGAACCACCCTCCCTGTAAGAAGACACATTCCTTTCACTGCCAGCACACCACTCTCCAATCCAGCATTGCATTTCCCACTCACCTGCTTCCTGTTCACCACCAGCCCTGTTGTTGTCAATAAACTTCCTGTTTGTATTTCATCTCTGTTGCCTGAGTCTCATTCTGTAACACTCACTTAATTTTGGATAAAAAATGAATGTACATTATTTATACAACGGACTTTTAGATAATTTAATAGACATTACAAGTAGTGCTTTTACATGTCAAATATTGTTTTATTTCCATTTCAATGAACAGAAGCCTGTCACTTGCCTCCAGTCCATTTTACAATCAAGTTTAATTATTTTATTACTCAGATTCAATTTTAATTTGTAGTGTTATAGATTTTAAGCAAATCTGCCAACAACAAAACACAGGATTCACAGGTATCACATTGATAAATAATTGAATGTGCTACAATGTATAGATGAACCTAGACTGATTCACACCTGCTGTAAGATGATGAGGAAAGAGGAAGAAGAAGAAGAGATGAAAGGGACTATTCTGTCAACCTTTATCAAACAGTATAACTCTCTAAGTGGATTAGAGAGCCCTAAATTCCATGGGTTACCATGTTAGTTAATAAATATGGCATGCTCATGGGTGGTCCTGAGATACCTGGGAGTCTTTCGTGTGTGTTTACAGTTTCGTCTACAGCTTAAGTTCAACCAAACAGGCACTTTGGCTTTATTTTAAGGGACTTAAAGTTAGTTCTCAGTTTGTTGAGGACATCAAAGCCCAAAGTAATCCATCAATAAAACACTTAGTTTTTTCCCTGGATTCATAATTCCGATTTTCAAAGAACTTGGGAATTCCAGATTTTAAACAATGAGTATTTTCTTGGGATGTACAAACATACAAAGTGAGTCTAATTTTGCAGTTTTCAGCTATATAGTGAGATAAAAATCTCCAAACCTCTAAATTAATCTCCATAAAAGCACCAACAGTACTGTCATACATATGCAGATAAAAATAGTTAAATTTTTTCAAAACACATCTAGACTCTTATGTTCTGTTCATTGCACTATTTTTAACCTAAAAGCAAGAACATGTCTTAGCAAAGAAACTTATCTGATTGGGTTCAGGTGAACTAAAAAGTAGCCTTAGAACACTGTTTTAGTCATTCAGACAATCACCCTGACTAGTCAATCACAAAAATATGTACTTTTGCGGCGATGTCCATGAAAATGACACCATGAAAATGGTGTCAACAAAATCAAAATATACATTTTTGGATAGATGGTTATGAGCTATTCTACAGTGCATAATGAGTCTCGTGGGCTAATGTGGGGTCTTATGTCTGTGGAAAGACTGAAAAGGGCACATTTTTATGCAGTTTTGAGTAAAATAGAGCAGAACGAATTTCAACTAATATTATAATACAGAAGTCGCATCATTAGACATATTAGGAGTTTGAGGATTTGCAGTGTTGACAATTTTTTTTTCAAATTTAATCTTGTCCTAATCCTCGCTAAAGTATGGTTGTTTCATGCCTGCTGGCATGTTGTTTCCAATGCTATGACTTGTGTAGCCAGTGAAATGGTAATCCTGCTGTCAGAACATTGCCTCTCTTTTTTTCTCTCTTTCTGTCAAGCGCTCTCGAGAAGCCCTCAATAATAACAGACGGGCCAGGCTGTTCCTCACCCCATTGAAGTACCATCTTCAGCCCTCTTCACGCACACAAATCCCCCCGGAACAAACCACCACTCTTGGGTATTAATCAACTGCCCTTTTACAGATACCACAAGCCCTCACCCAAACTCTCTTTGTGTGGGAGTTCATTCCAGCGCTGCCATTGCTGCCTGTAAGGGCGCTACAGCTATGAATAATGGGCCTCAATAACATAATGCTGATTTATGCAAATAACAGGTGAGGAGATCCATTTCCTTGCATAATGTTCCCTGAATAATATAGAACATGATATAGCCTGCAGTGGAAGTGTGTGGTGTGTGTGGGGGTGGTTGGTAAGGGGCTGTTAGGGTTGTGGGGCAAATTCCACTGCAAATTCCATCTTTCAACCCTTGTACATCTAGTACATGCACTAGAATAAGACCAGCACTGAACACGCATGCTTTCCATTTCAAATTGTGACATCTTCCAGCACTCTATCTATCAAGCGTCCTCAGAAGTTATATGAAGTAGTTAATGCATATATGCATCTTATATGGTCTTATAAGTGTTTTATTAACTGTTAATTACTGCTTATTAATAGCACCTTAAAATAAAGTGTTACCCAAAGATCTTAAACATACAAAAATCATGCTATACATTAACGGGAACGGACAAGGAATGAGGGAGAACACAAGGTTTAAATACACAGAGAGCAGATAGGGGAAACAAGGCACAGCTGGGGCAAATAACTAAACACAGGTGAATTAACTGAGGGATGATGAGGAGTGGGAAAACTGAACAGGACTAAACCAAAATACTAAGAAAAGGGGGAAACAAAGAGTCAAACTGTTACAGTACGCCCCCTCCAAAAAATCGTGTCCTCGCGCCATATAACATCAAGGGGGTGGGGGGGGGGGTCAATGGGGTGCCCTGGAGGCTGGGGGGGTGGGTATCTTGGAGGGTTGGGGGGGGGGGGGGGGGGGGGTACGCCCTGGAGGCTGAGGCGTGGTCTGGAGCAGGAAGCCTCCAGGGCGGAGCAGGCTGTGCAGACGGCCAGGGCGGAGCAGGCAGTGTAGGTGACCAAGGCGGAGCAGGCTGTTCGGACGGCCATGGCGGTGACACCCCTTCGGGTGGCCATGGCGGTGAGGACCCTTCGGGTGGCCATGGCAGAGATGTGTACACCCCCCCCCCCCCCAAAAAAAATTCTTGGAAGGAGTGACAGACTCAGGGACTGGGACAGGCTCAGGAACCGAGACAACAGTCTCTGGCTGGGCAGACGTGACGTGGACAGTCTCTGGCACGGCGTGGCTGCCTTGAAGCGCAGGCTCGGCGTGGCTGACGTAAAGCTCAGGCTCGGCGTGGCTGACGTGAAGCGCAGGCTTGGCGTGGCTGACGTGAAGCGCAGGCTCTGCGCTGGACGAAACCAGCGGTGAAGGCTCTGGGCTGGACGAAACCAGCAGTGAAGGCTCGGCGTGGCTGACGTGAAGCGCAGGCTCTGGGCTGGACGAAACCAACGGTGAAGGCTCTGGGCTGGACGAAACCAGCAGTGAAGACTCTGGGCTGGACGAAACCAGCGGTGAAGGCTCTGGGCTGGACGAGACCAGCGGTGAAGGCTCTGGGTTGGACGAAACCAGCGGTGAAGGCTCTGGGCTGGACGAAACCAGCGGTGAAGACTCTGGGCTGAACGAAATCAGCGGTGAAGGCCCTGGGCTGGACGAGACCAGCGGTGAAGGCCCTGGGCTGGACGAGACCAGCGGTGAAAGCTCTGGGCTGGACGAGACCAGCGGTGAAGGCTCTGGGCTGGACGAGACCAGCGGTGAAGGCTCAGCGTGGCTGACATGAAGCGCAGGCTCGGCGTGGCTGACGTGAAGCGCAGGCTCTGGGCGGTGAAACCAGCGGTGAAGGCTCTGGGCTGGACGAAACCAGCGGTGAAGGCTCTGGGTTGGACGAAACCAGCGGTGAAGGCTCTGGGCTGGACGAAACCAGCGGTGAAGACTCTGGGCTGGACGAAACCAGCGGTGAAGGCTCTGGGCTGGACGAGACCAGCGGTGAAGGCTCTGGGCTGGACGAGACCAGAGGTGAAGGCTCTGGGCTGGACGAGACCAGCGGTGAAGGCTCTGGGCTGGACGAGACCAGCGGTGAAGGCTCTGGGCTGGACGAGACCAGCGGTGAAGGCTCTGGGCTGGACGAGACCAGCGGTGAAGGCTCTGGACTGGACGAGACCAGCGGTGAAGGCTCGACAGGGCTGGACGGGACCAGCGGTGAAGGCTCGACAGGGCTGGACGGGACCAGCAGAGAGGGCTCTGGGCTGGGGGTCTCGGCGGGGCGAGACTCTGGGACTATGGCCCATTTGACAGCACGTGCTGACATCAGCGGGGGATCGGCCAAGCTGGATATCCATCTTGGACGGCTAAAGACCGATCTGGTGGCTGGCTTGATGGTTGGTGTGACGTGAACCGACTCTGGAAGGGTGGTTTCTTCATGGGTGTTGCAGAGCCCAACTGTGAATGGCGACCCATTATGAAAAAGCATCCACTCAACGAAAGCCTCAAAGTTCTCTCGAGGTCCCACACCGGGCAGGCGTGCCTTAGTCTCTGCATTGAGGCCAGTATGAAAAAAAACACTCAATGAGCGATCGGGGAAGGAACTAAGGCACGCCAGGTCGAGATATTGCTGGCCTTGTTCCAGCAAAATCAGCTGCATCGTAGAATTCATCACTGTTTTAGGTCCGTTCCTCTGTTACGATACGTGGTGGTAGGAAGTACGAGGAGACGAGGAATACAGGAAATTGGAGTTTAATAAACAAAGATCTTAAACATACAATAACCATGCTATACATTAACTGGAACGGACAAGGAATGAGGGAGAACACAGGGTTTAAATACACAGAGAACAGATAGGGAAACAAGAAGTGGGAAAACTAAACAGGACTAAACCAAAATACTAAGAAAAGGGGGAAACAAAGAGTCAAACTTTTACATCCGTAACTTAATTATGAAATATGCAATTGGAGAAGCAATTAATTATGAAAGATTTATTTTTAAAAGTAGCTCTTTTTACGTTAAGTAGTAACATTACGCTTTTCCTGCACATAGTACAAATTAATATAGTTTGGACATGTTTGCAATTTGTGAAATGTGGTACACTGTCAGAAATGTGGGTACAGTAGGAGTCCATTTTTGTCCCCCAAGGTACAATCTACACTAATGTACCCCATAGGGCTTATTATTGGACCTCAAGGTACATATATGTACCTTTTTGAGGATCAAATAGGTACATATCTGTTCCCAAGCATTAAAAGGTACATATATGTACCCTTTCTTTTAAAGGTTAAGGTACAAAGCAAAAATTCCAGTGTTAAATGAACCCTCCTGTGTTCAAGTGTGTTAAAGTTAATGAGCTAATTAAGCGATTCATTGAGTGATGATTGAACATTATTGAAGACACCTGATGTTAACAAGCAGAATTACTGAAGGAGAAAATCTCATTTTTAAGACACCGTTATGGTGATCAGTGTTTGCTTTAGTTGGGCTCTTGACTCTAAAATTGTTTACTTTAAATACTGTTTGACTGTTGTATCTGAGTTATAACTGCCAGATGAACAAATAGAAAAGTTGATCAGATGGTGTTGGTTATGTTTTGACATAATCAAAATTTGATCTGAATCACAAATCTCATTTAGAGAGTTTTTACCTTGTTGATTAAAGCAGCCTTTGATTCTACAGCAAATGGTTTTCAGCTTATTCAATATAATCCAAAATATTTCTTAAAAGATGATCTGATACAATTATGTTGAAATTTTATTTATTTAGACACACTGACATCAATATTCAGCCTGTGATTCTCAACAATGGTGACAATAATAAAGCATGTTGCAGTGCATTCTGGGTTCCACCAATCAAAACTCATTCATGGCTCCCATCATGCATTGTGGTATGAATAAATTATGATCTGAATTGTTTTAGTAATTTCCTTTCCCTAATTGAATATTCTGTTTGTCACCATTGTTGAGACTCATACACTAAATCTTGATGTCTGTGTGTGCCTACAAGAAAGATTTTGTTTAATCAGAACAACTTTTTAGAAATCCTTTAGACTATTTAGAAATTTCTGAATTTTATGCTGTATAATCATTGTGATGCTGTAATCGACAATATACATTTACGTCAGCGATTAGACTCTAAATGAGTTGAGTGATTCAGGTCAAATTATGATTATGTCAAAACTTAACCAACACCACCTGATCAACTTTTCTCTTTTTTCATCTGGCAGTTTATAACTCAGATACAACAGCCAAACTAAATCTAATGTTAACAGTTTAAGGCCCAACTAAAACACACAATTATCTCCATAACGGTGTCGTAAAAAAATTGATTTTCTCTATAATATGTCTTCAATAATGGTCAATCATCACTCAATGAATCACTTTATGAGCTCATTAACTTTAGTCTGGAGCGATATTTAATGTCAAGGTCAAGGTTAAGGTTACTTTGTTGTCCCCGAGGGAAAATTTTTGTACAGCCAGCAGATAAACACAAGGCACAACACACAACACTACCACAAGGTATAAAACACACATAGTCTCTAAAAATACATAGAAAATAAGTTAATTATTAAGTACATTAAAACAGTTCTGGCAATTTGTTTAATATCGAGATCGAAGTCGGGATAAGAGAGTTTCTGTATCTATTTGACCTGCATCTGGGCATGGAGTACCTACGGCATGAGGGGAGTAGCTTAAACTGGCAGGACAAAGGATGACTGGGGTCAGCTGCAATAGCTAGAGCAGGTGTGCCCAACCCTGCTCCTGGCGATCGACTGTCCTGCGCAGTTCATCTCCAACCCTAATCAAACACACCTGAAGGTCTTCAATTAAGGTCTTAACAACCATTTAAGGTCTTCAGAATTACTTGAAAATTAAAGGCAGGTGCGTTTGATCAGGGTTAGAGATAAACTGTGCAGGACAGTCGATCGCCAGGAGCAGGGTTGGGCACACCTGCGCTAGAGCCTTCTTGGCTACTCTGTTGGAGTAGATGTGGAAGAGGGGGGAGAAGTTAATACCCGGAATCTTGCTACATGTTCTAACAATGCTCTCTAGTCGGCTTTTGTTCTTTGTCGACAAGGAACCAAACCAACAGATAAAACAAAAAGTTAAAACAGACTCAAGAAAACAAGAATAAAACATTTTCATCAGAGTGGGGTCAATGTTAAAATTCCTCAATCTACGAAAAAAAATCATTTGCTGATGGGCTTTAGCACAAACAGCATCAGTGTGAGAATCAAAACATAGCTTACTGTCAATTGTTGTGCCAAGGTACTTGTATTCTTGTAGTATCTCCATGGGTTGGCCATCAATGATAGTGAGGGGGAGAAATGGGCTCTGTTTCCTAAAATTAATAATTAGTTCTTTCGTTTTGGACACATTTATGTTTAAGGAACACTTACACCACTCATTAAAATCCTTCACTATTGGTCCATGATCAATCACATTTAAAAGAGACACAATGACAGAATCATCTGCAAATTTTAAAATCTGTCTATCATCATAGTGTGAACGGCATTCATTTGTATATAATACAAAAAGAAGAGGAGAGAGGGCACATCCTTGGGTGGAGCCAGTAGAAGATAAAAGTTTACCAGATAAGACACCCTTAACCTTAACCTTTTGAGATCTTGAAGTTAAAAAGTAAACTAACCAGGCTGTTAGACCTGGGTTAATGTTGTAGTTATTTAAATGTCTATCTGCTAAAATGTGGGGTTGAATGCAGTTAAAAGCTGATAAAAAAATCAATAAATAATAATCACACAATTTTTTTTGCCCCTTCCAAATTATTAAAAACTGTATTTAGCAGGCTGCCTATCGCGTCCTCAACTCCTCTACATGCTCTATAGGCAAATTGTAAGGGATCAAGTTGAGACTATGTCATTGCTATAATATCCTGTTTAATAATTTTCTCAAAGGATTTCATAATAAGAGAGGTAAGAGCCACTGGCCGTAAATTCGGCGGCTTTGTAACCTTTTTTCTTCGCACAGGCATCAGATCATGACTTCTTTCAGGATTGTGGACCCAATGTATGAAGTGACTATATTATAAAGGCAAGTATTCGACATGAGCGCTGCACAGCTTTTAATAAGGCGGCACCATATTGTCTGGGCCAAGGCTCTTCCATTTCCTTCACCCCCCTAAGATTTTTTTTTAAACTCTTGTCTTATCTATTTTAAATAGCACATTTTTATCTGCCCATGGTTCCTTAACGTGGATAATTCATTGTATTGAAATCATAAATATTCAAGCGATTATAAAAAAATTCAAAACATCTGCAAGTTCAGACCCTTTCATCTATCAAAGGAGAGGTTTTTATATTTATGGGATTGCAAGCCATCAATTGACTTTCACACCATCCATGCGTGGCGAGACTGGCACTGCTCAAAAGGGATTCAATTTGCACCATATATTAAGTTTAGCTAGTTTAGAGCTCTCTTGTACATTGTCTTCTGGTTGTTTTAGACTATGGCATCCCTGCATAAAGCTAATATTCTCTCTGATTTAATGTTTAACGATTTAACAACCCTGTTGTTATTAGGAAAAATTGAATTCTCTTTTAGGATTATTTATTTTCCACAGAAACTTATAAGTCAGAAGCAGCTCACACAAGTCATCCAAATCAGAACACTCTTCCTTAAATAAATCCAGTCTGTGCATGAATAACAGTCCAATATCCTGTGTAGCTTCATTAACAGACCGGAAACAAACGTCGTAATATACAATATCAAGAGAATAATTTATATGTACCCTAAATCGTACCCTTGAGGTACAGCCCCATGACAAGACATTGTACCCCTTAAAGGTACAAATATGTACTTATTTCTGAGAGTCTGTACCTTAAGCAAACAACCGTCATAACACTTTATAACATACTTTCAATTATTCGTCCGCTTCTAGAGTCAATGGGACTTCGAAGATAAATATGCCTAGGTTTGCGGGTGAGTAAGTGGGCCAGTGTGTATTTGAGATGTTCTGACCCTAACGTCCTGTCTAAAGTCTCCTCACTTGCTCCTCAAGTACTGCTTGACTGCTCTTAAAATAGACAACAACTACACAACACATTACCCCACACACTCAACACAACACAACAACACACACATTACACCAGTTCACATTAACACACACACACTACACATACGATACACATCACACAACACAACACACAACACTAATCAACACACACATGACAGCATCGCTCACCTCGAGACTAAATGTCATACAGACTTGACAGTGGACTCTTTTGCATGTAAATTTTCCTTAACAACGCATAGCAAGCAATAAACAGCACTCAGCACACATTAGCAACCACATAACGACGCTCTGGCAACAATCCAGAACACCCTAACACGGTGCCAATCTTGAGGTAAGCACCACCAACTACTCCAAACAACACTAACACACACACACACACCACACACACAACACACACACACACATGTACACGCCAAACCTAGAGACCAGAATATCATACAGACTTGACAGTGGACTCTTTTGCAGTAAGCAAACACTTAACAACTGCATAGCAATGCAATAACAGCACTCAGCACACATTAGCAACCACATAACGACGCTCTGGCAACAATCCAGAACACCCTAGCGGTGTGTCAAGTTTTGGATGGGTAAGCACCACTCAAATTTTACTCAGAAAATGTAAAAAAGTTTAGTTTTACTTTTCCATGTGCTCTATTTAGGCCATTTAATGTAAACTCCTGGAATTATTTGTGATGTTACATAAATTGCATTATGTCCTTTTGAAATCTCCCTGGATTCTGTGGATGTATTGCTTAACTTAATATATAGTAATAATGTGTAGAAAAGAGACTCCCAAAGAGCTTGTTACACTTGACCAGTAAAGTCTTCACAATGAAATGGCCTGACAGCTACAGAATAAAAGGAGGTAATGATACCATTTTAGCCAGCCCCTGGTACCACTTAGAGAGGTGAATAATGGACATTGCTTTCATGACAACTCTCTGAGAGTTTGGCATGCTAATGAGCATGACAATGTTAATGTATTTGGTCTTGGCGGAATAGATCTGCTACACTGCTGCTGCTTTTATTGCTGCTGCGGTTGATTATAGTTTCTGCTGCTAATACACACAACATGTTACTATGAGCAAGCAAGACATGCTGCTGCTGTACAAGCATACTTGAATAACTCCCTAGTAGATCTATACAGGTGGAGCTGGGGAAGATGGAGGGTTTCTGAAAGCATGCCGCAAACTGCTACAGCAAATAATAGGCAGTAATTATTGAATTATTGAATACTGAGCAGCAAGTTCATTGGCTACCAATACAATGAGCTGTGCCCCATAGAGAATGATTGCAGATTGGGTTAAAGGATTAGTTCACTTTTTAAAAAACTTTTGCTGATAATTTACTCACCCCCATGTCATCCAAGATGTCCATGTCTTTCTTTCTTCAGTCGAAAAGAAATTAAGGTTTTTGATGAAAACATTCTAGGATTTTTTTTCCATATAATGTTCTATCCAAACGGTGCAAGGTCCAAATTACAGTTTCAGTGCAGCTTCAAATGGCTTTAAACGACAACAGACGATGCATAAGGGTCTTATCTTGCAAAAAGATTGGTCATTTCTAAAATAAATAAAAAAAAAAGTAAGTTTTATGCCTTGCTCTGTTGTGTGATGCGCGGTCGTAACTCTTCTGTTCGAACTCGTTCATCAAAATGAACGAATCTTTTTTCGAGTCATTTCGTTCATTCAACAAACAAAATGAACGAAATTCAATAGACAAGCCATGTGTGTGTGCGCAATATTACAGAATCTGATCACCTTATTTTACTGAAGAACTGCAAGAATAGAATACAAACAACATCTCACACATTAAAGAGCATCAGAATTAGACAAATCGTAAAATATTAATAACGACTAAACTCTATTTTATGGTGATTAAGGAATAATTCCAGCCCATAGACAATTATTCAAAAATAACTGGTTTGATCATCGTAACGTATCATCCGTGTTTGAGTGCAGTGATACTGTGGAGAATCATAGGTGATAATATAATGCAAAAATAAAGAAAATAACATTAAATTTAAACATAAATCCGTTTGATTATTCCTCTGGCAGTAACTTGAGCTGCGCGCTGCTTGTTAACCTTAATCATCGCCAGCGCTGACAATCGCGTCTATCTGATAATGTTACTCATTAGAATGAAAGATGACATACATGTAGGGTATTATGTAAGTCTAAATAAACTGGTTTAAATACTGACGTTTATTGCAAAGTGAAACTAAATTAGTTTAATTTTCTTCTCAAAACTGCCGTCCGTCCATTGACGATAATGCAGGCGGAAACTCCTTTACGCTACTAATCGGAGCAGGATGTGACGACACGCAGACTGTGATAAAGGCCTATAGGCGTATTGAACATTTGTATAAACAAATAAATACTATAGTTAGAATTTTTCTTAGCAAAAATTATGGTTAATTTGTGGTTATCATGGTTTATCTACAATATCCATTTTTTATTTGTATAGTTTTATTTGTATATGGTTGAGAGACAGGGCCAGCGTGTGCGCATTACCACAAACTTTATCTGAGAAGTTCACTAAATTCCCGCCGTCTCCACAACTTTACTGCCCTACAAAGGCAAAGTGCAGTAACTACGCAAACAAATAAACTGAGAAAAAGGCCTTTAAAGTTTTTTATACCAGCCAGTCAAACATGTCATGGGTAGATTAGTGGTAATGCATCTCCGAAACGGGACATAATTTAACCCAGATATTTTTTCACAAGACAGAACACATGTCATAAAGCCCATTTCAAGTCTTAACTCATTTTTGACCAAATGTGTAGTTACTGCGCTTTGCCTTTGTAGGGCAGTTTACCTAAACCCTTTTCTTTTTTTCCCTGTAAATTTTCTGTGAAAATCATTTTAAACACTATCATCGCAACTTCTTCCTGCATATTGTCCACCATACATATTCTGAAGTCTAGCGAGATTTTACGAGATTTCCTGTGTTCACATTAAGACTCGGGTTGAAAATCTGTTGTGTGAGGTGTGCTGTCTTTGTCACATCATGGCACACCACACACTATAGGAGCAAAACGGTTCAATCTAGGATTTTTTGTCCTTATGTTTGTGGTCTATAACATTTTGAAAATCTTATAAGATGTAAAAAATCTTGTGGTGTGTACCCAGCATTAGCAAAATATAGCTTCCCCCTGTCTGACATATAATCACCTCATGGACCCATGCTCTCTATAGTTCCCTCATGCATTCAAACTCATGCTTTTGAAACTCCATAAGATAATACAACTGATTATGAATATTAATAAAGAATAATAATACAAATACATAATATTTAATAATGAAATAATATTAAAAGATGAAATTTTAATCTTCACACACGCACTCAAACACACACACACACGCACGCACGCACGCGCGCGCACTCAAACACACACACACACACACACACACACACACACACACACACACACACACACACACACACCACACACACACACACACACAACACACACACACACACACACACACACACACACACACACACACACACACACACACAACACACACACACTCTCTCTTTCTCTCATCTCTCACAGGGATTTGTTGTTAGCAGGCAACTCCTGAATTATTACTGTAGGTCAGTCTATAAACAGCTTTAAAATGTCTCTAATCTGTTCTCTCTCCATGTGTATGTGTGTATATATCCCTGTTCTTAACAACAGGGAGACTGAGAGGAGTGCTTATGTGCCTTTACACCTACATAAGTAATAACAAAACTAAGCCCCGTGGCACGAAAAGTTTTTCAAAATAACTAATCCCAACCTCTGCTCATAGTTAGCCTGGTTCTACCAGACTCTCGTACATTTCATTTGTACAGAGAGTCTGGCACCGGTCCATTGACAAGCTTTAACTTCCTTGTAGGCGGGTATTCTATTGAAGTCTAAAACTATTGGATCTGCCCAGAGTCACTCTATCTGCCATAACCAATCGCTAACGTTTGGTCGTGACATATTTTCCCGAACCCCGTGGGAGGTTGGCCATAAACACAAAACTAAGCAAAGATTGCTCTTGCTCCGGCTTTAACTTCTTGATATTCGACAGCGTTGCCACAACGGACCGAATGGCTTCACTCGCATCTGTCTCCTCTGCCATTACTGAGTTACAACTCAAAATAACGCACAAGTCGACATCCACGTCATCGTTCTCAGCCACTCCCTCTGTTCGCTGATTGGTCCTACAAAAAATTGATTTCTGGAAACCGAAGTCTACAGCACAATCCCAGACGTAGTACTGAAGGAAAATAAAATTGAGCGGAAGTGTGTAGGAGGGCGGAGCCAGGCTAGCTCATATTGTCCAAGTCACAGAAATGCATTTATGGACAGGGCCGGGCTGTGGCATAGGGAACATAGGCAGTTACCTAGGACATAAAAATTGCCAAGAGGCAGGCCCGGTTTCAAGGTGGTGCTAGTGGGTGAAAGAAATGAAAACAAGAGTACCCTCAGTTGATACTGTAATAATATTGGCAAAACTGATTTGACAAATGCTTCAGTGTGTATTTGTATTTGAGCGCTGAAGAGTGTCAAAGGGTTTCTACTTAAAACGTGTTTTTGCAGCGTTGAGTAATGAAGCCAATCACAGACATGTCTGTTGATTACTTGAACGCAATATACAATCAGAGGTCTTTAAGTAGGTCAGGATCCACTCACCGCTCAAAACGCTGAAGTTTTTGTTCAGTGCTGACTCTGCACGCTTGTGAATCCTCTCATTATTACAAACAAAGTGTAGAAACGATGTAAATAAGAGATTCATAGTGGAGTGTAGACGGCTTCATTGATTATAATTGTACTGAAAAAGAATCAGACAGAGATCACTCCTTCAAACTGTGAAAAGAGATGAATTCCAAATCAACACCCAGGGCCATATAAATCAGAATATCCTGTCAGGTGGCTGATTCCCAAGATAGAGACGTAAAACAGCTCTTTTTAAGACCTCCTAGTGACCTCTGGAACGCAGGACTTTTTAAAACCACAGAGACTGCCTTTACATATCAAACTGCATAAGATCATTCCAAAATGATGCTAAGAGGATTTATAATCAAATATAATTTCTGTGCATAATTCTACATACTGTCTCTAACTCACACAGTTTACTACCATGTTGTTATCACTCATTGTTTATGTCCTTTTAGGTATTTATTTATGGTTCATACACTGAACAAAATTATAAACGCAACATTTTTGTTTTTGCCCCCATCTTTTATGTACACAAAAGGTCTATTTCTCTCAAATATTGTTCACAAATCTGTCTAAATCTGTGTTAGTGAGCACTTCTCCTTTGCCGAGATAATCCATCCAGGGTTCTAAATTAACTTTTTTGATCACCAGCCAATGTGGCTGGTAACTTTCTAAAGTTACCAGCCAATCAGAATTTCCACTAGCCAAATTTTTTTCCGGTGAAAAAAAGATAAAATATGAGTGCCACTGAATGCATTTGATCATTTTATTAACATTGTTGGCATGGAAAACACATATAAAATACAATACAACACAGAAAGTGCAAACATTTCATTTCAAGTTTGGGATCTATCTATCTATCTATTAGGGATGTGCACGAATATTCAAATTTTCGATCTGTAATTATTATTCAAAAAAATAAAATACTATTCGAATTTAAAAAAAAATTTCACAGTTATAATTAAGTGCACTTGGTGGAGCTGTGTTTAACAAGTGGATTATTTGTATTTGATCACATAATGTTGTTGTCTGCCTCGCGAAGTTTGCTTAGATGAAAATGATAGCCTATTAAAAAATGGAATTACTTTTAATCAATTATGAATTAAACTGAGTTATCATAATATCACCACCACAATGAGAAATCACATGAAATCCAAAGAAACAGCAGTCGATTGATTAAGCAGCTATCCATCACTGCATTAACGACTGCAGGTAAGCAGCTGTACCCCGATGGAATCGTGATACGAGATGATACCTTCTGGTAGCAAAATGATTTTGAGGGAGACAGGTTTAAGCACAGAAAACGCAAAGTGCTGTCACTTTGCACACAAACACACGGGCGCGTCTCTGCAACGTCTGTCAGCGCAGCGCGTTTTCTCACTCGAGCATGATATATTTTTTTCTCAACTTGAACGTGAAACAATATAAACACGATAATCTGAGGCTACGTTCACACTGCAGGGCTTAATGCTCAATTCCGATTTTTTGAAAAAATCCGATTTTTTTGCAAGGCCGTTCACATTTCCAATTAAATGCGACCTTTAGTGATCTCCTGTGTGAACGTGAAATGACCCAGAAGTGACCCGCATGCGCAGAAGAGTACTCAACGGTCAACGACGTCACTTGCTGTTTGCGGAAGTACCTAAACATGAATGTCAACAGTGGAGCTCGTTTAGCAATATTAAAGTTATTTTCCCAACAGAGCCAGCACAATTACAATCTTTTCGTTTTAAGAAGAAAATTAAGAAGGAGGAGAGCGTTTGAGCGCCTTCGATTAACTCACGGGAAGAGACACGTCTGCGGCGGACCATAACAGTGCAAGGCGTTGGAGTGTATTGACAGGTGCGTGCTATCGGTGCTATCGTACGATAGCTAACTTGTTTATCTTCTCATTCCCGCCTACTTCAACGCAGAATTATGACGTTTGTCGCATATCAACGGCGTGCGGGTCGGATACATGCGACCTGGCCGTTCAGATTGAGGTCGCATTTCAAAAGATCGGATACGTATCGGATTTGGACCACATACCCAAGTGGCCTGGGTCGCATTTGAAAAGATCGGATCTGTGTCGTTCAGACTGTCATGAAAAGATCGGATACAGGTCGCATAGGGGCAAAAAAATCGGAATTGGGTCGTTTCAGCCTGCAGTGTGAACGTAGCCATATACTGACTCGAGTATGTACGTTCTGTACGATAATTGCGCGTCTGCTTTTTTTTTTTGTTGCGTTTTTTTCCCCGTCCACGCTGCTTGAGCTTAAATGCTTTTGTTAATATTTTTGTTTACACATATTGTTTAATGTTTTCAACTAAAAGAAAACCTTAAGATATATAGTAAGCTTGTTGTGTATATTGCCTAATGTATAAGCTTGTTCGGAAATAATGACAAAAACCTTAAACTTAAAAAAATAACATATCCTATCTCTTGTTAAACAACATTTAAATTTAAACCCAGAAGTCTGTCCCAACCACTGCCGCATTTAGTTTAATCTTAACTTTTTACTTTACTTTACTTGGTCCCTCCTCTTTCAGTCTATGCTCCCTGCTCTGGCTCCGTTCGTTCTTCGTCTTCCTTGTGTTTTCTGGTGGATGCTCCGTTCGTTTCCATGATCATTTTTCGCGCTGGTTTCACTGCAAACTGCGCGCAGCCAATGGGCGTATGAAACGTCATCACGTAGCATTACGACACAGTGTTCATGGGAAATGTAGGAAGTAGGCCTACTGCCAGGGGGATAAATGACCGAGAACAGAACCTTATGCATCACCGGCCAAACTGGCTAGTAAGTTTTTATTAACACCCGCCAAAACGAATTTTTACCCGCATTTGGCGGGTTGGCGGGTGTTAATTTAGAACCCTGAATCCATCCACCTCACAGGTGTGGCATATCAAGATGCTGATTAGACAGCATGATTATTGCACAGGTGCCTTAGGCTGGCCACAATAAAAGGCCACTCTAAAATGTGCAGTTTTATCACACAGCATAATGCCACAGATGTCGCAAGTTTTGAGTTAGCATGCAATTGGCATGCTAACTGCAGGAATGTCCACCAGAGCTGTTGCCCGTGAATTGAATATTCATTTCTCTACCATAAGCTGTCTCCAAAGGCGTTTCAGAGAATTTGGCATTACATCCAATCAGCCTCACAACCGCAGACCACGTGTAACCACACCAGCCCAGGACCTCCCCGTCCAGCATCTTCACCTCCAAGATCGTCTGAGACCAGCCACCCGGACAGCTGCTGCAACAATCGGTTTGCATAACCAAAGAATTTCTGCATAAACTTTCAGAAACCGTCTCAAGGAAGCTCATCTGCATGCTCGTCGTCCTCATCGGGGTCTCGACCTGACTGCAGTTTGTCGCCGTAACTGACTTGAGTGGGCAAATGCTCCCATTCGATGGCGTCTGGCACTTTGTAGAGATTTTTTCTTCATGGATGAATCCCGGTTTTCACTGTACAGGGCAGATGGCTGACAGTATGTATGGCTTCGTGTGGGTGAGCGGTTTGCTGATGTAGACTTTGTGGATCGAGTGGCCCATGGTGGCGATAGGATTATGGTATGGGCAGGTGTATGTTATGGACAACGAACACAGGTGCATTTTATTGATGGCATTTTGATACCGTGATAAGATCCTGAGGCCCATTGTTGAGCCATTCATCCACGACCATCACCTCATGTTGTAGCATGATAATGCACAGCCCCATCTTGCAAGGATCTATACACAATTCCTGGAAGCTGAAAACATCCCAGTTTTTGGATGGCCAGCATACTCACCGGACATGTCACCCATTAAGCATGTTTGGAATCCTCTGGATCGGCGTATACGGAGGTGTGTTCCAGGTCTTGCCAAAATCCAGCCATTAAAGACGAGTGGCCACAATCCACAATCAATATTTCACAGGCCACAATCAACAACCTGGTCAACTCTATGAGAAGGAGATGTGTTGCACTGCGTGAGGCAAATGGTGGTCACACCAGATACTGACTGGTTTTTGGACCCCCCCTGCACATTTTAGAGTGGCCTTTTATTTTAGCCTAAGGCACACCTGTGCAATAATCATGCTGTCTAATCAACATCTTGATATGCCACACATGTGAGGTGGATGGATCATCTCTGCAAAGGAGAAGTGCTTACTAACATATTTAGACAGATTTGTGAACAATATTTGAGAGAAATAGGCCTTTTGTGAGTTCAGCTTATGAAAAATGGTTGCAAAAACAAAAGTGTTGCGTAATTTTGTTCAGTATAGGAAGCATGGTGTCACATTCACGTTTGTTTGGACTCTCTGACACTAATCACGTTCAGCTATGCACTCATCAGCCACCATCATTAACCCTTGTGTGTCGGCAAACGCGCCGGCGTGTTTTGGCAGATTTTTTTCACATAGCAGAAAAATAGACTTAAAATACTCCATCATTTCTGGTCATACAGACTTAAGAAATATGAAAAACGTCTCGGGTTACGTATGTAACCCTTGTTCCCTGAGAAGGGAACGAGACACTGCATCGGTGACGACACTAGGGGAAACGCCCTTCAGCGTAGCGCATCTGAATTTATGAATGAAACCGAATCCAATCCTATTGGCGTTGCGTGATGACGTAGGGTGTGACGGCATATGCGGATGTACACAAAGGCACGCCGGCACACGGAAGATGTCAGCTTTTGCTATGAAGCAAGTGCTCCAAGCGGGGTGAGGTGTGGCGAACCGATGCAGTGTCTCGTTCCCTTCTCAGGGAACAAGGGTTACATACGTAACCCGAGACGTTCCCTATCGAGGAACTCGAACTGCATCGGTGACGACACTAGGGGAACGAGATACCCACTATACCACAACGAACCCCGCTCATCCTGGTGTGAAACTGTCTTCAGGCACAACCTAGGACGAAAGCACTCGTGCACCGGGTGTAGAGGGAAGGTCCAGACTGTAAAACCTCATGAATGTGTGCGGAGTGGCCCAGCCAGCCGCCTCACATATGTCATGGATAGAAACCCCTGAAAGGAGGGCTCTAGAGGACGCCATGCCTCTGGTGGAGTGAGCCCTCACGGCCATAGGTGAAGGCAAATTGCGCACCTGATAGGCCAGGGAAATAGTCTGAACAATCCAGTTGCTGATGGTCTGCTTAGAGGCGGGAAGCCCCTTCTTGGGCGACCCAAAACACACCAGCAACTGGTCCGACCTCCGCCATGAGGAGGACCTCTGGATATAGCATCGCAGTGCTCTGACAGGGCAGAGCAGGTGAAGTCTCTCCTCATCCGCCGTCACATGAGGTGGAGGATGAAAGGCCTGCAGAACCACAGGCCGTGCCACATTAGATGGCACCTTGGGTAAATAGCCGGGCCTGGGGTGTAAGATGGCCTTAATGTTGCCTGGAGCAAACTCCAAGCACTCGTTGGAAATAGAGAGCGCCTGAAGGTCTCCTACCCTCCTCAGAGAAGTAATGGCCAACAAAAAGACCAACTTAAACGTAAGGTTCTTGGCCTCAGCCGACTCCAATGGTTCGAAGGGGGCCTCGGCCAGCCCTTCGAGAACCACCGCCAGGTCCCAAGAGGGAACCCTGGTGCGAGTCGCAGGTCTCATCCTCCAGGCTCCACGGAGGAAACGTACGACCAAGTGATGCCTCCCCAGAGGGCCATCACTCAGAGGAGCGTGGAAAGCCGCAATGGCAGCCACATAAACCTTGAGTGTGGATGGGGTAAGCCCGGCAGAAAAGCGGTCTTGGAGGAACTCCAGCACTGAAGCCACTGGGCAGTGAACTGGGTCCAGATCACGCTCTCTGCACCAAGTGGAAAACACATTCCACTTAAGGCCGTATAACTTCCTCGTGGAGGGAGCCCTGGAAGTGAGTATGGTTTCAACCACTTCTGCTGACAGGCCGGCTTCTAGGTACTGTGCCCCCTCAGGGGCCAGACCCACAGTTTCCACAGCTCGGGCCGAGGGTGGAGAACTGAGCCCCCTGCCTGAGACAACAGGTCCCTCCTCAGAGGAATCTGCCACGGCGGGCCTGCCAGAAGTAGGATGATGTTCGAAAACCATACTCGGGCCGGCCAAAACGGGGCTACTAATAGTAGGCTGACCCCGTCCTGACGGACCCTTTCCAGAACTGCTGGGAGCAGAGCGATTGGGGGAAAGGCATACAGATGCAGCCTCGGCCACGTCTGCACGATGGCATCCAACCCCAGCGGGGCTGGATGTGTGAGGGAGAACCACAGTGGGCAGTGTGCCGTCTCTCGAGACGCAAATAGGTCCACTTCCACTGGGCCAAACCTCTCGCATATTAACTCCACCACCTCGGGGTGGAGTCTCCATTCCCCGGGCCTCAGCCCCTGCCTCGACAGCATGTCTGCTCCCTGGTTCTGGTCCCCCGGGACATACATCGCCCTGAGAGACGACAGTCTCCGCTGGGACCACAGGAGGATCTGATGCGCCAGTCTGCACAGAGGGCGCGATCTCAGACCCCCCTGACGGTTTAAGTAAGAAACCACCGACATGTTGTCGGATCTCACTAGGACATGGCGACCATGGAGGTCTGGCAGAAAGCTCCTCAGAGCTCGGAACACCGCCAACATCTCTAGGCAATTTATGTGCCAAGAGGAATGATGGTTCTGCCAGAGACCTCTCGCAAAGTGGCCGTCCATGACCGCGCCCCAGCCCGTGAGGGAGGCGTCTGTCGAAATAGATATCCGGCGACATGACGCTCCCAGCCTGGGACCCTGGGACAAGAACCAAGGCTTCTTCCAAATTGATAGGGAACGAAGGCATCTGCGCGTAACCCTTATCAAGCGGAATGGATTCCCCCTCGGGGAAAATCCCTTGGCTCTTAACCACCACTGTAGAGCTCTCATGTTTAGCAGGCCAGAGGGTATCACACTGGACGCTGCTGCCATGAGACCCAACACTCTCTGAAAGTGTTTGACAGTGATAGCTTGGCCTAGCTTTATCCTGGACACTGAGGTCAGGATAGACTCGACCCGAGCAGGAGACAATCGTGCCCGCATCGTGACTGAGTCCCACACCACTCCCAGGAACGTGGTTCTCTGGGCTGGTGTCAACACGCTCTTCTTCGTGTTGAGTCTCAACCCCAGGCTTTGGATGTGGGCGAGGACGACATCTCGATGCCGAATCGCCAGCTCTCTCGACTGGGCCAATATTAGCCAGTCGTCGATGTAATTGAGCACCCTGATGCCCTCGAGCCTCAGGGGTGCTAGAGCTGCATCCATACACTTGGTAAAAGTGCGAGGGGAGAGTGCTAGGCCGAATGGAAGAACCCGATATTGGTAAGCCTCGCCCCCGAAAGCAAACCTCAGGAACTTCCTGTGAGATGGAAGGATGGAGATGTGAAAATAGGCGTCTTTTAGATCTATCGTGACAAACCAATCCTCGGATTGAATTTGACTCACGATGATGGGAATAGTAAGCATCTTGAACCTGAACCTCCTCAGAGACCGGTTCAAGTGCCTGAGATCTAAAATTGGACGCAACCCTCCATCCTTCTTTGGAACTATGAAGTACCGGCTGTAGAACCCGGACTCCCTGACTGGTAGGGGAACATGCTCTATGGCCCCTTTTTCCAGCAGCGAGTGAACCTCCTGTTCCAACACTAGACCCTGCTTTGGGTGCACTGCCGTCCGAACCACCCCGTTGAATTTTGGTGGGCGGACTCGGAACTGCAGTCTGTACCCGATTTCCACAGTACGCAGGACCCAAAGAGAAATATTTGCGAGGTTTTGCCATGCCTCTGCAAAATTCACCAAGGGAACCAGCCCCTCGGGGCTGGTGTCCGGTGTTTTTGCGCGAGTCCTTGACGGCACCCTGAAGCGGAGAACCGGCAGGGAAAGACCGACAACGAGTCACAGTGTGCGAGCTCGAACGCTGTCTGACTGCAAGCCTTTGGGGCAGACAGATGGGCGTGAGCTCGCTGAGAGCTAGCGTGTCCCGAAGCGTCAGAGACGGCGGGATACTGACGCCAACTCCCTGAGGGCCCGACGAGAGAGGGGACCTCAGTCGCTCTCTCTCTGGGGGGGCAGCCCTCTGAGGCCTTAGAGGAGTTAGGACCTCTTCCCCCTAGCCTTCCTAGACTGAATAACGGTCCTCAGATCCGTCTTCTCAGGAGGCTGAGGGTGTGAGCGTCGACCAGATTCCCAAGCTCTATGAGGGGGAGCTCTGGAGGCAACGCTCGCCTTTTGTGCCTGGCGGTAAGAGGAAGAGGAGGGCTGCTGCGGCTGCTCCTTAGCAGCCGCCCTCCTAGACCTTGAACGGCGAGGGAGATACCGCTTGAAAGCTTCACCCTGCTTCTTTGCATCCTCGAACCTGTCCACTACGGCGTTAACAGCCTCACCAAATAGACCTGAGACTGAAACGGGCGCATCAAGAAGGAAGGTCCTATCCTTCTCCTTGATGCCCGACAGGTTGAGCCACAGATGTCTCTCCGTGGTTACCAGAGCAGACATGGAGCGACCGATGGCACGGGCCGTCTCCTTGGTAACCCGGAGCGACAAGTCTGTGGCTCTGCGAAGCTCGGCGATATCATCTGGAGATGGACCCTCGCCTTGGTCTATATCTCTTAAAAGATCGGCTTGGTACGCCTGCAAAATGGCCATTGTGTGCAGGCTCGCACCAGCTCGACCCGCCGCCATGTACGCCCTGCCCACCAAAGTAGATGTGGTGCGGCAAGGTTTAGAAGGCAACGCCGGTGACTTCAGGGATGATGCAAGGTCGGGTGAAAGGTAGCTAGCTAGTGCTTCCTCAACCCGAGGCATCTTCCCGTATCCCTTATCTCTAACCCCCATTACATCACTGTAATTTAACATCGGGGGGTTAGACAGGCGCGAAGAAAATGGCCTGTTCCAGGATTTACACAACTCGTTGTGCAAATCCGGGAAGAAAGGGAGAGACCGGCGTGGAGGATGCGTGCGGTGCTGCAGGAAGCGCTCATCAAGCTTACTTTTTGTACGTGCTTCCTGCTGTTCTTGTGGCCAAGAAATGTCAAGCTTGGCCACAGCCCGCGTCAAAACCTCCACTAACTCACTATAGTTCGGTGCCGGCTGAACAGGATGGTGTGTGAGAATATGATCCTCATCCCCAACACTCAGCACTTCCAATTCCTCAGAATTAGACAGCTGTAAAACTGCAACATCATCCCGATCGGGAGAAGCCGCGGAGCGGGCTCCCGAACGGGGAACAGGGGAATCAGACTCACCAGAAGAAGAACGAGAATATGCCTCGGCAGTCTCGCCCTCAACCAGATCTCTTTGCGATCCCCACGATGTGCGCCGCCGCATTGCCTCGGCAGATGCGGGACCCGAACCGCGGGGAGAACGCATTTGCCCATCATTATTAAACAGGGCCAATCGAGAACGCAGCACTCTCACAGGAAAAGACTCGCAATGAGCGCAAGCAGCCCCCTCAAGAGCCGCTTGAGCGTGCTGTCTTCCCAAACATGACACACACATCTCATGTGTATCCCCAGCCGTGAGGAAACGTGGGCATGGGAACACACACTTCCTAAACTGTTCGCTGGCCATACTGAGCTTCAAAATAGACAAACAACAGTAAATAGTACTCACAAAACACAGAGCGCTTGCTGAATAGCAAAAAGCTGACATCTTCCGTGTGCCGGCGTGCCTTTGTGTACATCCGCATATGCCGTCACACCCTACGTCATCACGCAACGCCAATAGGATTGGATTCGGTTTCATTCATAAATTCAGATGCGCTACGCTGAAGGGCGTTTCCCCTAGTGTCGTCACCGATGCAGTTCGAGTTCCTCGATAGGGAACTAAACTGTTAAATGTCTACTTTTTATGTGCCTACATACAATCGAAATAAAATATTGTGCTTATGTAAAATAAAGAAAATACACAGGGTGTCATTCTGCTTCTCTTCTCCGTGAACTTTTTTCTGGAGCACGTCTTTAACCCTTGTGCACTATTCGCTTTCTGTGTACACCCTTTATGGAGCGGGTCAAATTGACCCTAAATGGATTCAATACAATTCCTCAAAAATCACACTATGAAAAACAACAAAGATTTAGATACAAACTGTAAACTTTTAATATCAACATTTGTCAAACATTACAAAAACATTATATCTGAAAATATGATTTATGAATGTTTTTTAAACCATTTTTTAAACCTGTTTTGTTTTGACAATTTTTTTTTTTTACATTTTTTTCTTCTTATATTTTATGCTTTGAAAATTGTAACTGAACAATACAATTTTGCTGTATAATGGAATTTTTTTATTTTCCTAAGTTAACTTTCCCTAGTTTCCTAAAACCTAGTTCCCTAATTTCATTATTCACTCAGAGGGAAATGAGAAACCAAACATAACAAAAACATACATCAAATAAATGTTTTTTATTTATTTTTTGGCTCTATGAAGCTGCCTTTGAAAATCCTACATAAAAGTTTTGGTTAAAAGCTAGGCATTTTAGATATCTTGAATATTGAAATGATAGCTTATTTTACTATCTGTGTCTGACAAAGATTTTCATCTGTAATTTGCAAATAATTCTGAACACTGTGATTTTAGCTTTTTAAAGTGTGTTTGGTTAGGATTAGAGCACTTATAGATACACTTGCACGTAAGAACTAGAGTTGAAGTGCCCTGACATACAGAAAATAAATGTTTTTATTTTGTGTCTGAACAGTTGCTTTTGAATGGCTGCCTATGAGGGTCAAATTGACCAAATATCAAGACAAAAAACAAAGGTTAACCAGTATTTCCAACAACTAGAAAACTGTAACGGGTCAAATTGACCCGCAACATAACACAAGGGTAAAATGTAAACAAAACTCAGCGAATACTATTCACCCAGGCATGAGCTATATATCTTTATAATCATTTACGTGTGTACTTTTAAATGATCGTAATTCAAAACTAAAATAAATATTCTCTGTTTATGTAATCTATATAAAAAGAGAGAGAGAGAGAGAGATGTCACCCATTCTAATTATTGTTCTCTCAGCTCATTATTTTGCTAATGTGACACGCCCATGGAGAGTACGCGCTACTCAAACGCAAATGCTCTGAAGCAACACATTAAGATGTGTAAACGCCCACATAATCTCGGTAAAACACACTACATTTTGTCAGATTAATGTACTGTCTGTGACTGATAATGAGGCTGTGAGGAATAATCCTGGGACATTTACCTCAGAACAGGTGCTGGTTTATTTTCACTCCGAAAAGGGGGTCCAGCTCCAGCTGAGAATTGTGTATGTTTTTATTCTTTTGCTTTGTTCTAATCGCGAAATAGAATAACATTAGTGTCTGTAAACGCAAAAATAGCCTACTGTTTAAATTTGAATCATGTTTCTGTGTGTGTGTGAATGAAGAAATGAACGCACAGATGCATACTGTTACAGACGAAATAAAAGACAACATTTCGTTGACTAGTTTTGGATAGATTATGGAGTTTTTACTCTAAAATAGACATCAAATAAGCTTTTGTTAGCAGTTTCTGCTCATATGTTAAATTGTCTCAGTTACGTATGTAACCTTAGTTCCCTGAATAGGGAACGAGACGCTGCGTCAAACGCTGTGGGAACGCCCCTGCGTGAGTGCGTCATGAAGCACGTATGGAATCAGTCCAATGGCGAGACGGAACATCATAGGCGGGTGACGTCATCGACCAGGAAACTATAAAGCACCCCAAAAACACAACCGCGAAAGCTTCTGATAGGACTGAAGCAAGTCGATCACGGGCATGCCGGGAGTATGGCAGAACGACACAGCGTCTCGTTCCCTATTCAGGGAACTAAGGTTACATACGTAACCGAGACGTTCCCTTTCAAGGGAACTCGAGCTACGTCAAACACTGTAGGGACGCTAATACCCACGTCGCCATAAGAGCAAGTGCCCGACTGTGTGAAGTCAAAGCGCACATTCAGCCGAAATCACCCGCGCCCCAGGAGTGGAGCTAAGGTCTAGGTCGTAGAACCTAACGAATGTATGCGGTGAGGACCAGCCTGCCGCATCACAAACATCATGAAGAGAAACTCCTGACAAAAGAGCTTTAGAAGCAGCCATACTCCTAGTAGAGTGAGCTCGTACAGCCAAAGGTGAAGGCTGACCAGCCGACTCATAAGCGAGTGAAATGGCCTCGACCACCCACTTGCTCATCCTCTGTTTAGATGCAGGACACTCTTTCCTGGGTGACCCATAGCACACGAACAACTGTTCAGATTTCCTCCACAGGGCAGCTCTGTGGACATAAGCATCTAAAGCCCTGACAGGGCAGAGTAAATTAAGTTTTTCCTGATCTGACGACATAAAAGGAGGAGGACAGAAAGCCTGCAGAACTATAGGTCTAGCAACATTGGTAGGGACCTTAGGAACATAACCTGGCCTAGGATGGAGAAGGGCCTTCACCATACTAGGCGAAAATTCCAGACACGAGGGAGCAACCGAGAGTGCTTGAATGTCTCCAATTCTTTTAGCGAGAAGAAATAGAGCCCTGCACGGGCCTCAAATCTAGGCCCTAGCCCGGCCCTGGCCCGAGACGCTCAGGCCCTAGCCCGGCCCGTGTCCGACAGCTCATCAGAATGATCAGCCCGAGTCCGACCCGAGCCCGTTAAAAAAAAAAAAAAAAAAAAAATACCTTGGATAATACACAGCCTGCCCTATGTTGCAGTCCGTAAACCAGATATGTTTCGTTTTCAAAGGCAAAGTATTTACCGGTAAGTTTATTTTCATTTCTTTATAAAGTTAATTAAGAAAAAAAAAATGTTTTTTATTTTTATGACGACCAAGTAGCCGACAGCGAGTTAAACATGTTTGATCCATTGATTTATAGCCTCTCAAATCAACACTTTACTTGGCTAACTTACAATAAAATCCATAGATATAAAACAACTTAAGCATATCACACAGACAGTTAACGTTAGTTTAAACGTTTGTTTAAACGTTTTTTGTCATTTTTGAAAAGCTGAGGCAAACTGCTGTGCTGCTCAGAGCAACAGCGCTCGCAAACTAAATGAGTTTATACAATAGGCTACAATACAGAGAACGCAATCTAAAAAAATCAACATAAATTACATTAAAAACAACCATGCAGGTTATCTTACCTCAAAAATCAAGTCTTCACTACAGAACATGGCCATTCTTATTTCCACCTTACATCCTTGTTTCCAACAGACTCATGAAAATGAAGTCCAATCAAACAAAAAACAGCCTCCTAACATGGCTAAGAACAGTCTCAGAGCATCGTGAAGAAAAAGCACAGCATCCACAGTGGAAGGTTTTAATCCAGTCGTACTTTTTCCAGCTGCGCTGAAGTCACGCGTGCTACCGGGACACTAAACACAGAACGAGCCGGTCGCGCGAATCTCAGATCGCGCCGCCAGGAAACCTGTGCGCGTGCGTGTGTGTGTGTGTGTGTGCGTGAGCGTGAGCAGACTGTCATGTCAGTCATATGTCAGTGTGATAGGTTATAAAACGTCTTTCTATGTTTGCGTTTCAATCGTCATCTTCTCATATTTATTTTAATTAATGTCTAAAATATGCTATAAAAAAAGATAAGCCTAAAACCCGGCCCGGCCCGGCCCGCGTGTGAACTATGACGTGAAAATTGGCCCGAAGCCCGGCCCTAGGAGCGTAAATAAGTCGGGGCCCGTCGGGCTCGGGCTGAAATGCAGGCCTCTAAGAAGAAAGATAGCTTTAAGAGTGATGAACTTCTCCGAAATTTCTTCAATGGGCTAAAAGGGGGCCAGGGAGAGACCTTCTAATTCAATGGCCAAATCCCAGGATGGCACCCTTGTGCGAACTGCTGGCCTCAGCCTCAAAGTACCACGAAGAAAGCGTGTTATAATTGGGTGTCTCCCCAAAGAGACTCCACTCAAAGGGACATGGTAAGCAGCTAGTGCCACCACGTACACCTTCAGTGTGGAGGGGGATAACCCTGTAGAGAAACGTTCCTGCAGAAACTCCAGCACTGCACCCACGGGGCAGTTAACTGGGTCTAACAGGTGTTCTCCACACCAAGAACAATCTCCACTTCAGGGCATACAACTTTCTTGTGGAAGGAGCTCTGGAGTGATGGATGGTCTCAACAACCTCAGTTGAGAGACCTGAACTTATAAGCTGGGCCCCCTCAGAGGCCAAGCCCACAGTTTCCATAATTCTGGGCGGGGGTAAAGGATCAACCCACTCGCCTGAGAGGGTAGGTCCCTGCTGATCGGAATCTCCAGGGGAGATCTGTCGAGGAGAGAAATTAGGTCCGCAAACCATACTCGGGCCGGCCAGTATGGGGCTACCAACAGTAGACTGACCCCGTCCCGGCGAACCCTCTCCAGAACTCCTGAGAGCAGAGCAATCGGTTGAAAAGCGTACAGACATGACCTCGGCCACGGCTGCACCATAGCGTCCAACCCCAGCGGGGCTGGAAGGCTGAGGGAGAACCTCAGTGGACAATGTGATGTTCCCTGGAAGCGAATAGGTCCACCTCAGCACGACCGAAGTTCTCCCACAGGAGCTCCACCACCTCAGGGTGGAGTCTCCATTCCCCGGGCCTCGGCCCCTGCCTCGACAGGAAGTGTGCCCCCTGATTTAGGTACCCTGGGATATAAATTGCCCTCAATGAAATTAGCTTGCCCTGGGTCCAAAGGAGGATCTGGTGAGCCAGCTTGTATAACGGGCGCGAACGCAGACCCCCTTGATGGTTTAAATAAGAGACCACCGCTGTGTTGTCTGACCGAACAAGCACATGATGGCCCCTCAGGTCTGGGAGGAAATGTTTCAGGGCCTGAAACACCGCCAACATTTCTAGACAATTTATATGCCACGAGAGATGATGGTCCTGCCACAGACCTTGGGCTGGGCGACCATCATGATCGCCCCCCAGCCCGTGAGGGAAGCATCTGTCGTTAGCGTTACACGACGACAAAGAGCTCCCAACACGGGTCCTTGGGACAGGAACCAAGGTTCTTTCCACATGACCAAAGCACGAAGGCATCGCCGCGTGACTTTGATCGTGCGAAGTGGGTTTCCCCTCGGGGAAAACCCCTTGGCCCTGAGCCACCACTGTAGCGGTCTCATGTACAGTAGGCCGCAAGGTATAACGTTGGACGCTGCTGCCATCAGGCCTAGCAGTCTTTGGAACTGCTTCACAGTGAGTAGCTGGCCTAGCTTCACTTGATTTACAGCTGAAAGAATAGAAGTGATACGAGCAGGCGTCAGACGCGCCAGCATGGTCGTCGAATCCCATATAACCCCGAGATAAGAGGTTCTCTGTGAAGGAGACAACACGCTAGGGCTGGGCGATATGGCTGAAAACTGTATCACGATATCAGTGTTTCATATCGGTCGATATCGATAATTATTGATTTCTTTTAGGGCCGGGACTCGATTAAAAAAATGTATCTAGGCTTTGGCTTTGTAATTAATTAATCGAAATTAATCGCATTTTAATCGCATAAATATTTGACCTGAGAACAGTGAGAAGTAATTTTTTTCACATGGATTTTTAGTATACCATTGAATAATGACTGAATACATAAGCTTAAGCAACAACATATTGTTTATTTTTGTTCAACAAGTCCACCAGACCAGTGCAATTTTTGCCATTAAGTGAAGCAATAGCATAATTGCTACACTACACTAACAATAGTGTAGCAATAGCATCCGTTTATAGCAACAAGAAAACAGATCTCAATCCCTATTGACTACCATAGTATGTATTTTTTCCTACTATGGAAGTCAATGGGGATTGAGATCTGTTTTCTTCCAAATATCTTCCTTTGTGTTCAGCAGAACAAATAAACACATAGAGGTTTGGAGCAAATTGATGGTGAGTAAATGATGAAAGAATTTTCATTTTTGGGTGAACTATTAGCCTGGCATGCCAGACCTACATCAAGATGTTAGGTCTGGGAACTCTCCATTGACATACCTCAATCCGAGGGGCGGGATAAACGGTTGTCTTTCAAAATCCCTCTGCATGCAATAGGACAGCGCTAACCAACCAGAGCAACGAACGGCTGTGGCTGAGTGAGTCCCGTGCGTTTTCCCACTAGCGGAGCTAGTTGATATATTAAACTTTTGCCGTATCCGGTCGTCAAAACTCCGAACACATCTTCCTTTTCTAAGAATGACTTAAGTGGCGTTCTCTTAACTCCAAGTCCTCCAGAGTCGCGGCCAAAGCCGATTCGAAAGACCGCTGCATCTTCATTGTTTTCAAGCAGCAGGGAAATCACCTATGGAAATCACGCGGAACGTCATGAACTGTGCCGTCATTGTGTTAAGCCCGCCCGCCGACTCTATACACGATGTGATTGGCCTGACCCGAAATTGGTTTTTCCAACTAAAAAGTCTATTGAGAGTTGCTAGACCACACTGGCAGCGAAATGATTTTCGGGCCGCTAGGGTGCGTCTAGATTTCTAGGCTAGTGAACTATCCCTTTAAGCTCATTTTCCACCTCCCCTCGAGTAAAACAATTTGTTTTTTTACCGTTTATAGGATTCAGCCGATCTCCAGGTCTGGCGGTACCACTTTTACCATAGCTTAACATAATTCATAGTATGAAGACAATACTAGGGGTGGAACGGTACACAGAAGTCACGGTTCGGTTCAGACATCACGGTTCGGTACGATTTCGGTACAATGGAGTGAAAAGCAAAACAGAAATATAGAAGGCATTTTTATAAATGTCTTAAAGGTGCATTGCGCAACATTTCATGTTAAAAATACCCGTTTTTTAACCCATACATGCGGAAACAATTGCCTGATGGGCTGAATGAGCCCTTCTCTGATCACTGAGATTGCCTCTATAGTCCTGTACAGTAAAATAAATAAGAGGGATTCGGGCTCGAATCTGAGACTGGGCGTGACATCATGCGCGTTCACGCTCACCAGGCGATGTCTCGGAGGTTTGTTATTGTTAGCCGCCATTCTCCGTATCAGCGAAGACAACTCGAGCGACAAAACTTTAGTCAACTTTCCACAAAAGTAGAAGATGGATTCAAAGAGCTTGTAGTTCATTCCAAACCCCAACGCAAACTCCACGTAAGACAAAGAAAAGAAAACTTTTGTCTAGTTATTGACCAAAATGGCCAAATTGGAGTCAGGCGTCGGAATAAGACGAGACGAGAGTCAGCATCGTGAAGGCTTTCAACAAATGGATAGATCTCCGGTCTGCTCTAGGGCTCAAACGGGATCCTCAGTTGGCTGTTTTCTTGATAAAACGGTAAGATATACCTCAGTCTCTAATGTCTGATGCCGCAAATCTATGACAACAAATGACGATGCGTAAAATGTGTAATGCTTTAGCCTAAGCTAGATAAATGTACAATCAGAATTGATTTGACTAACGTTACCATTGTCAGTGAACAGGTTCATAAACTAGGAATTGTCTTCGGAAGAATAGTACAACATGAAACATAAAACATGTCCCATAAAAGATGCTAACTATGTTTTTGTGTATGGCCTACCGGTAGCCTTGTGTTCTTTGCTAACGTCCTTTGCCTGCGCTCTGCTCTTCTATCTTCTTCCATCATATTACTTTAGACTTTCCACCATAGTCTTTAAACGCCGCCGTTCGTACTCCGTTATTAAGGTCCCGGTAGGCAGAACGGGAACATTGCGATAGCCTCCTCCATGCTGGGTTGTTGTTGTTGTATGTGGCGCCGCCGCCGCCGTGCTCGCATCACTCCCTTACTCCTCGGTTCTGGCCACTGGCCAGTGCGACCGCAAACAGCAAAACCGAGTTTGGGGGAGAGTAGTTCTTAGAACTGTTTAGAAGTGGACAGTTCCTATAACTAAGTTCCTATAACTACTTGTTATGAAAGCGGATATAGTGCCATTTGATTGTTTATTACCTTGAGACATTTGAGTGTACTTTGTTGACCAACTGTGTATGGTATGATTATTATTTTAAGCTTTTACAAATTAATAACTTATATTGTTCATGAACGTGTTTCCATAATAATACAATCATAAGTGGATACAGTAAACGCATAAAACAGTTCAACATGGAGATAAATGGAAACAAAAACTGTTTTCTTCTACCCCCGTTTTCCCCTCACACATAAGTGTGTAATTTACTCAAATGCCTTTCCTTTCATATATGTAAAATGACTTGCAGATTTATAACTTTATAACCTCTGAAGACATTATGACTGTGAACAAAAGATTTGTGCGGCTGATGCTCCTTTGGTTATGAACAGCTCGTGCTCGTGCAAGCGTGCGTGTGCGTGTGCTCCATGAGCGTGCACACCTCTGGTTGCAGTTTCGCTTGTCGCCAGAGGGGGTGTAGTTCTGCAAAAACTCAGAGACCTGCGTTATGCACCTTTAAGCCTTGTATTTTTTAAATAAGTTTTATTAATAAAGGCATTGAACCAGTTTATTTATAGTGCACTGATAATAGTTTTATATAATTAGTTTATTAAATTAATAAAAAGATAAAAATACCTTGAGATATGTTTGGTAATTGTACCTGAATGAATTTAAAATTTGCAATATTTCAGATCAATATATTTGTTTTCCTTAATTTTAATTAACCCTAACTTTATTCTCATCAGAATTATAAATAATTGATTTTTTTCTTTTTTAATTATGTGTAACTTAATAATAAACAGATTAGTGCTCTGTTTTGAGGACAAGAAATGAAAACCAATGCGATATGATGAATGTCCAAAAGATGGAACACACACTGTTTTAAAAAGGGGTTGGATAAATATGTTTTGCTTTTAAAACGGTGTGTATGTGTGTGTGACAGTTGTAAGTTACAGTTTGACAAGAAATACAGAGTGAAAAAAGCATGATGTTGTGTTTTATTGCGAGTATAGGCCTACACAAATATAAGTAAACACTTTGCAGACTGAATGATATTCTGTATTAACAAAATGAAGGAGTATATTTTTATGTCTCACTGTTCGATCGTGCCCGCGTGTCTCACTCTCTCGTGTCACTCGGGCATGCAGATGAAGGGCACTCATTTTCTGCTTCTCAATCGCCGGTTACTGAAGAGGAATCCAGCAGCACGAGACAACGTTATGGCGAGCCGCGCAACCAAACTGACACCGTTACATGATTGGCTGTTAGTGTGTCACTCCTTACGTTGCTAGGTAGGTTACCAGATAGTGAGTGGCTTTGTTAATGCAACCAAACTTGCTTCGCAACCTGTGGTTTCTTCCGACGAAGAAAAAAAATATCGAACGTTTTATCGAACACATTTTTTATTGATATCGATCACGTGTCTATCGCGATACATATCGTTATCGTCTTATTGCCCAGCCCTACAACACGCTTTTCTTGGAATTCAGCCTCAACCCCAACCTCCTGATGTGAGCGAGAACGACATCTCGATGCCGAATCGCCTGATGCTCCGACTGAGCTAAAATCAGCCAATCGTCGATATAGTTCAGGATACGAATGCCCTGGAGGCGCAGTGGAACTAATGCTGCATCCATGCATTTCGTGAATGTGCGGGGTGACAGAGCTAGACCGGACGGAAGAACCCGATATTGGTACGCTACGCCTCCGAAAGCAAACCTCAGGAACTTCCTGTGTTGTGGAAGGATGGAAATATGGAAGTACGCGTCCTTTAGATCTATCGTGACAAACAAGTCCTTTGGATCCGATTTGTGACACGATCTGCTTGAGGGTGAGCATCTTGAACCTGAGCTTCCCTACTGAGCGATTTAACAGGCGCAGATCTAAAATTGGGCGCAACCCCCCATCCTTCTTTGGAACGATGAAATATCGGCTGTAATAACCTGACTCTCTGCTGGGAGGAGGAGCCCGTTCTATAGCCTCCTTTCGCAGGAGCGTTTTCACCTCCTGTTCCATTACCAGAGCCTGCTCGGGGCCCACCACAATGGGCAGGACCCCGCTGAATCGAGGTGGACGAGATCTGAACTGGATGGCATAACCTTTCTCTATCGACTGCAGGACCCACTGAGATACTCTTGGAAGACTTTTCCACTCCGCCAGAAAATCTACTAAGGGTACCAGTCTCTCGAGACTGGCCTCTGGAGTATTTCGAACAGCAAACACAGCGCCCTGTAACGGCGCACCGGCAGGGTACAACTGGTCTGACCGTTCTGTGACCCTCCTCAGAGGGAGCGAGCGTCCCTCGGGAAAGCGCTCGCTGGGACTGTCTACGCCTATGAAGGCGGGGTTGGCTGAACGGACCCCTGAGGGCACCGAGAGAGAATGGGCACCGTCTGATGCGGTGATCTCCTTTCTCTTACGGTGGGGACTACCCTCAGCATCCTGACGCCCGGGTCAGAATTTTTTCTCAGACAAAGCCTTCTTGGCCATAATAACTGTCCTCAGATCAGTTTTACTACCAGAATATTTCGCCTGAGACTGCCGCGTCTGGTCCCACTGTTTAACAGGGGGAGCACGAGACGCGAAACTCTGCTTTTGCCGCGCCCTGTGTGAGGAGCTTGCCGACGGCCTGGACTGCCCTTGCCCAGCAGTCCCTGGGACGTGAATTTTTAGTGGGAGGAATTTTTGAAATTCCGCAGATTGTTTCTTCTCTTCCTGACATTTATCTATGACAGTGTTAACAGGGTCACCGAATAAACCAAAAGGAGACAGCGGAGCATCCAAAAGAAAAGCTTTCTCTCTTTCCTTTATGCCAGAGAGATTTAACCAAAGATGTCTCTCTGCGGCCACCAGGGCTGCCATAGTACGGCCCATTAATTTGGCCGACTCCTTGGTGGCACGCAGAGATAAATCAGCAGCCTGACGTAATTCACGAATGACATCAGAAATAACCTCCTCACTCTCACTCACATCCTTCAATAAATCGGCCTGATAAGCTTGTAAAATGGACATGGTATGCAAGCATGCACTGGCCTGACCTGCCGCCGAATATGCTTTGCCCACCAAAGCCGAAGTATTTCTAAGGGGCTTGGATGGCAAAGCCGCTGCTTTAAGGGAAGACGCAGACTCAGCAGAAAGATGACTCGCGAGAGCTTCCTCTGCTTTAGGCATCGCCCCATAACCATGTAATTTAGCCCCTGCGATATTAGATTATGTCGAAGTCTGGGGGCTAAAAATACAATAGGAGACCGGCTTCTTCCACGACTTCGACACCTCGGTGTGGAGGTTGGGAAAAACCGGTAGGCACCGGCGTGGAGGTTGAACACGCGAGAGCAGAAATCTTTCATCTAGTTTGCTTTTAGAAACAGACTCCTGCCTAACAGCTGGCCACTCAATGCTTAATTTAGCTACAGCATGAGTTAGCACCTCCATAAGCTCTTCGGTTTCAGTAGAATGAGATGATCATATTTTCTTGATCTAGTAAGACATCTAGCGGCTGCATTTTGGACTAACTGTAGCTTGTTTATTGAAGATGCAGGACAACCAGCTAATAAAGCATTACAGTAATCTAGTCTCAAGGTCATGAATGCATGAACTAACTTTTCTGCATCAGAGACTGATAGCATATTACGTAGCTTAGCAATGTTTCTAAGGTGAAAAAAGGCTGTTTTTGTAACATATGAAATATGCTTTTCAAAAGACAGGTTGCAGTCTAATGTAACACCCAGGTATTTTACTGTAGCGGATAAAGTAACAGGGCATCCTACTATGTTAAAGTCGTGCTGTGAAAGGTTTTGTGGATGGTTTTTAGAACCGATAAGTATTACCTCTGTCTTGTCTGGATTTAATAAAAGAAAATTACGCGTCATCCAATCTTTTATATCTTTAATACAATCTGTCAATTTGGATAATTTAGCGTATTCATCTGGCCGTGATGAAATATATATTTGAGTGTCATCAGCATAACAATGGAAACTAATTCCATGTTTCCTTAGAATATTACCAAGTGGCAGCATATATATTGAGAATAATAAAGGGCCTAACACAGATCCCTGCGGCACTCCATAGTTTGCCGAAGTTATGATCGATTTTTCTCCATTAAGTAGACGAAATGGTAGTGGTCAGATAAGTATGACCTGAACCAGCTTAATGCTTGTCCTTGAACACCAGTGTAATTTCGTAGTCGATCTAAGAGTATTGTGTGATCTATAGTATCGAACGCAGCACTAAGATCAAGTAAAACTAGTACTGAGATACAGCCTTGGTCCGAAGCTAAAAGTAAATCATTTGTGATTCTAACAAGCGCAGTTTCAGTGCTATGATGTGGCCTGAATCCAGACTGAAATTTTTCATAGATGTCGTTTTCTTGCAGAAAGAGCCGAGTGAGCAGACACAACTTTTTCTAATATTTTTGACATTTGAAATGGGTCTGTAAATTGCTAGGTTATTTGGATCTAATTGTGGTTTCTTAATAAGAGGTTTTATAACTGCCAGCTTGAACGTTCTTGGAACATGACCTAAAGATAAAGATGAGTTAATAATATTGAGAAGAGGCTCTTACACAATTGGTAACACTTCTTTCAGTAGTTTAGTTGGTATAGGATCTAATAAACATGTTGTTGTTTTAGATGAAGTGATAAGTTTATTTAACTCTTTTTGTTCTATGGTTGTAAAGCATTGTAATTGTTCTTGGGGGTGATAATTGCGGCTGAATTATAAGGCGCGAGCAAAGATTGAACGTTTACGATTTTGATTCTGATAATTTCAATTTTCTCAGTGAAGAAGTTCATGAAATCATTACTACTAAACTGTAACGAGGTATTTTGTTCAGACGACATCTGTTTATTTGATAGTCTAGCCACGGTATTAAATAAAAACCTTGGATTATTTCTGTTGTTTTCTATTAATTTGCTGAGGTGCTCAGCCCTGGCCGTTTTAAGGGCCTTTTTATAACGTGACATACTGTCTTTCCACGCGATTCTAAAGACCTCTAAATTAGTTTTTTTCCATTTACGCTCTAAATTACGGGTTTCTCTCTTTAAAACATACGTAGTATTATTGTACCATGGTGCTATACTTTTTTCTCTGACCTTTTTTAATCTAATGGGTTCAACAATATCCAATGTTCGAGAGAGAATGGTGCTCATAGTGCTAGTTAGTTCGTCTAGTTCATCTGTTTGTTTGGGTTCAGGCAGCAGCTGAGACAGATCAGGTAAGCTATTTGACAAATGATCTATGGTGGATGGAAGAATTGATCTACCTGGTCGATAACGTGGCACAGCATGACATATTACAGCAGTACGTAATATGCAAGTTACCATGTAATGGTCAGTGACATCATCACTTTGTGGAATGATATCTATATCGGTTGGATCGGTTCCATATGATATAATTAAATAGAGTGTATGATTAAGACGATGAGTTGGTCCGGTGACGTTTTGCTTGACCCGAAGGAGTTTAATAAATCTGTAAACGCAGCCCCTAACGCATCATTTGAATTATTAAGTATGTTACAATCTCCAACAATTAATGCTTTATCGACGTTGACCAATAGATCTGATAGAAAGTCAGTAAACTCTTTTAGAAAATCGTAAGGCCGTAAGGCGTAAGGCCCTGGAGGTCTATATACGGTAGCCTATGCTAGAGATAATAGGGATTTTTTTCTTACATCTAAGAGCGTAACATTTAAAACAAGTACTTCAAACGAATTAAACCTATGACAAGTTTTCTGAGTAACATTAAGGATATGTCTGTAGATTGTTGCAACACCGCCGCCACGACCGATCAGACGGGGCTCATGCTTATAACAGTATCCTGGCGGAGACGACTCATTTAGACCGAAATAATCATTTGGTTTAAGCCAGGTTTCAGTAAGGCACAGAACATCGAAATTATTATCTGTGACAATTTCATTTATAATAACAGCCTTAGGTGTGAGCGATCTAATGTTTAGAAGACCTAGCTTTAGAAATTGTTTTTGTTCACTAATAGCGAGATTTTTTGTTTTAATAACAATTAGATTTTTTCTAGATCCCACAGTAGATTTATTACTTGATCTTAGTAAACGAGGAATAGACACGGTTTCTATGCAATGCTCTACACTAGTATTAATATCAATTAAATTGGTGCAGTAGAGACTGTGATTTGGATTTTTGGTTACTAGTCAAACGGTATTTAACATCTTGGAGATGTTATCCGACAGAAGATCTGCCCCGATTCTACTGGGGTGTAAGCCATCAGCGCGGTCGCTCACAAAACAGATTCCAATTATTTACAAAGAGCAGTTTCTGCTCATTGCACCATGACAATAACCATTCATTTAGCGTGAATAATCTACTGAACTTTTCATGCCCTTGTCGGTACGTAGGAAGCGGTCCAGACACAATAATCAATGTTTCAGGCGTTGTGTTGCGTACCGTATCGATAAGGCTCCTGAAGTCTTTCTTCAGAACCTCCATCTGTCGCAGCCTAATGTCGTTAGCTCCCACGTGCAGCACAACAGCTCCGACGCGCTCGTCACCGTTCAAGATCTCAGTTACCCGCGCAGCGATATCGAGAACACGAGCACCATGAAAGCAATGACTGTGCACCTTACTTTTACCTAACGTAGTGTGGACGTGTCGGACGGTGGAATCGCCGATGATCACAGCATCGCGTTCCGTTTCACGAAGAGGGGAAAAGCGGTTCTGAGTGGAGATCTCGAAAACCGGGAGGGGCGAAAAGATTCTTGTCCTGGCTCGCGGCTTCCGCGGAACCACCCAGGCTTCGTGGTGGTGTGTTGGAGCCGGAGTGAATGAAACCATAGCTGATCATGACCTGGACGCTCGGGACCAATGCTGAGAAACGCACGGAGTAGATGAGG